>JAMWET010004950.1:85000-120000 GCA_024036415.1 Prochilodus magdalenae
TGGCTAACATCAAAGAAGCGTCTGCCCTGAAAACTGCACTGTGCTCATGTTGCTAATAGTGGAACGTCCATGCTAGCTGACCATGCTAGCTTGCGTTCACTGCTGGCTGCGTAGCTGGATTAGAATCAAGCGTTGCTTTAAAGCAGGGTGAAGGTGATGTGATGATTTTGGATGAGCTAGAAATGAACCGTGTACGTCAGCAGACAGTTCCTTCATCTTGGTCTGGTTGGAACCAGCTAGTGTGCTAGCATATTTAGAGACACTGCGGGCATTGCAGATGTCACATGACACACATCAACTCTAGGGAGACTGTATAAAGCTTTAACGTCCTCAACCAAGACGAAAGAAACAGAATAATAATAATGCACATAGTGAATTACATTAGCTTAGCATAGACACATTTAGCACAAAGGAACAATTAGACCGTTCGGTCACGGATTTTGACCCTTATAATTTGGCCTTTTTGTTTCGTTTTTTTTTTGGTTGCCGATAAAACACCAAAAAGCTTCCACCAACATAACCAGCATGTGTGGAGTGATTGACCTGCTTCCTCTTTGGATGAGAAGAGTGAAGGCGTATCTACTGAAAGACTTAGAGACCCCTAGTGGACTGTTTGTAGACACTCTTAGGTAGGCCAAAGCAGTGTTAGGGGTCTTGCCTGAGGAATCTTATGGGTATGGCGTTGGGGGCTAGTGCAGAAAGCAGAGAGGTTAGCCATTACGCATTACGCTCTACCGATTGGTAGAGATGGCACAATCAGGTTAAGTTCAGCACCTTCTGTATTATGAGACATAGTGACTCTGAATGTGCTCCACCAAAAGGTGATGTGATGCTGATGTGCGGTATGCAGGGGTGGAAATGCACTGAAATGCCCCGGAAATGCCCCTGTGCTAAAATAGTACCCAACATGCAACAGCTACTCAGGTCCCAGGAATCGTTAGCCCTTCTCGGAGGGCCTAGGAGGCCCTGAGGGGTTCTCCTCTGCTGTTGTCTATAAAACCGGACGTCCCCAGAGAAACGAGTGCAGCGTTGCATGGCTAAAAACGGTAGCAGCCACTCCAGAGTCCTAGCATTAGTCTCCACTCGAACAGGCCATCACTTGTGCTCGTCAGAAAGAGAGGAGGCGACGCAGAGGTGGAGAGGGAAAGAAAAGGAGAAGGAGGAAAACTGTAGCGCGGCCGAGGCGAGGAGAGGTGTTATGAAAAAAGTGATTGAGTTTCTGTTTGGTTTGGCGACCGGAGAAGAGACAGATGGCGAGTGGGGGGAAGGCGGTGAGAGGGAGAGAGAGTGCCAGAACGATTGATCCGAAGGCAAAGTCATTACGCAGCACCATAAACAACAGGTTTCTCCGAGCGCTAAGAACCGCGCGGCTAGCGTGGGCGCGCCGTAAACGTTTCTCTGGTCACTTGAATGGCACTGTACAAGCGGCGGCGCTGGCAGCAGCGAGGAGCCGGCGCTGAAGCGAAATCATCCTCATTAGTCCGTCATCGTGCAGAGACATGCTGCCGCAGCTACCGCGGCTATCTACCGTGGCTAGGCCCCGGCCTTCTTCATCTCTGTGCTAGTCGGGAACAGACTCGAAGCGTCCGGGTAAGGGGTGGGAGTGGAGGTCAGCTCGGGGCGTCTACAGGGGGCACCCTGTTGTATCCCTTTCGGAGAAAGCTAAAAGTGACGACGCCCTGTAATCAGTTAGCGGCTCTGAGTCCGGGCTTTGCTAACTCTCCTGGAAGATGAAGAGATCCAGAGCAATTTCCCCGTCACTTGTTCCGCCTGACACTTGATAGATATTCCGGCTGTGAAGGCGCTGATAGGATTTGGAGGCAATAAAGGGCCGATATTAACATCACATTCGTGCGGTAAGGACTTGGCGAGGTGGAAATTTCGCTGAGGATTAGCACATGACAGCGCGCCAAAGACGTAGCGGCCGCCGCAGCATTGAAAGATTCCACTTCCCATTGTGATGGGAGATTCCAGCTAATCGGTATGGAGTCTTGCAGCGTCGGTGGACGCCGTATTCCATAGAGGAGTGCGAAGGGTGCGATTTCCTGACTGAGCTGTGATAGGAATCTAATTAGGTTTCCACTCAGATGGTACTCGAGTGTTGTGGTTATACCGCTGACGCTTTGCCGGGGGAACGGAATCCGTTGTGGTCGGATATACCGCTGACGCTTTGCCGGGTGAACGTTCCTGGAAAACTCCCCTCCCAAACACGATAAGAAGGACCCGAGTCTAAAGTACGGCTCGGAGCCGGATAGGATAATGAGCTAACGATTTTGGTGGCGTTCCAACTCGCACGCATCTGCGAGCCGTTGTAATACGAAGGCGTTCGTTGCGTGACTGTGCTGTGCCCTCAAATTTTCCTCAGCTTTCCAATTTCAATATCATTAACCCAAAAAAGAGGCCATTTCCATGTGTTTAATTAATCTTAATGAATTGCGCTGCATTATGTCCTGTTTGGGCGAGCCAGATATCCGTGGTTAATGGGATTCGCTTTCATTTCCAAGCCGCGTCGCTCTCGACGCTCTTCTTTCCGGCCTCGGCTCTCTGGGCGGCACGTTCGAGTAGCGTTCCGGAGCTGTGCTCGCTCAAAGAGTCCTTCAGATTTGTGGAAATGGCATCACGCTACCTCCACATTAGCGTACACCACCCTGCATACCTCCAAATAGTACCACCCAAATAGTACCACCCAAATAGTACCATAGAGGTGGTCTTGGGTTGGCTGGGTAGGCCTGATTGATTATGCAGCAACAGATGGGCTACAGCGGACCTGCAAAGTGCACCTGTACGGTGGCTGTTTCCTGATAAGCAGTCAATTAATGTAGAGCCAAGGTGGGGGTTTCTAATGATCTGGCAACCCGTTTTTCTGGTTTTACGATAACACAGGATACCACGTACCCTGTATGCAGCTAATGACACGAGACGAGTTTGGTATCTAGATTGGGCTCCTGTAGAACGTTAGCGCTGGAGCTAAGAGGCTAACACTAAAAGTCAATAGTCACCTAAATCTTTTCTGAGTCTACATCCCCTCCAACTTCTCTCCATCTGCTCAGACTGAATTCAGGTCTTCTTTAATTACTCTGAGCCATAAACATGAAGACAACTTCCCAGAGCAGCTGAAAGCCACGGGCGGTTTAGACAACAGATGCTTTAGACGTCGTGTGATTAGCCATCGAGTCCAACTTCAAGAATAGCTGCACCCAGAAGGAGGTGTGGGAGTGCGGTGGTGTTGGGTAGGAAGATAAAGGTGACCAGGATCAATAACTGATGATAAATTTAGACTGATATGATCAATATTTATTGAGCTACACATACAGAAGTCTGTCTCTCAGTATGGTGTTGGGCCGCCGTGTTTGCTAACCCCACACGCCAGACGTCTCGGTATGGAGCTGTAGAGGTTCCTAATGGAGTCCTGTGATAATCCATCCCATGCAGCTTGAACATCCTCACACAGTTCCTGCAGATGGTGCGGTAGGGGTGGAGGTGGAGGGACACCAGGCCTTCTGGACGTGTGACGACAAACCGTTCATCTTGGTGCTGACCACGGTGCCTCCACACACGGATTCGTTGGGCGTCTCCACCAAGACTAAGCGGGACTCGTCACTGAAGATGACCCGCTGCCATTCTGAGTCCCTCCATGACAGTCTGGTACGACACCACTGCAGTCTTTGGTGACGGTGGCGTGGTGTTAAGGACAGTCGTGGTAACGGTCTGTGTGCATGTAGTCCTGCGTGGTGCAGCCGTCTGCCAATGGTGCTGCACTAAGAGGATGACTCCTGGAGGACACCACTGCTGGCTGACTGTCTGTAGTGGTGGCTGTTGGGTCATACGCATGTCTCACTGAGTTGGATGACGAGTGTAGAAGCAGCTGTAACCATGGACACAGTCGCTAGTGTCCACTTCCTGCAGGATGCAGATTTGGGGATGCCTCCCCAGTATAGATATGGGTGACTATTGACTTCTAGCAGCTAGCAGTGTTAGCTTCAGCGCTAATCTAAAGGAAGAACGTCCTGCGCTGTGTTTGCTTGTGTTTACAGGGTTTACCTTTCAGCCCACGCTCCGTGTACACGCGCATGAGCGGCAGACCTTGCTGTTTGGTTTCGCAGGGCACGTGCCTCTGCACTTACACGTCCCGGGTCTCATCACGGAAGCCCTGATTTGTTTCATTGTGACATTAATTGTCATGCAGTGTTTGTCTTGGAATTCTGTCGGTTCCTCCTGCAAGCTTATTAGATAAGCCGGAATTAAAGATAGCATATCTTTATTCGGTTACACAATCAAGTCATTTCCTCCGGGCCTTTTTTTTTTTTTAATCTGCTCCTTCCCCAGGGAACAGTGTGCAAAATGCACAATAACGGTCGGCGAGTTTACAGAGCCACGGTGACCTTTGCATGGTCCACTCCGTTCCATCAGACAGTAATGAAAGCTTCATGGAGGTCAATTAGCTCCCTGATGTTGGGCAATATTGTCACAATACTGCCCCATTTGTGCTGACAAGTCAATATTTACTGGAGGACTGGGGATTGGAAGCTGGGGCTGCGTTTGCTGCGGTGCACTCAGCCTCTGGCTTGGACGTATGGTTCTAGGTAAAAGGGTTTGACTAATATAGAACCTTCAAAATAGCATCTCAGCACTCTGCGGTTCTACAGGTCCACACTGTAGTCCATCTGTTTCTCTGTATACTGTATTAGCCTGTTCTTCAATGGGCAGGACCCCCACAGGACCACCACAGAGCAGGGATATGTGGGTGGTGGATCATTCTCAGCACTGCAGTGACACTGACGTGGTGGTGGTGTTAGTGTGGGTGGTGCAGGTGTGAGTGGATCAGACACAGCAGTGCTGCTGGAGTGTTTAGACACTGTGTCCACTCACTGTCCACTCTATTAGACACTCCTACCTTGCTGGTCCACCTTGTGGATAGACAGTCAGAGACAATAGCTTATCTGCTGCTGCACAGTGCAGTGCTGGTCATCCTCTAGTCCTGAGTCATTGGGAATGCTGACCAGAGGACACTGCCCACAGGATGCTGTCCACAGGACACTGCCCACAGGACGCTGCCCACAGGACGCTGCCCTCAGGACGCTGCCCACAGGACGCTGCCCTCAGGACGCTGCCCTCAGGTTGCTGCCCTCAGGACGCTGCCCACAGGACGTTGCCCACAGGACGCTGTTGTCTGGATAATTCTGGTTGGTGGACAATTCTCAGTCCAGCAGTGACACTGAGTTGCACACCAGCAGCACTGCTGTGTCTGATCCACTCACACCAGCACCACACACACTAACCACATCAGTGTCACTGCAGTGCTGAGAATGACCCATCCAACACCTTTGGGGTTGAACTCGAACAGGGGTTGCAGGCCAGGCCCTCACATCCAACATCAGTGTCTGAACACTTCTAGATGAACGAGCGAGCATTCCCGTAGACAAAATCCCAAAATCCCACAGTAAGCCTTCCCAGAAGCCCTTATATCTGCACAAGGAGGACCAACACCATATGAATCCCTATGGGTTTAGAATGGGATGCCAATAAAAGCTGCTGTAGCTGCGTCCCTATACTTTTGTCCTTACAATACAGTTCCCAAAACAAGCATCCACTGAAAGGTCCTTCAGGAAAACCCAAACGCCGGTTCTTCCCTACGAACCAGCCTTTTCAGGTTTTGAAACGAATGCGCTCTCGTGTCGGGTGCTCCGCGGTGCGTTGGGACGACTGAATCCCGAGCCCGCCGCCGGCCTCATTCTTATTCTACAGGCACACGGCGTCCATCAAAACTTTCAATGAAAATTGATCAGTTTACCACAGAGCCCTTAATTCAGACGTGGCTATGACCACGCCGGTCGACGCCTCGCTCCTATCAAGCGCAGCCGAAAGATAAAGTCTGCGAGATCCATCACAGTCAGCGCGCATCGACGGAAAAGAAGACGTCACCACGCGGCGCAAAAATAGACGGGCCGGATCGACGCCCGCCTGCCGTTACGCACAACAAGCCCGGATTAGCCGGCCGTCAGCCTCCAGTTGCACTGTAATGCAGTGTAATGTAATCAAAGTGCAATTAGAAAAAAAAAAAACGGAATTTCAATATGTCGCATCAATATGTAGATACATCGATGGAAATCCGTTTTGACGCTTCGTGGAACGATTAAAGAATGAACGCGGATATTCCCGATCTGCAAGGCATTTCTAAAACCAGGCTAAGCTGATAGCATCAGACAAAGAGCATTGTGTGCGGTTAACGGTTAACAAGGCTTAACAGCGTTAGCGGCGGGGTGTGTGGTGGTGCAGCAGCTGCGTAGCGGGTAGACCATCAAGATGCACCGGCTAATACACCATATTGACTGTGTGTGCACCCATCATTAAACCAGTAGCCGCACAAACAGCTGCATGAAACGTGGTGGGTAGGTTTGACATTGTGAGACATGCTCGGACGTGCATGTGAAGCCTTAACGCTGTACCTGACTGACCCAACAGTCAGCGAGCAGTGGTGTCCTCCATGAGTCATCCTGTTAGTGCAGCACTATTGGCAGACGGCTGCACCACACGGGACTACATGCACACAGACCATTACCACGACTGTCCTTAACACCACGTCACCGTCACCAAACACTGCAGTGGTGTCGTACCAGACTGTCATGGAGTGACTCAGAACGGCAGCGGGTCATCTTCAGTGACGAGTCCCGCTTTAGTCTTCGTGGGGACGACCAAGGGGACGTCCAGTCGTGGGCTGGAGGTGAGGGAACCAGCCTTGTGACCGGAGGGTCGCCGGTTCGATTCCCTGAACTGACAGTAACGACTAAGGTGCCCTTGAGCAAGGCACCAAACCCCCAACTGCTCCATGGATAGGGCTGCCCACTGCTCCGGGTGGGTGTGCTCACTGCCCCCTAGTGTGTGTGTTCGCTAGTGAGTGTGGTGTTTCACTTCACGGACGGGATCCGTGTGCGGAGGCACCGTGGTCAGCAACACACAGACTTGTCCAACGTCTTTCCAACACTCCTGTCTACCGATGGTACTCCCGTGAGATGCTGCTACTGTGTCTACGATCCACTGTGGTGCATCGATTGTGGCCTGAGGGTCCTTTTAGTGGTAAAGGGGCTACACCAGACGCAGGGTTGTTGTTGCACACCTCTGAAAGCTCAGTCCTAGAAGATGGCTGCCTTGTCTGCTGCTCATTAACGCACCAGTACAACGTTAATGAGCTCTGATAACGGATTGACCCATCACTAGCAGTCGGCACATGGAACCTGGTAGCCGTACTTGCACATGCACCAAACTACGTCGTAGCTGTATGGGCATGCATGGGAAGTTAAAGGAGGAAGGCTTGGGTCACTGAATCACCCTGGGTATGATTAAACTCTACCCGCATGGCCTCTGTTCAAGATCAATTTCTTTAAAAGCTGAATAATGGATGCTGGTACACAAGCCCATTCGGGACGACTCTCTTGCATCAGCTCGTCTGATTAATGCATTACAGTACATGCAGTTTTAATGTTCATCCAGCAGCCTGCTGAGTGGAAACAAACAGCTCCGATCGATAGGACTTCCCGTCGCCAAAAGCTGGAACCCCGTGATACAGATGTTGCAGGCAGATGTGGAACCTAGAAGACTTTGCCTCGGCGCACTTCAAAGAGAATCGGAATATCTGCTGCAGGTACAGAAGAAGAAAAGTCCTTCAAGTAAGTTTAAACGGCTCCACGCGTAGCCAAGCATCGCATTTATTAGCACCGCTTTCAGACGCCGGGCCTTCATCAGGTCTTTATCAGAGCGGGCCAGCAGTACCGTACGCCGCATGGAGCGCTTTGATGAACATGAGGCTCTAGCTGCAAAGGTCTAGCTAATAAACGTGGCGTTCTGCTGCGCAGGCCCTGCGTGGAGCCTCTCTTGCACCGGTGTTTCAGCGGATCAGCGCTTAAAAGGGCCTATTTCAGAAGAACAGCCAAAAAAAAAGGAGGCGGAGTGATCACTGAGCACTTTTTTTTTCGAACCGCACGCGCGAATAAAACAAAGACATCCTTCATTCATACCTGTGCATGATACGAGCCGAGTGTCAGGCATGCTAGCGGCAGGTAGTGAGCGGATATCAGAATGGCCACTAGGGGCGCTGCAGAAAGAGCCTTTACTCAACTCACCAACCAATCAGCACTGAGCAGTAGTAATGCTAACCAGTCAGCCCGAAGTAGCAGTAATGCTAAACAATCAGCACTCAGCAGTGATGCCCACCAGTCAGCACTCAGTAGTGGTAATGCTAGCCTGTCAGCACTCAGTAGTGGTAATGCTAGCCTGTCAGCACTCAGTAGTGGTAATGCTAGCCTGTCAGCACTCCGTAGCAATAATGCCAACGAGTCAGCTCTATGTAGCTGTAACGCTAAACAATCAGCACACAGCAGTGATACCAACCAATCAGCACTCAGTAGCAGTTCTAAGCAATCAGCACTCAGTAACAGTATGCTAACCAGTCAGCACTCAGTAACAGTATGCTAACCAGTCAGCACTCAGTAACAGTATGCTAACCAGTCAGCACTCAGTAACAGTATGCTAACCAGTCAGCACTCAGTAACAGTATGCTAACCAGTCAGCACTCAGTAACAGTATGCTAACCAGTCAGCACTCAGTAACAGTATGCTAACCAGTCAGCACTCAGTAACAGTATGCTAACCAGTCAGCACTCAGTAACAGTATGCTAACCAGTCAGTACTCAGTAACAGTATGCTAACCAGTCAGCACTCAGTAACAGTATGCTAAGCAGTCAGCACTCAGTAACAGTATGCTAACCAGTCAGCACTCAGTAACAGTTCTGCTAAGCAGTCAGCACTCAGTAACAGTTCTGCTAAGCAGTCAGCACTCAGTAGCAGTTCTGCTAACCAGTCAGTAGCAGTTCTGCTAACCAGTCAGCACTCAGTAGCAGTATGCTAACCAGTCAGCACTCAGTAACAGTTCTGCTAAGCAGTCAGCACTCAGTAGCAGTATGCTAAGCAGTCAGCACTCAGTAGCAGTTTTGCTAATAAGTACCGCACACTGCCCAGAATCTGCTTGCTGTAGAGAGGCTACTGATTCTGATACTGATTCGTTTTTGTGGATTTTATAAATGGAATGAATTGATCTACTTTCCAAAATGAAAGCTAGGTCCCACACAAACAGGCAGAAACACGTTAACTTGTTAGCCAGTTAGCTCCATTCACCCGTGTGCACTGAGCACCATGTTGCCATGCCATGTTATTGCAACCACATGGGAAGCAGGAAGCGGCCAGGCTCTCCTTATACACTGGCGAAACGCAGCTGGACGAGCTGGTCGGAATCAGCCAGTTAGCTGATCGCGGCGCGCTAACAAAGGCAATCAATGGGACCGAAAACCAAATTAAACCAGCGAAAAGGAAAACCGGAGAACAGGCCCTGCATTATGTATAGCGAGCTTCCTGCTGGCAGCTCCAGCTGCCGGGCTCTTTTGTGTATGTAGCTTGCTGCACCATCAAAGCAGCTTATGATGTATTGTAGCCAGACAACATAATACCATAATGGATCAATTTCATGTTTGTAAACAAAGTGCGGCATTGTGGGAAACTACCGTCGACATCCATTGAAATTCAAATGCTCTCTAAAACGGGCTCTTCTTTTGGGGGGACGGGGGGGGGGGCGAGGAGCCTGAGCTCCTTATATCAGCACGACCGTCTAGCGTAGCCGGCTCTTTAGCCGCTGTGAATCGCACTCCTCGTATTCATGAATAATAAGGAAAGTTGGCCGACAGTTCTGACAGGCCTTGGATCAATGCGGAGTTTGCGGGGCATGTCTTCACTAAGCTCTCCGTCTCCCGGCAGGACGCTAAGCTAAATTGTCAAAAAAAACGTCGGGCACTTTGAGCGCTCCGGGTCACGCTGTGAAGTGAAATGTTCGAATCGTGTGGGTGGTCATTTGACAAAGCTCCACGTCGCGTCTTACTCTTTCTGTCTCCCTCTCTCTCTGATGACGGGCCCGCCTGAATCAGGGAAGCCGACGCAGACGATGAGACAAAAAATAAAAAAGGAGAGCTGGAAGTGAGATTTGTCCATCGGACTGCTTCCTGTTGGAAGGGGGCGATGCGGCAGAGGCGTTCCCGTCCTTATCACCTCTCTGCAGTGCTGCCCCGGCACTTCTAACTCCACGACATGTAACGTTTCAATATGGCAATAAGGAGGTGGGCGAGGCGGGCGAGGCAGGCGAGGCGGGCGAGGCGTACGGCTTGTGCCCGTAGACGCAGGCTGAAACGAACACTGATAGGCCTTATTTAAATATAGCGTGGAAGCGACAAGCGCGCTTATTCCATCCAGTTAATGTTAGCGCCGTCACCCACTTAATGTCAGCTCCGTACTGCGGCGGTGTCAGCGCTCGTCAGAGTGGCAGGTTTAATCACAGCAGAGGCCGAGCCTCACTCCTGCAATATCACTCTCTCATTACGCCCGAGTCAAACCACTTTCACACCCCAATTAGTGTCATATTCCTCCAGCATGCGCCTCGCGGGCCGGGTGCTGCGGCGGGGGTCCTGAGCTTGTTTTGATTGCTGTCTGTGGAGCGTGGACACGTGCGAACGTACGCTGTCCGTCCAAGCTATGGGTCCTCGTCTTCTTTTGGAGTATGAATTTTCTCCATGTTATTTTTTTTTATGGATGAAGTAAACAGCAGTACTGTACTTAAACCCCGCTTCACAATCTTGACATCACTGCGCCATGAACGTGATGCTACTGCCGTCCCGGATTTACCGAGGATGCTATAAAACTAGCTAATCGTTGCTTTTAAAACAATATAGAATGTTTGCATTTTTTTAATTTCTGCATTATTTGACCATTGATGGTGACCAATAGAAATTCCCCAGAATAGCTTTGAGTAAAAGGTCTTTGCAGTGAACCTAAAATTAATTTTAGACACTTCTATAAAGTTTTCTTTAGACATTCCTGAAAGTATGTATATTTCTCTAGAATTCCCCTTAAACATGTAAAAAGCTTGTGTTTTTAAAGTTAAAAATGACCACTAGGTGGCAGTAAGAGTGCTTAAAAAGTGCGAGGGAACCCACACCAACAGGAGCAGACCTATAGAGGAAGATGCAAATGTCTAAACAGGAAATGAGTTATTACTTAAAGATAATATTTCATATTACATGTGTTTTTAATTCAATCAATGAGTTCTACGGAAGGATGGTATGTAGTAGAGGCTAAAGAGGACACGTATGGACCTTGAGACACATTTTAGAAGGCAGATGACAAATTTGAAATTTGAAACCAGCTTTGAGTATGACATCACAGCCCCAAATCCAACAGTTGTATGGTATCTGTAAATCATGAGACCCTTTGTCTACAAATATTTGGATGACTGATGGCCTACAACCACCTTAAAGACTAGAAATGAAATCGCATCGCAGCTTACGCGGCTACGCTTGAGCATTCAGACTCCAGAAAATGATAACTTGGTAGGTGACATCATCTTCTATCGAGTTTATATCATCTTATAATTCTCCCTTTAAGATTTTTAGATTTGATTTCCAGGTGTTTGAGTGATTCAGTAAGTCAGATGACCGCACTCTGTCGGCAGATTATTCCACTTGTTTTGAGAAGATATCTTACAATAAGTCAAATTCTTGTGTTGATGGATGAACAGACTGTGACGAGCGCCGAGCTAAAATCAAGGCCAGGTTTATTTAACAGGCTTGTAATCGACCACAGCAGCAACAAGAGCAAGACGGACATGACAGAGGGGCAAGACAGAGTCAGAGTCAAGGTACAAGCGGAAATCAACAACCAGGCTACCAATCGGAACAGCCAAAGAACCAAAAGGGCAAAGACGAAAGAGTGAATCGGTAAAGTAGAACAACATCAGAACCAGAGAAGCAACCAAGAGTAATTACAGAGAGCCACTCTTGCTACGCTAGGTACACTCAGTATGCTCGCTACGCTCGGTGCGCTCAGTATGCTCGCTACGCTCGGTACGCTCAGTATGCTCGCTACGCTCGGTACGCTCAGTATGCTCGCTACGCTAGGTACTCTCAGTATGCTCGCTACGCTAGGTACGCTCAGTATGCTCGCTACGCTAGGTACGCTCAGTATGCTCCCTACGCTAGGTACGCTCAGTATGCTCGCTACGCTAGGTACGCTCAGTATGCTCGCTACGCTAGGTACGCTCAGTATGCTCGCTACACTAGGTACGCTCAGTATGCTCGCTATGCTAGGTAAGCTCAATATGCTCGCTATGCTCGGTACACTCAGTATGCTCCCTACGCTCGGTACACTCAGTATGCTCCCTACGCTAGGTACGCTCAGTATGCTCGCTACGCTAGGTACGCTCAGTATGCTCGCTACGCTAGGTACGCTCAGTATGCTCACTATACTAGGTATGCTCAGTATGCTCGCTACGCTAGGTACACTCAGTATGCTCGCTACGCTCGGTACACTCAGTATGCTCCCTACACTTGGTACACTCAGTATGCTCCCTACGCTTGGTACACTCAGTATGCTCCCTACGCTAGGTACGCTCAGTATGCTCGCTACGCTCGGTACGCTCAGTATGCTCACTATGCTAGGTACTCTCAGTATGCTCACTACACTCGGTGTGCTCAGTATGCTCGCTACGCTAGGTATGCTCAGTATGCTCGCTACGCTAGGTACGCCCAGTATGCTCGCTACGCTCCGTACACTTAGTATGCTCGCTACGCTCGGTACACTCAGTATGCTCGCTACGCTCGGTACACTCAGTATGCTCCCTACGCTAGGTACGCTCAGTATGCTCCCTACGCTAGGTACGCTCAGTATGCTCCCTACGCTAGGTACGCTCAGTATGCTCGCTACACTAGGTACGCTCAGTATGCTCACTATGCTAGATACGCTCAGTATGCTCACTACACTCGGTGTGCTCAGTATGCTCGCTACGCTAGGTATGCTCAGTATGCTCGCTACGCTAGGTACGCCCAGTATGCTCGCTACGCTAGGTACACTCAGTATGCTCGCTACGCTAGGTACGCTCAGTATGCTCGCTACGCTAGGTACACTCAGTATGCTCGCAACGCTAGGTACACTCAGTATGCTCCCTACGCTAGGTACGCTCAGTATGCTCCCTACGCTCGGTGCACTCAGTATGCTCACTACGCTCGGTACACTCAGTATGCTCGCTACGCTCGGTACACTCAGTATGCTCGCTACGCTCGGTACACTCAGTATGCTCGCTACGCTCGGTACACTCAGTATGCTCCCTACGCTCGGTACACTCAGTATGCTCCCTACGCTTGGTACACTCAGTATGCTCCCTACGCTTGGTACACTCAGTATGCTCCCTACGCTTGGTACACTCAGTATGCTCGCTATGCTCGGTACGCTCAGTATGCTCACTATGCTAGGTACTCTCAGTATGCTCACTACACTCTGTGTGCTCAGTATGCTCGCTACGCTAGGTATGCTCAGTATGCTCGCTACGCTAGGTACGCTCAGTATGCTCGCTACGCTAGGTACACTCAGTATGCTCGCTACGCTAGGTACACTCAGTACACACAGAGTGCCAATACTTCACAATGGGTCAGTAGGAGAGAGGAGTACATGTACCAACAGACTCCATTAGCTACAGGTGTGATCAATACTCAATACTCAATACAATAAGAGAGCCAGCAGACGTGACAATGACCTGCCAGTATAGTGTGATGGTTTGGCCTACTGAAGTAAACACCACCTGAAAAGTTAAATGGTCTAAAGCCTAAAGAAATCATAAAATGAGAATTATGAGACATTATTAACAAACATTATTAATAAACCAGCTCATTAATAACTAAATATAACTCACCATAACTTCCGTGACCGTTTGGACTATCTGAATGGACACGCATGTGCGACTGTAATCTTCTTGTATGTACTCTAATGGGTTCATTGTGTGCCGCCCTGATGGACAGTCCCGTCGTATCATCGCTGCCAGTAATTGTCATCACTGATGTGCTAATGATGGGTTTCATCACAGCGTATATGCCACATGCTAGTTTTGCATAGCGCGGTCTAGACATTATGACATCTGTCACGGCAGTCGTCACTGTACTGGTATATTACTGGACTTACTCAGTCATGAACAGTCGTGGCTGTGTCAATGTCATGCAGCAGGGTTCAACTACAGGACTAAGGACCTGCTGCAAATCCAACCAGGTCCTGTTCCAGCCTCCAGAACACTGGGAGTCGGCTCTGGTGCTAATTTCAAGTGACTGGAAATGATTCTAAGAGATGTTTCTACAGAGGAGCTCCAGTTTAAACCACACATGCAGAAGAACATCCAATAAAAAAACATAGTAGATATTAATTAAATATTAAAACTGCAAATTCTGTACTGGCCAGTGAAATTATAAGAGTCTGATCTGTATATGTGATAAATCTAAATGTTAAGATGAATTTAGGCTTTTTATGTAATCTATATTTATATATTAAATTTAATTTATTTTTATATATTTAATTAAAAAAATATTTATATATAAAATTTTATTTATTTTATTAAATTTAATTAATTTTTATATATTTATTTTAGTTTATTTATAAATATAAAATTTAATTTATTTTATTAAATTTATTTTCATATATTTAATTTAATGTATTTATATATATAAAATGTCATTTATTTTATTACTTTTAATTTATTTTAAATATTTAATTTATTTTTATATATAAAATTTTATTTATTTGATTAAATTTAATTTATTTTTATATATAAAATTTTATTTATTTGATTAAATTTAATTTATTTTTATATATTTATTTTAGTTTATTTATAAATATAAAATGTAATTTATTTTATTAAATGTAATTTATTTTCATATATTTAATTTAATTTATTTATATATATAACATTTAATTTATTTTATTAAATTAAATTTATTTTTATATCTTTAATTTATTTTTATATATAAAATTGTATTTATTTAATTAAATTTAATTTATTTTATATATAAAATTATTTATTTGATTAAATATAATTATTTTCATATATTTAATTGAATATGTTAAAATATTTATTTAAGATTTTAATTTATTTTAATTTCATTTTAAAGAAGCGTTATTAAAGAAAATGAGTTCACTACATTGGCACATAATGCTTGAAACCTAATTTCCCAATATATACAGACAGTATACTGAGATCTTTTAACATGAGAAAATGACTTTAGTCAGTTATATAAAATATCTAAATAAGAAAAAATAATAAATACCTAGAAATAAGTTATATAATCTAATAATAATACTTGCTCCGAATAGACAGTATTCAATATTTCATATTTAGACCACATTTCAGATTTAGAGAACTTGTTTATTACAGTTTGAGAACTAGTGGCTGTGTCAGTGTCATGTAGCAGGGTTCAAACACCGGCTAGATATTTAATAACCTGGTCCTGGTCCAGATTCCAGAAAATGTGGAGTCGGCTTGTTTATGCGAATGCTAATTGAAGTGACAGGAAGTGATTCTGAGCGATGTTTCCAGACAGTAGTCCCAGATTAAATGACTTTTAACAAGTTAAAAAATAAGATATGATAAATAAATCTCTATTGTTAGATTAAAATACAATAAGTAATAACTACACACAACTACTACACATCTAATTGCACAGATATATATTGCACGGTTACTGAAATATATTTCACAGATACATTTCCCATCCACAGAAACGGATAATCTGGAGGTCACCTAAATACTGAGGGTATAGGGGGGCTTGGGATACAGTGATGTTGGTGGTCCGTACAAGACGTATAGAGGTGATGTACAGGTGATGAGGTGCGCCAGCTAATATCTAGAAGCTATATCATCTTATAATACAATATTTAGACCACATCATGAGATATCAATCGTTGCGGCTTACCTGTATCTGATTTTCCTCAGCTTGATCAGAGAGCTGAGAACCTTACAGGTAACTCTGTTTCCCACTTTGTCCAAAGTAAAGGACAGTCGATCTATTGAGGTATTGATGTTTGAGACGCTGGAGGATTTGCTCGTTGGACAGGCCGTCTAGACAGTGACAACTCAAGATACAAACTCTTACCTAGCGCGAGTGCAGGATTCCAAGTCATAGGAGGCGATTCCTGATTCCTGATTCCTGATTCCTGATTCCTGATTCCTGGAACTGGAGAACTGCTCCTGCTTGGGCAAGCTGTATCCACAAAGCGACCTGCGGCTCCAGGTTTTCATTCCAACAAAGGTCACATGACCAGTGAAATGAACGCTGAGCCATTGATTGGTCAAGTGAAATCAGGTGAGCTCTGGCTCCTTTGGAACGAGAACCTGCAGCTACACCGACCCCTTGTGAATGGGCCTGGATACCCCTGTGCCTGGGATTGACCCACAGCCCCATTGCTAATCCTTCAATCAGGTATGTTTAGCTTCAGCACTCGGTTGCATGTTCATCCACTGACCGTTCCATTGCCTTGTTGGGTTTGTTTGGCAGAATGGGACCTTGTTGTCCTCCTCACAGCCAGCTTTGCCACTTAGCTAGCTTGCTAGGAACTAGCTCGGTAAATAGAAGCCTAGTTTAGCTAGCTAAATTCTGCACAAGCAGTCGAGCAGGGTGTTGCGGTGTCCCAGTTGTTCTTGATCCAGCAGTAAACGAGTGACGGTAGCGTGCACGTGTACATGTGGGTTCGTCCTGTATTTTATCCCAGTGTCATCTTACGATAAGCCTGCAGGAATTCCATGTATCAGTATGTTCACTGGCATCTGCCAAGCAGTCTGCCATCTAACAGCTGGTCCTAACATCCAGTTGAGAGGGCCTAAGCTCTCCCAGATGCCTCACAGCTATGCTCTTGGCCCCATACCTGCCAGCATTCCAATTTTTTGTGGGAGGGTGTTCCCGATTGGTAGTTCTCACTGATAATCTGCCGATTTCATATTGGTACAAAGCTGATGAGGGTTTCTGGGTTTCTTGGTGGGATATGTGTTGTGGAACCTGGCAACCCAACCCAGAGGCATCACCCAGATTTGGTGGATGCCTTCCCTGCCATTGTACTGGTTGTTCCAGGTAGTCCCAAGAGGATTCCTATTTGGGGGTTCTGGGGACATTGTCCAGGTGTGGGAATGCTCCTAAATGACCATGCCAATCAGTCTCATTTGCATGAACGTGAGGATTGTGATCTTGGAATACCGCGATAGGAATGTCATGTTCCATGGTAGGATGATGGGCAAAAGGCAAAACCTGGTTGTCTAGCAACTCAGTCTAGGCACTATGGTTCAAATTCCAGTCACCTTAGTTAAAGAACCCATTCCATGTAATTCAAACACCCCCAGAGCATCACTGAGAGGGGACTAAGTTTCGTCCGGGGGGCTCAATATGGCGTCCCTTTACAGAGGAAGTCCCTTCAGGAAAACTGGGCTTGCTGGTACGCCTTGAGTGAGGAAGGCTTGATGATGATGTGGTGCTGGAACCAATAAAGCCCACCTTGTGTGGAGATCTGTGCAAGGGTCATCGCTAGAACGGCCTGAGGAACCACCGAGCATTGTGGGTAGGCCATGTCCCAGGAATCTGGAAAGTCGCCCTCGTATTCCCAGCCTCTCGTTGACAGGTATGTGGCCTACAGATGGTTTGAACACCTGAAATGTTTGAGTGCTTGTTAGCCAAGACGTCCCAACCAATGGATGGAATGCGATGCGTTACGGCACTGTGGCGAATATTTGCATGTGTGAATCTAATTAGTCTTAAATATGTCTGTCATTCAAAGTTACCCTCATTTGCATAGACTCCATGTCTCCAAACATGTGACAGGCAGTGGACAGGTATCATTGACACCAAGGGATGTGCAAGAACAACACATCAACAGTCACTCTGCAGCTCGCATCCCACTCGGAGAGCGGAACACCGCTCGCACTGTTGAGTCAGAACCATCTGTTGGCCTCTTGTGGGCGGTGCGAGCTTCTCTGGCGCTACCGTCGGGGTGTTGTTGATCAGGTGTGACCCCACACGTCCCTCTCCGTCTCCTGTCGTAATAAGAGTCGTCTATCTCCCGGACGCCCGGCTCCCTTCACGTGGAGGTTAATGGGAATGACACGCATATTAATAATGCCATTATTAGCACAGAGACGGGCTTGCGTTTGAATTCAATACGACTGTGTCTCTCCCAGAGGCAGGCGAAGGTCAAAGGTCACCCTCCCGACTCTCTCTGCCGGCTAGCTGCCGCTGACCCCTGGCTCGGAGACGTGATGGACGCGTGGGTCATGCCGATCGAGACTTTCGCCACCGTCAGACCATGAGCTGCAAATCGCCCGTGACAAAGCGGGCACGGCGGGCCATGGGGAATTAAAGCAGAAGGTCCGACCCGGCGGCTAATCAGCGATGGTACGCAGAAGCACGCAGTCAGACCGGATTCCTCACATCCCTCTTCACCTAGATGAATAGATGGAAAGGCATGAAGGGCTGCTGGTGATGCCTCTGAGAGGCATTCCAAAATTAGGCACTTATGGGTCAGAATCCAAGGATGGTTTGCATGCACGTAGAGGCTTGGTTGGTTATCCCAGGAAAGTACCCGGGAACCCCACCCTACTCTTTCCGTTCTTTTGGGTGGGGGCAGAAGTCTGCAGGGGGATTTTTCCACACCTACCAAAAGCGCAAGTGGCATTCTCTGCTTTTCCTGATGCAAGTTTTCCCACCCAAAGTTTCAGACCGGGGTAGCACAGTTTGTCCAGCCATCAAGCAACCTCCCCAGAGTGTTGGGTAGGGCCGGGCTTTCTATTAGCTTTTGAAGCTTATGTTGAGGTGGCTTATGTTGAGAGCGTTTTGGTTAGGAACGCCGTTCCTGCTGTTGACTTGATGTTCCAGATGTTCCAGCCCTCACTGGGTGCAAAGCAGGAAAGCCCTTGGACCAAACTGAACCACACTATGCTTCTGGGTCATAATGGTTGTATGAGCCTTTCCTGGTGGTCATTGGGAGGAAGGCAGGAAATTCCCTGGACTCCGGTTATCCTTCTGGGTCAAAGTGGGTGTTGGAGCCCCATCCCTCATTGGGTGGAAGACAGGAATGACCCTGGATAGGCCACTGGTTCAACACAGTAGTGGCCCCGGTTGTCCCTCTGGGTTCGTAGTGGGTGTTGGAGGATATCCCAGTACTTATTGGGCGAAAGGCAGGAAACGCCCTGGACAGGCTACCAGTTTATCACAGTAGTGGCCCCGGTTGTCCTTCTGGGTCGTAGTGGGTGTTGGAGCCTATCCCATCCCTCATTGAGTGGAAGACAGGAATGACCCTGGACAGGCCACTGGTTTAATATAGTAGTGGCCCCGGTTGTCCTTCTGGGTTTGTAGTGGGTGTTGGAGCCTATCCCAACCCTTATTGGGCGGAAGACAGGAATGACCCTGGACAGGCCACTGGTTCAACACAGTAGTGGCCCCGGTTGTCCTTCTGCATCGTAGTGGGTGTTGGAGCCTATCCCAACCCTTATTGGGCGGAAGAGAGGAATGACACTGGACAGGCCACTAGTTTGTCATGGTAGTGGCCCCGGTTGTCCTTCTGGGTCATAGTGGGTGTTGGAGCCTGTGCCATCCTTCATTGGGCGGAAGACAGGAATGACCCTGGACAGGCCACTAGTTTATCATGGTAGTGGCCCCGGTTGTCCTTCTGGCTCATAGTGGGTGTTGGAGCCTATCCCATCCCTCATTGGGCGAAAGGCAGGAAACACCCTGGACGGGCCACTAGTTCAACACAGTAGTGGCCCCGGTTGTCCTTCTGGATCGTAGTGGGTGTTGGAGCCTATCCCAGGCCTTATTGGGCGAAAGGCAGGAAACGCCCTGGACAGGCCACTGGCAAACTTAGAAACAACCAACCCAGCTCCACCTGTCTTTCTGGGTCGTAGTGAGTGTTGGAGCTTTAGCACTCTTTGGGGAGGAAGGTAGGGAACATCCTGGACAGGCTGCCAGTCCATCATAGCAGGTCTAGTAGCAGCTCTGGACCATGAACTAAATTGTAGCCTGCATAGAAGCAACCAAAGCTTCAGCTACTGAATGAAGCAGTGAAGCCATGAAGCTCTTCACGAAGCCTCTCCTTTTGTTGTCTGGTTTGTTGAGTGCCATTAGATTCATAGTAGCAAATACGTCCCACCTCAATCCCCTTCCTACAGCCCTGATCTTTGTGTGCTCTTTATCTGAGGGTGACGGCTCTGGTGGTCCCAATTTCCGGTGATGGTGGCCCATATTAGAAAATAGGTACCCATCATTCCATGGTCCATGAAGCACGGATGCCTCTGTTTAATATGGATCTCAGAACGGCCAAATAAAGCTGTTGTTCAATCAGGAGCACAGCTGGGAACGCTGCCCAGAAAAGGACCTCTAGAGTCGGAGGATGAGGAAGCTTGGACGAGGTCGAGCAGTCTCTCCTTCTGCAGAGGAACACTTAAAACCCCCACAGGGCCAGCGCTGCCCTTCCTTCCCTCCCGCTCACCTCCTTCACCCTCGCTCCTGCCCGGATCGCACACACTGCCGCAGCTTAAAAATTCATGCGTGTGGATTTTAGGTCATTAAAGACTCATCAGTCAGGATTGTGTTTAACGAAATCCAATATTCATGAAAAGCGCTTTCTCTCTCTCTCTCTCTCTCTCTCTTTTAGCATCGCATCCTTCCTGGCCCACCTTACCGCTTCTTGTTTTGACTCCATGTTTGTCTGCATTTCCTGGCCTTGTTTGAGAACGGCGTAGGTTAATGGGATGGGATGCTGCCAGGCCAATTACGAAATGAAGAGCTGGTGGCAGTGAACGCTAATGAGCTAAGGGCTAGCGTCAGTGGACGACGTTACCGTAGATCTGTCGCTTCATCTTTCTCTCATTCATATTGCATTGTGTTTCAGTAAGCACTGTGATTGGATCTCAAATGAGAATATAGATTAGACCCAACATCTTAACTGAAGACCATACCCAGGATTTTACACCTAAAATCAGACCTGAGATCAGACCCGAACATTAGACCTGGGGTATGATCCAAAAACAGCCCCAAATCAAATCCCGGATCAGACCCCCAAGATTAGACCCAGATCAGGCGTAAGATCAGGGGCAAAAACTGGATCTAAGAATAGTCTCACATAAGATCTAGGAATAGACCTACTATTGGTTATGGATAAACCTGAGATCAGACCCAGAAATTAGACCTGAGATTTGGTCCAACAACACTTCTAAGTAACCTGCAAGATCAGGCTCAAGGTTAGACCCAGATCAGATGCACAAATTAGACATGAGATTTGACCCAAGTACAGACCCAAATAGGGTCCGAGATTAGATCCATATAAGACATAAGATCAGCTCCAGAAACTGGACCTGAGATCTGATCTAAGAACTGCCCCGAATAAGACCAACTAACAGCTCCAGATCAGACCCAGAAATTGGTCCTAAGGTTTGATCCAAAACCAGACCTTAATCAGATCCATGATCAGACATAATAGACCCAGATCAGATATTTGATCAGATCCAAAAGCAGCCTCGAGAGACCCATTAATTCCACTTTCAAACTTAAGAAGAAATCCATATCAGACCCCAAATCAGACCCAAAGTCTGATAAAGTAGTGTACCTACAATCAAACACCCAGGAGAGACCTTTCAGAACTGGGACATAGAAATCAGACTTGACTCGATTAGCACGAGATGCGACCAGGAGGTAACCTAGATCAGACCCCCACCAGGCTGATTACACTAGATGGAGATGGAACCCAGACAATGACGTCGACCAGATCAGGACGACTTCCCCCGTAGAGACTCGGATCCTCTCAAGGTTTCCTCCTCCATCCCTGCCATCGTCGCCCCTCGGCCTGCTCGTCGGTGGGGGCTCGGACCCGCATTCCCTGTGAAGCTTCTTTGTGACGACATCTGTCGTAAAAAAAGCCGCATAGAAATCAGACTTGACTCGATTAGCACGCGATGCGACCAGGACGTAACCTAGATCAGACCCGCACCAGGCTGATTACACTAGATGGAGATGGAACCCAGACAATGACTGGACCTGGTGGCAGAATGGGCTGGATTCATTTGACTGTACCCGGCCTTCCGTAATACCTATTATCAAAAGGAGAGGAGAGAGCGATAATTACGACTCCCACTCCTCCTATTAATCCTCTGTCGCCTCCCGTACAACACTCGCCACCAATAATGGCGCTAATAAAGTCGAAATGTAATCCGTGTTGTTAGTTCTCGGTGGCGGCGGCGGCGTTTTTTTTCCCGGCTCTGTGGAAGCTTTGTGTTGTGTTGCGAAGCTGGCTGTAGTATTCTTTACCGCAATTACATCCTCCAGTGGAGCAGGATGGGTAATCCCCGCTCTCAGTGTCTCTGATTATATTTTATTGCAGTCGTTTTTCATTTCTTGTCCTCCCCTTCGCAGTAGGTATCTCCTCAGCCATCGCCTCGGCAGAAGAGCCACTCTGTAGATATATAAATATATGTAGTCTTATTTTTCTCCTCCTTTCAGTGGCCTCTCTCTCTCTCTCTCTCTCTCTCTCTCTCTCTCTCTCTCTCTCTCTCTCTCTCTCTCTCTCTCTCTCTCTCTCTCTCTCTCTCTCTCTCTCTCTCTCTCTCTCTCTCTCTCTCTCTCTCTCTCTCTCCCCCTCTCTCCCCCCCTCTCTCTCTCTAACCATGTCACCCACAGTGATATTGTTCTGTGATTGGAGGGGTCTGTGCAGCAGGGGGTTATTTGGGCTTGGAGTGGGAGACGGAGAGAGGCTGTGTGTGTGTGGATGCAGATACAGTGTGCACTGTGCGGTTCTAATAGTTGATGTGCGGACTGTATCTGAGTGTGGCGGTGTGTTTTCGCGCGTGGGGGGTGTTTGTGCACTCATGCGAACGACAAAAGAAGATAGAGGGGTAGACGCAGCGTGTACGTGTGTGGGGCTGAGTGAGCAGGAACGAGGGAGAAGAGGAAGGTGAAAAGGTCACCGCAGGATAGACGCCCGTCCAGCTACTGGGGAGTCACGGAGACACGGCGAGACGTGCTGCAGAGAGCTCTCTCTCCTCTCTCCTCTCTCTCTTTTTCTTTCTCTCTCTCTCTCTTTCTCTCTCTCTCCTTTTCTCTCTCTCCTTTTCTTTCTCTCTTTTTCTTTCTCTCTCTCTCTCTCTCTCTCTCTCTCTCTTTTTCTTTCTCTCTCTCTCTCTTTCTCTCTCTCTCCTTTTCTCTCTCTCCTTTTCTTTCTCTCTTTTTCTTTCTCTCTCTCTCTTTCTCTCTCTCTCCTTTTCTCTCTCTCCTTTTCTCTCTCTCTTTTTCTCTCTCTCTTTCTGTCTCTGTCTCTCTCTGTCTCTGTCTCTGTCTCTCTCTCTTTCTCTTTCTCTCTTTCTCTCTCTCATTCTCTCTTTCTCTTTCTCTCTTTCTCTCTCTCATTCTCTCTTTCTCTCTCTCTTTCTCTTTCTTTCTCTGTCTCTCTCTCTTTCTGTCTGTCTCTCTCTCTCTCACTCTCTTTCTCTCGCTCTCTCTCTCTCTCTCTCCTTTTCTCTCTCTCTTTTTCTTTCTCTCGCTCTCTCTCTCCCTCTCTCTCCTTTTCTCTCTTTTTCTTTCTCTCTCTCTCTCTCTCTCTCTGTCTCTGTCTTTCTCTTTCTCTGTCTCTCTCTCTCTCTTTCTCTTTCTCTCTCTCTCTCTCTCTCTCTCTCTCTCTCTCTCTCTCTCTCTCTCTCTCTCTATCTCTCTCTCTCTCTTTCTCTGTCTCTCTCTCTCTTCAGCTCTCTCTCTCTCTCTCTCTCTCTCTCTCTCTCTCTCTCTCTCTCTCTCCACTCATCATCCAAATATTAGCTGCACCCATCCAGCGAGCAGTGGTGTCCTCCTGTTAGTGCAGCACCATCGGCAGACGGCTGCACCACGCAGGACTACATGCACACAGACCGTTACCACGACTGTCCTTAACACCACGTCACCGTCACCAAACACTGCAGTGGTGTCGTACCAGACTGTCATGGAGTGACTCAGAATGGCAGCGGGTCATCTTCAGTGACGAGTCCCGCTTTAGTCTTGGTGGAGACGCCCAACGAACCCGTGTGTGGAGGCACCGTGGTCAGCACCAAGATGGACGGTTTGCCGTCACAAGTCCAGAAGGCCTGGTGTCCCTCCACCTCCACCCCTACCGCACCATCTGCAGGTGCTGTGTGAGGATGTTCAAGCTGTATGGGATGGATTATCACAGGACACCATTAGGAACCTCTACAGCTCCATACCGAGACGTCTGGCGTGTTCTTTTCTTCATCACTTTGCCTTTTTGTTCTCTCTCTCTCTCCCTTTCCTCCTCTGCTGCCTCTGTTCCTCCTGTTTCCCTATTTCTCTTTTTCTCCTTCCTCCCTTTTATCCCTTACCAGTCCTTCTCTACCTCTCTGTATCTCTCGCTCTCTCTCGCTGTCTCTGTCTCCATCGTCTCTTTTACTCGCCTCTCTGTAGCATGTATTAAGTCATCACTGAGTGGTCCCTGAGCCCACCGGCACCCCATTAACAGCTGTATTCTGAACGGCTGTGAGCTCTGACAGACAGCCGACTGGCCGACTGACACCAGACCGAGATTTCTATAAATACAGAGAGAGACGGAGCGGAGGAAGAGAGGGAGGGTGGGGGGAGGGGGAAGGAGAAAGAAAGAATTGAGAGAGGGAGAGAGAGAGATATGAACAACAGAGGGAAGCAGAGAGGGCATGAATGGGTGGATCGGGGGTGCTGATTTTCCCTCCCTGTATTCCCTCTTTCCCCCCCTCCCTCCTCCCCTGGATCTCCTGAGCTGTACTGATCTGTCAACAGCTCCGCACACCGGTGTCCTAACATCTCTCCCTCTCTCCGTCTGTCTCTCTCTCTCTTTCCCTCTCTACCACTCTCTCCTTTATCTCTTTCTCTCTTTCTCTCCCCATCCCTCTCTCCTTTATCCCTTTCTCCTCTATCCTCTCTCTCTGTCTCTCTCCTCTATTCCCCTCACTCTCTCCTCCATCTCCTCTCTCCCTCCTCTATCCCACTCTCACCTTTATCTCTCGCTCTCTGTCTCTCTCCCCCTCTACCACTCTCTCCTTTATCTCTTTCTCTCTCTGTCTCTCTCCCCATCCCTCTCTCCTTTATCCCTTTCTCCTCTATCCTCTCTCTGTCTCTCTCCTCTATCCTCTCTCCCCCTCACTCTGTCCTTCATCCCCTCTCCCTCCTCTATCCCACTCTCTGTCTTCTATCTCCACTCTCTCACACTCTCTCCACTCTATCCTCTCTCCCCCCACTCTCTCTCACTCCTCTATCCCCCCTCTCTCTCCCTTTCTCCCCACTATCTCTCTCTCTTATCCCCACTCTCTCTCCCCTCTATCCTTTCACACATTCTCCTCTCTCTCTCTCTCTTCATCTCTCTCTTCCGTCTCTCATCTCTTCTCTCTCTACTCTTCTCTCTCATCATCATCTACCACGTTTCTCCTTCATCTAGCCCCGCACTCGTTCTTCTCTTTTCTATTGAAATTCTGAAAGCTATTTGCTTTCTTCCTCCTCCTCTCTCCGCGTTCGAGTGTCAGGCAGTCTAAACACGTAACGCCTGCTGCTCCTTCCCTTCTTTTATCCCCTCCCCTGAATACAGAGCTCTTATCGAAGGGAGGAGCTAGAGAAGAAAGGGGGGTCCCTATGAAGATTTGCACGGGATGAGTTCAGGAAGGGAGAAAGTTATTCCCTCCTGAGCAGAGAGAGAAGCTCTCCTCCCTCTTTAGGGATAGGGCTTAGTGGAGACCTGTTGCTTTATCCCTCTTTTCAAACAGGGAGAAAAATGAACTCACCAGTAGAGACAAGTAAAATAGAATCCTTCTAAGAGGAGCATCCTTATCGAGAGAGAGACTCTCTCCTTGCAGTCGTACTCTCCCTCCCACTCTCCTCTCTCTCACTCTACCATCACAAATCCATCTTGTCTTTTCCTTGCCCTTCCCTCTGTACCTTCTTTCTTCTGTTCTTTCTTCCATTCTTTCTCGTGGCCATTCATCCATCCTTTCTCTCTCTCTACTCCATCCTCATCTCTCTCTCTCTCCTCGTCTCTTCTCTCTCTCTCTCCTCATCTCTCTCTCTCTTCTCTCTCTCTCTCTCCTTTATCCCCGTGCCCGTCTGCGAGTCGGGGTCTGTGGAGGTTCTGTGAGCAATTGTCTCCCAAATTAACCTGTCCATAGCTTGCAGCTACGTGTAAAATAATATGGGGAAAGTGTGTCGCGTCGCCATCTTTTTCCCTCGGCCCACGCATCCACCCCCCTCCCCACCGGCTCGCTCGCTCTCTCTCTCGTCTCTCTCTCTTCCCCAGCCCACCATCACCCCCCCCCGCATCCGGTCCTCTTCTCTCTCTCTCTCTCTCTGCTCAGCGGTGTGCGCTCTCATGCTCCATCTCTCATCGCGCTCGATCTCACGCTCTAGCTCTCTCGTCTCCGCGCATCTTTCCCCTCCAACTGGCCCTATCGCGTCTCCCTCTCTCTCTCTCTCTTTCCAGCACACCTCAACCCCCGTTCTCTCTCTTTCTCTCTCGTCTCTCTCTCTCTCTTCACTATCTCTCTCTCTATCTCTGAACATCTCCTCTACTCTCATCACCCCCCTCTCTGCTCACCCCTCTCTCTCTCTTCTTTCCCCAGCCCACCATCACCCCCCGGGCACTTCTCTCTCTCCTCCATCGCTACTCACCCCTCTCTCTTTCTCTCTTACTCTCTCTCGATCTCTCATCTCTCTCGCTCTCTCTCTCCATGCCTATCTCTCTCGTCTCTCTCTGTATCTGCGCAATCTCTAGGTCTTCCTCTGCGTACTGTCTCTCCTCTCTCATCCTAGAATCAGCTCTCTGTCTCTCTCCCTGAGTTTCACTCCTTCCTCCGCGTGTCTCTCCCGCGGTGTTCTCCTAAGACTAGCAGGGACGAGCTATCGAGTAATCTTTTGTCTCGTGCGGGTTTTTGGGGGTGGGGGGGTTTTTTTTGGGGGGCCCAGTAGCGCTTAAGGCCGCGCCGCAGGAGCCCCGAGCATCGACTTAGCTGTTCGTATTAGCCACGGCCCTTTAAGTGGAATGAGCAAATTACAGGCCGTGGCCCTGCCCCTGGCGACGCTCTCGCTGCTCCAAACAGCTGGAGAACGGGGACTGTGTGTGCTGTACGGAGGGTCAGGTGGTATTGCGGTGGGGGTCTTGCATTACTGAACTGTTGTAATTGGAGTCAGTCAGAGTGGGTGGGTGTTGAGATGGTTGATTGTAGACGGTCTGGATGTTCTCTGCCAGTGTGGTACCAAACATTACCAGCAGTGAAGCTGCGTCTTTCCTGTCCTTCCTTTCCTTCTGTCTTTCCTTCTTAACTGTCTTTATTTTAGTTCCCCCGTTTCCATAGTACTGGTCCTTCATTCCTTCTGTCTTTTCCTTCTTCCTTTCTTTATTTCCCCCGTTTCAAGTCTAATGTGGCACGAGAATTCATTCTGGCTTTACCTTGAGTAGACTTTAAATTTTTCTTTCTTTCTTTTCTTCCTTTTTCTTTCTGTCTTTCCTTCTTCCTTTCTTTCTTTCCCCGTTTCCATCTTACTGTCCTTCCTTACTTCTGTCTTTCCTTCTTCCTTTCTTTCTTTCCCTGTTTCCATCTTTCTGTTCTTTTTTTTTCTATCTTTCCAATTTTTATTTCTTCCTTTCTTTCCCTGTTTCCGTCTTTCTTTCATCTTTATTTCCCTCTTTCTGTCTTTCTTTGTTTTTTTTTCTTTTCTGTCTTTTTTCTTTCTTTCTTTCTTTCTTTCTTTCTTTCTTTCCTTCCATCTTGATTTCCCTCTTTCTGTCTTTCTTTTTTATTTTTTCTTTTCTGTCTTTTTTCTTTCTTTCTTTCTTTCTTTCCTTCTTTCTTTCTTTCTTTCTTTCTTTCCTTCTTTCTTTCTTTCTTTCTTTCTTTCTTTCTTTCTTTCTTTCTTTCTTTCTTTCTTTCTTTCTTCCTTCCTTCTTTCTTTCTTTTCCTTCCATCTTGATTTCCCTCTTTCTGTCTTTTTTCTTTTTTCTTTCCTTCCATCTTTATTTCCCTCTTTTTATCTTTCCTTTTTTCTGTCTTTCCTTCTGTCTTTCTTTCTTTCCCTGTTTCCGTCTTTCTTTCTTTCATCTTTTTTCCCCCCTCTTTCTGTCTTTCTTTGTTTTTTGTTTTTTTTCTTTTCTGTCTGTCTTTCTTTCTTTCTTTCTTTCTTTCTTTCTTTCTTTCTTTCTTCTTTCCCTTGTTCCTGTGTTTCTTGGTTTAAGCCTTGGCGCGCCGTCCTCTCCGGTGGTGTATTGGTTTAAAGGAGTGGTGTGTATCCTCTAGTGGTGAGGTTGTGTATTACCAGAGCCCTTTGACCCACACTGTAAAAACTACAACCTATAAAATGACTCCAGTTTGTAACTAGCAGCTGAATACGCTTTACTCGACTCACAGCATGACCCTGTCTGAAAGAATCGCTCCTTCAGGTTAATCTGCGTCTGACGATTACCAGTCCATTTCCTGTAGGTTGTGATCAACCAAACACTTCTGGCGTAGCCTTCGTGGTCTGTCCAGATTCACTTAGCTTCTTCATATAGCTTCTCTTATCTGGCGCTGAGGGCTTCACTTCCTCCTCCACTGATGTTAGTAAAGGATGTAGGTGTAGTAAGCTGTGATACGATGCACCATTGCTAAAACAGTTACCAATAAAAGACATAAACATAAAATACTATTCGTAGATTATGGGACATGGATGGAGTTATTTAGTTTGTTTCAAATTTGGGTTCTCAAACCTTCGGACAAACCCCAAGACGGTTATCTAGCACCATGGTTTTAGCAATTGGTTCTACCATATTGGCCAGTTCCTACCTAACATTCCTCATATCAATTAGCACAGTCCTAATTAATATTAACTAACACCACCCCCTTGCCCGCGCCCACCATCGATTGAGCCCGACATAGACAGTCATTTCCAAATAACAGGAATTTACCAGCGTCTTGTGGAATTTCTCACCCATTCCGAGATTATTCCTTAAAGGGTCCTTGAACCTACTTATCCGGACCCACACCGAAGGCACTTATAACAACCTGCTGTAACCAGTTTTAAGGTGGAGTGGGATCGTTTCTGAGCAAAATAAATAGAAGCTGAATGTCAGTGCCAGAATCCATTTAAGTGGACTGGGATCATTCCAACAGCAAGCTGGCCAAATGGAGCTGATCTTTTAGCCATGAACCGTATAGGAATAAGGAAGTAAGGATGGAATCCAGCATGGATAATATCCTGCCTGGAGCGGACGACTTCGTATTTGGACAACTCCCAACATCCCAGAATAGTTCCCTGACCTAAAATCCGGGTTAGGGTTACAACAAATGGGCTATATCGACTTATCCGACCCACGCGCCACACTTCTGGCATGAGACGCGTTTCTGCTGGATCAAGGGGATCAGCTTGCCGGAGCTCGGTGTCCAGTTAGGTCTGAAGTCGTCACTAGCTCCAGGGTTTAACAGGTTGCGGCGGGTGACGATTTGGAGACAGGGGGGAAGATGGGTATGAAGCATTTCCAGAGTGGAGGCCATTTATCGAACGCTCCAGAGCGGTGGCTTGTGTGGTAATACGGTGGTGGGATGCCTGGTGGCCACGGGGAAACCAAGACTTCATATACAACACTTTTATAAGCAGGTACACATGCCCAGTCACTTTATGGGTGTGTTTGAAATGTTCGTGTCAGCAATGAAAAGAAGTCTGTACTCTCATAAATGGCGTTGGTGCCCGACCGTGTTTGCTAACACCAACACACCAGACGTCTCGGTATGGACGCTGTAGAGCGTTCCCAAATGGAGTCCCTGTGACGAATCCACCCAGGCAGCCTGGAACATCCTCACACAGTTCCTGCAGATGGTGCGCAGGTATGGAGTGGAGGTGGAGGGAAACCAGCACTTCTGGAAGTGTCTTGTGAACGGCAAAAACCGTTCACTTCGGGGCGGACAACGGTGCCTCGACACAACGGATTCGTTGGGCTGGTCTCACCAAGGATTCTAACAAGCGGGGACCCGTCACTGAGATGACCCGCTGCCACAATTATGGGGTCTTTGGTGACGCTGACGTGGTGTTAAGGACAGGCGTGGCAACGGTCTGGGCGTGCTTGTCGTCCTGGAATGGAACAGGTGATGATTCATATTAGTGGGGATGCTCGTATAGGGGACGTGGGAGTCCATGTATGTTGGGCACGTATGGTGTTTCAGAGGTCTATGTGTCCTTAGCGCACCAGGGGAACCCCAGCCCCTCCCCCAAAAGCACTGCCTGCATTTCAAACTCCCAGAATACGAATACAACATTAATGTATGGCAAATCTGGGTGCTCACCGCATAGTCAAAGTAGACCCACCCGCCTCAGTTCAGACTAGAATCCCACCCTGAAATTAACGAGTCCACAAGAGACACGTCTTCTGATAAATGTGGACGGAGGCCTGGGTTATTTCTTGGCCTTCTTAAGGAGGCACAGTGGAGCAAACACTCCAGCTACGGTACATATTCAAGGGCTAAGACTGTTAAAATTCACCTACTTCATCAAACGGCCACTGCCTCCTGACTCTGATCCCAGTTCGGGGAGGGGGTAAAAGGAAGAGCGACAGACACAGAAATCAGACGGACGCATGGAGAGGCATACGGACAGACCCGTATGGAAACCTATATAGTGTTGTAAGAAGCGGTGAACCCGTTTTCCAGCGCACAGAGCACCCACTGCTCTCCTCTTGTGCCTCTCTCATCTCCTTGCGTTCACACACTGCTGATATAATGACATGACTCTGCCTTGTCTATAGTCTGAGCCAGGGCTAATTAGATAGGGAGCCCCCTCAGCTACCCCGTGCCATTTTGGAAGCTTCCTCTCACTGCTCGCGCCTCGTCGCGGGACGACTTAGGCGCTGGCTCCTAGCAGCTGTGTTTCCGCCAGGGTCACGTGATGAGATATGCGTTTTTTTATTAGGCGTCGGCTAATTGTGGATCAGTGCGGGTGTTAGCGAAAGGTGGGGGACGGCTAAAACCTTTTTAGCCAGTGGCACGGTAGGGGAAACGGGCTGGCCTGCTAAAGCCGTGTAGGCCGGAGGGGATGCACTTCGGGGGGGGGGTGAGGTAGAAAGCCCGCAAGAGAAGGAGGGAACCTTCTGGCTGGTTAACAAGATGATTGAGATCAGGGCCTATGGACGAACCTTCAAAAACCCGTAGCAGTGCTCGTGCTTGCGCTGTGGTGGTGCCTTAGTCGCCTCTGCTGAGATCAGCAAGATGGAGGATTTTTTGGAACTTGGCCCTCTTCTCTCCTCTCTAATGGTGGTAATTGTCCCTTAGGCCCCCTTTAAGAAGCCATAGTCTGCTATCCAGCCAGAGGGCAGTGGAAGTTGGCCATGAGTCTTTGGTCAAAGGTTTTTTTCTGTCTGTGGTTGTATAGCGTAGTGGGGAAGGTTTCTACATCTGCCTCTTCATGACTGGTAGACTAGGCTTCGGTCGGTTCCCCTACCTGGGCAAGCACTTCTACTCTTCTTCGCAGAGAATGATCCATGGGCAAGTACTCTCTAATGCTAGTTTTCGTTGTTGGCCTCTTGAGCTGGCCACTGCTAATTTAAGACCCTGCCATACCCTTGAGTGGTTCCCACACCCTTGTAGAATGAGGACATCCAGAGACGTATAGCTCATCTGTTAGCTGCACACAGTGCAGTGTTGACGCTGCTCCATTAAAAGACTCTGCCACGCATAAGGAACCTTTCTTGCCCATAGGACTTCTGCCACATAGACTCAAAACAAGTGCCCATAGGAACCTCCTCCCCAATAGGTAGCGATGCCCCCCAATGAAAAAGGGGGGTGAAACTAGTTTGGGACGATCCCTCAGTCTCAGCATTGACACTGATGTGTGTGCCAGCACAGCACTGCTTGTGGTCCTGATATCCACTCAACACCACCAGCACAACACCCTACCACCAATTCCGAGTCACATGCAGTGCTGTAGTAATGAACCCCACCACCACACCAGATACTACCTCATGCACTGAACCATCCACATATAGCGCCAAAGACCCTAATCCCAACTCTATCCGATTACTGCAGACTTTCCTTCAAACACTCATTACCTTTCATGCTCCTTCACCTGGGGGCCAAAGGTAGGTAGTACCCACTTAGCTAGCCCGTTGATGGCGCAACTGCCCAAGGTGGTGTATCAAGTGCCATAATCCTGAAAAGCAACACAGCCAGCTATAAGAGGCTCAGAATGTCTCCAGCTTTACCGTTGCTTTGCCGGAGTCCGGCCGAATGCGGTGTCAGAACCATCAGTCAGGCGACTTGAGTTTGCTGGAATTTCGGGCCCCTGAGGTCCCAGCAGGCCCCCGCCTAACCTTTTGGTCCTGCCTATCCTGAGCTGATCGGGCTAAACACGTGGCCACTTTGAAACACAGGGCCGTGCTTCACACATACTGTCCCTGCGGCTCTCCGATCTCAGAAGACCAGGAGGCAAATGCCTATGCTCGTGTGAGTCAACCAGGGTCCGCCAGTTTTAGAGGGTCCTACGCAGAGGGTCTACCTGGTTGGAAATATCGACAGGGGTGCTCCTTTCGCTACACCTGTCCTTCATAAAGTTTGGGAGGGTTTAGTAACGCCGTGGCAATGTACCTTTCTTCGCCAGGGCTGTCCAATGTACTTGGGGCATATCATTGGGACAGGTAGATCGTGTTTTTTTGATTGCCATGTAAATGGCTGGTTTGTAAATAGCAATAATGGTCCGTTTTTCGGATTAGCACCAGCAGCAGCAGTTTTTCCCCTTGGACTTGCTTGGAAAGTATGGTCCTGAATCTATTCATCGGTCTGCAATCTAATTTCTCATCTGATTCTAGGCTTAGGGGATGGAGGTTTTTGCATCTTAAAAGGAGTTTCCACTCAAAACGTCCAAAAACAGAGAGATTGTTTTCAGGAATCGAGAAATCGATTGCAAAGCTTTGAACTGGATGGTGAAATTGTTTAGGTGCACGCGAACGAGCTAACAGGAGTGTGACGGTTCTGCTGTCACCGTTCTAAAAAAAAAAGAAAAAAACGGTCCCCCTTGTCCCTGAAAATAAAAGTGCATCTTCCCCACAACGGCACTGCCTATAGGAGTCCTATCTTAACTATTCAAGGGATGCACAATATTACCAGTGTTAATCATCTTCCTGGGATTGGGCGACCTTAGCTTTGGCCCGTTTTTTTAATATACAATTTTCAAGCAATAATTTAAAACCTGTTTGTATTTGATGAATAAGTGCCAAATATTTGCGACGCTGGACTGCTACACTCAACCATCTGAATTGTTTCAATAGTACTAGGAAAATTGCTGAAAAGACGGTGAGCCATGTGGTACTGAATTGTGGGGAACGACCGTTAGCAGTTTCACATTCGGGAATTTTTGGGGCAGATCTGAACTCATGGCTCAGTGACGCACTGGAGCCATACTTGGCATGACCCTCTCCAACACTAGAGCCCCTTAGCGTCCGCTAGCTCAGTGCCCGAGGGGTTACATCATTCACACTCAGAGCTCTCTATAGACAACACCAGCTTTGGCTACCCGTTCAGCTAGGCTAGGAGCACCATCCACTATGTGGCACCTGACCTGGGACCCACCAACCACGGACGGCTGCCTACAAAACCAGGCTAGGGGCTGCTCTGTTAGCGTCACAGCTAGCTTAGGCCTTACACATAACCGTGCAGAGAGAACCATGGCCATTCTGAGAGGAACTAGCTCGATTTTAGGGGAGGTAAGAGTCCTTTATCTCCGAACTGGCTGTACAAGTCCAGGAAAAACTCCATAGATGGACCATTTTCAATTTTCCAGATCGTCGTGGTGTTAGACGCTCTAGGTAGGCTCCATGAATTGTTTCAATACCGCATTGGTAACCCTATAGAAGTAAGCGTATCTGTGCTAGCATGAAACCCATCATCAAAAGAACAGCTGCACCCAGAAGGAGGTGTGGGAGTGCGGTGGTGTTGGGAAGGGAGATAAAGGTGACCATGATCAATAACTGATGATGAATTTAGGCTGATGTGATCAATATTTATTGAGCTACACATACAGAAGTCTGTCTCTCAGTATGGTGGTGTTGGGCCGCCGTGTTTGCTAACCCAACACGCCAGACGTCTCGGTATGGAGCTGTAGAGGTTCCTAATGGTGTCCTGTGGACTAATCCATCGCCATGCAGCTTTTTGAACATCGCCTCACACAGGTTCCTAGCAGATGGTGCGGTAGGGGTGGATTGTGGAGGGGACACCAGGTTCTACTGGACGTGTGACCCACAAACACGTTTAACAAACATTCATCTTGGTGCTGACGCACAGGTGCCTTCTCCACAAACACGGATTTGGTCCGTTGGCCGTCTCCACCAAATCGACTGAAAAAAAAAAAAAAAGCGGGAAACTCGTCACTGCGAAGATGACGCCGTGCCATTGGCATACATTCTGAGTCACTCCTGACAGTCTGGTAATCGACACCACTGGCAGTCTTTGGTGACGGTGACGTGGTGTTTTAGGACAGTCGTGTAACGGTCTGTGTGGCATGTAGTCCTTCGTGGTGGCAGCCGTTTTTGTTCGATGGTGCTGCCTTAACAGATATGACTCATGGAGGACACCCCACTGCTCACTGGATGTCTGTAGTCGTACAAGCGATAAGGCCCGTCCTTGCTTACATCCCATGATGTAAAACCTACCCACTCAAAAGTTTCGCTCCTGGCCCGTTGATTCCGTTCTGTGTTTCAGCATGTGTTTGTGAAGCTCTGATTTTTGATGTTGAGGCTAACACCTTAATAAACTGGGTGAGTAGAAACTTTTTCTTCTTAAGGGACGACTTTGGTGAATGAGGCCCGAGGGCTTGTTCCGCTTTGTAGCCACAATCAAGATGTCACTGTTTTCCTGGTATACGCAATCCACTAACACTTCATACAGGAGGCCCCTCGGGTAATTACATGGGAATCACGCCAGGCGTTGGTGCTGGTGATTGCTACATCAATCTTAGTGGAATTCCGACTCTAGCATGCATTTCACCACATCTATTGCCATGGAACGGCAACTTTTTGTCGATGTAAAGGAAAATCAGGAAAACGAACAATCAACTTTTGAATCGCTAGGGGTTTGGAATTGGAGCCGAACCGGAATCTGGCCGATCGTTA
>JAMWET010004951.1:0-30037 GCA_024036415.1 Prochilodus magdalenae
CCACTCTAGACTGGCCAAATATTTTTCAATATTTGTCTCTAAAAATTAATAAATGTGCTACAAAAATTATGGCGCGAATTTCTGACCGTATATAAATTGCTTAATCCAAAAGAAATATTACTTTGAGTTATTATAACCACTGCCTTAGAGTGGCTGTCTACTTTAAAGAGTGTGTATATATATATATTATATATATCTGGTATAATGTTATGTATGTATATGTATATAATACTATATATATGTATATGTATTAGTGTGTGTGTATATTATTGTGTGTTATTGGGGAAAGTCCGATAAACTACACAAAGAAAGATTAATTCATTTAAGGAATTGAAAATGACAGAATTATGAATTGTTAAAAATAAAAAGAGATAAATACGTGGTCAGGGAACAAACCTAGCCTCTCACCCCGATCATGACCGAGTAGCAGCTCTCATAACTGATTTAAAACATTAACAACAGCGGTGTAGTTAGCTAGTAATCACAAGTTTGAATATTTTTAAATTTGGTAGAGAGTAAATTACCATATCTGAGACATTCGGAAAGTGTTTCGTCTACAATAATAGCAAATCCTTACAAAAGTATCATACGATGCATTCAGTGCTACAGTGAAATGAGAGGGAATCTCCAACAGTCCCATTTATATTTTATTAGTACGCCAAACTGAACAAAATCTCTTAAAATCAAATTTCTTAATAATTAAACATTTTCTAATGTCATGTGATTTTAAAGGAAAAAACATAGCTCACATTTCTTACCCCTGAGCTGGACTGGGTCCCTGTTTTTTTTTTTTTTCATTTGTTTGTGCTCTAGGTTCTTCTGAGGATGTTCAGAATCATCATTCATTACAAAGAAAAAACACAAGTTTAGATTATATATATAATGACCCGATTAAAACTCTTCCTTTATCACATTGGCTTAGAGACTATCATTATTTACAGTAAAGGCAAAGGTCCCAAATAAAAAGCAGTGTATTAATGTGTGGATACTAGGGGCGGCACTAAGTTGTGCACTTCTAGCAAGGTTCTTTAAAGCAAGGGCATAAGCACATCACAAAACTTCAATCATGACTGTTTATAGGTATTTTTTAGGTACGAGTGTTTACAGAATTCTTTATACCTCACATAGTAAGTGGCTAATCTAATCAGTTCATTCTGATCATTAGTAAGTGGAACCCTCTGTCCAGCTCTACTGTGAAATACTCCTCCATGACCATTGCGCCCATGAAATTCTCCCATTGTAAAGTTTTTAAAGTCATTAAGAGCAGTACTTAGACTAGTTGATTCAGAGCAGAGTCTATTTACAAAGCTACTGTAGGATTAATAACTAGATAGTATAACGGTAAAAATCACACAGTGTCATATACAGTGTATATTATCAGTTATGGTTATATATGTGTGATAATGGGATTCAGGAAAAATGTACAGAGTTAGAACTGTGACCTGAGCCTCGATTTAAAAACCTTTTTTATCATCACACTTTTAATTAGAGAAACACACAAATCACATCTCTTGAGCCAGTGTGACCTGGACTTTGTGTGCCTGATTGTGCTCACATTTTTGAGTAGTTATTTGCTCAGTGAGTACACGCAGAGCTGTATTTCCCAAATTCTGCACTGAAACATTCCTCAAATGTGAAGGTGTAGTCCATCTTTCTTTGTCCAAGTGGTTTCCATCATCACTTCCAAACACCATTTTTTACACAAGTACATGTGGATGTCTATCAGAAGATTATCAAACTGTATGCATCGTCATAGAGAGGTGTATGTATGTTCCCACTTTTACACAGGGGGTTCCATAAATTTTCTCCTGCTGGCTCGCGTACTCATCAGGAGGGATCATCTATTGTGATAAAAAACAGCAACCTGATGTATTATACATATATTTAGGTTTTTGTGTCTAACAACCTCTTCCATGATAAGTTTTGTGTACAAACAAAAATACCGGTTTAGTGTGTTATTATAAGTTAAAAAAAAATAATACTATAGTACGCTTTTGTTTGAAGACACTGATACTGTCACCATCACGTACTGTACTGTACCAGTATTTATCCTTAGAAATTTCCTCCCCAGTAAGTCGCAATTTAATAAGAAAACAAGAAACAAATTATTCAAACCTTAATGAGAACACATTTAAAGCTCAGTGTTTAGTGTCTACAGTGGCTTTGGTATCAAGAGTAAACTTTTAGTTTTAGTGAAATAAGAAAAAGTTACTTACAAATATGTGAGCGTCCGTGGCTCACCATCCTAATCACATTTCATGCACATGAACTTCCTGTGTGTCTGGGTGAAGCTTGTGATCTACCGACAACTGTAACCAGCCCAGATCTTCTTATTGGCCAGCGACAGCACAGAGACTGATTGAAACAGCAGACTCTGAACTTTCTCAGTAACTCCGTCTGCTCTATTAGGAAAAGCTGCTCTATTATGTTCTGAAATGTTTTTTAAATGGTATAATATTATTATTAATCTTTCTGCTTCTCTGTTCAGCAGATACATCTACAACATCAGTGCCATCCTCAGTGACCTTCAGTTAGCAAGATGGTCCCTCTAAACGTAACAAACACATTTCACACAAATCAGGTAACACTGTATATAATCTAGTTTAAGTATGTAGTTACAATGCTCATATATATTTGCTGAAATGATCTCCTGGTGGAGTTTAAATAACCCATTATGCTCTTCTCACCACCATTAGAGCAACAACATTCTTTCATTACTGTGCAAATACAAGTACAAAATCAACCTGCACAGCTAAAAGACATTTAGATCTGGAATAACATGCAAACCTTCAATCAACAGAGTTATACCAGGAATGTTTAGTAAAATTGCTCAGTTACTTTAAATTCACTAAATTCCTCTTTTAGCCATTCATAACCCTTCCATTTATCTCACATTTGTAACGCTTTAATGAGTTTTTACATTTCTCTTACTGTGCTGTAGCTGGTACATTTGAGGTATTACGGTTTAGACGTTAGTGTGTTGGGTGTCGATCAAAAATCGGTGGATTTTATAAACCACAATTTTGGAACCTCACATTCTGCCATGTACATCTGAAGAGCATGTTGAGCTGCGGCCTGTGTTGTTTTCTCCCATGGGTTTGTGTCGTTATTTTGTTATATGTGCTGCTGTTTGTGATATAGATCAGAGCATATTTTCTGTTGCGGATCCCTAACATAAACCATCATTATCCAGGAATAACATGATCACATTACATGTTAGCCTGTGTTATTTAATTATCGCACTTAAGTGTACTTTAGCTAATTTAACTGCAACATAAAGGATTTAAAGTGAAACCAAACAGAGTTGAACTTACAGTATGTTTGAAGTTCAGTTAAGTCCACATTTTATATGGCAGAGATGGAAATTATTTCAATTTTTTTTTTTTTTTAAAATTTTCCCTATAAGATATACAGTTTTAAAGAATACACTTACTACGAAAGTAACATAATCTTTGGCAAAGCCCATTCAAAAAAAATGTGAGGGAAACTGCCCATAAAAAACAAGGAACATTTGCACATACTGGGTGAAATCTTTGTGGGGTTTATTAATCCAGTAATGAAATGTCAGGCAAAATCCACAATACGACCGTCAAGTAGAGTACAAACTTTAAAACCACAAAACCACAATGAATCATGTGACGTGTAAAAAAAAAAAAAACAATGGAAAATCAAAAAATAAATAAAGAATTAACCCCCAATAACATGTGCTCAGTTTAGACTCTTCAAAAATCTTACAGTTCCTATAAGACCTGGTAAACCTCTGTGTCTGTGTTTTATTGGTTTTATCTGCACATATTGTTATATTAATCTCTTATGTCTGAGCCTAGTACCTAATGTAATGTATATAGATAGATATCAATAAATAGCTTTAGTTGTCTTCTCTCAGTGGAGTGCAGGTTGTTGCGGTCTAACAGGCTTGCCATATAGAAGTTTCCACAAACAATTTACAACTTGGCTTTTTTATCGTAATGCAAAGAAATTAATATTCTTGTAATAAAATAAATTGCTTTAAACCCCAGATATTACAAATCCACAAATGGAAGGTGTAGCCCTTCCAACAAACTTCACTGATCTCACGAAATTTCCTGATTATTTATTGGTTCAGTGCTGTAGAAGTTCTCCACTTTTGTTGAATAGACATCAAAAACCAAAATCAAGCATGCAAATATTGGATGAACTCCAAATGAAAGCATAATATCTCATGAAGTTTTAACAGCCACTGTATATCTGAAACCGAACACATACAGATTTAGTAGAAACTGGGTGTGTGAAGTGCATTGTTAAAACTAATGAGGCATGAGGTCATGTTTTTCTACTGAGCTGCCTGAGCATAGCAGTTTGATAAAGACTATTTGTGCATTGTAAAGAACATTTTTTAATTGTTATTCAAAGAACGATGTCACATCATTTATTGTAAGCTGTACATTTAATTGGAGTTGTTTTACCTGAAGATTCCTCACTACCTGCACTGTATATACAGTGTGTGTGGTGTGTGTGTGCTGTGTGTGTTGTGGTGTGTGTTGTGTGGTTATGTAGTGTGTTGTATATATATATATATAATATATTACTATAGTTATTTTTTTTTTTTTTATTACATATATACTGTACCTGAATTTCTTTAAGCCTCACAAACGCATCTCTAGATGCATTAAAAGCATTCTCTACAAAGACGCTTTAAATTAAAAGAATGCATAACTCTAAGAACTTTTTGAAGAAAGGGACCACACATTACTAACTGCTGTAAATGGCGTATATGATACACAGCCCGCAGCCTTTATTTTTAAATATTGACAAGGACTACTTATTGAGACTAAAAATGACGCATGATCAATTTTCCAGTATTTGGTAGCAGATATATCATACAGTATTAAGAACTTAAGCATTTGTACAATTCTGGATCATCTTAACTGATGATTTACCACCTATAATCTTTTGAGAAACTAGCCTCGGTCCATTAGTTTTGTCCAGGACAGGACTGACTTCAACCTCTAATTTTAAACTAATATTTCTATTTTTATATGTAAAATGTATTAAAATGAAAACTGTAGCTTACATCTCTTACCACTGAAGCTGGAAAATGGGTCAGAGTTTTGGTATTTAATTGTTGTTTTAGGCAATTCCTGAAAATAAATATAAATACACAAATGACATTTTTTACTTTTTTAAAGTTTATTTTTAAATCTACATAATTTCAAATCAATAAAAAAAAAAAATTAATCTGTTACATTCTACTACTTCAATTCTGAAGATATGATTAGTACTGTGAGTAATTTAAGATCAATATAAAAAAAGTCAGTGTTTTAAATGTTAGTTAGTATTCACTTATTATAGGAATTGTGGTGTCCCGAAAGCACCATTGCATTGCTAACTGTCTTTAATATTTTGCTTAGTTATATTGGATTTTGGCAGCTGTTCTTATAACTCACAAAGTATATATGATTACTTAATGAACCCACCTAACCCGTCCATTCCCTTGATTTGTTAAACCACTGACTTGGAAGTGGAATGTTTTTGACTGCGTCTCATGGAGGAAGATTTGAATATACCAATTCTTATTGAGCAGCGAGGACTGTTTTAGGGCAGCTCTGGAAATTCGATTCATTGTGTATGTTTTAAAAATTTGATAAGATATTTTTATTAATATTTTTTAAGGCATTTATTTATTCAGATAGATAGATACTTTATTTGATTCAGAGTGGAAAATTCTCGAAGTTTGTGAAAATTCAGTGCTTCACTTTCATTATTTCCCCCGTTTTCCAGTCAAAACGTGTGTTTGCACAGTACATAATTATATACTGCTAAAGTCAGGATATCTAACACACTTTAACATAGAATTGTCAACAGACGTATATATAAAAATTCACAAACGCATTCTGTGTGTTGAGTGTTTTGAAAAAAAATTTCATTATCACACACGGGTGAGTGGGTTACTCTAAAGGACCTTGTACCTCTTACTGTTTATTGTTTATATCATATCGTGTTTTATTTATTTTCTTTGTCTGAGGCCTGTAACTGTATGTATGAATGTATGTATGTAAGTTTGTATGTATGTATGTATATATAGATACGAATATCATCTTATACGGTCAGCTTCTTTAACAAAGTGACAGTTTCTTCAGTTTTAGAAGAATTTAGTAGGTAAAGAGGTTTCTTGACAGCTAAACACCTTTTAGACCCTCGTCACATTGAGTAAGTATCCCTACACAGTGGAATTGGACAAGTTAACGCATGTAGAAAGGTTGTTCAGATCTGGAGCTGGATTGTCTCTCTCTTGTGTGCAGCAAGAGACCTTGAATCCAACACTGACTTATGGTGATGGGGGCAGTTTTGGCCTTGGTCTGCCAGGTCTTGCACGGGCTTTGTTCGTCTTGTTTCTCTGTATATATATAATCCAAAATTTAAAATCGAGTCTTTGGGAATTTCGTGGTTCTTTCTAGTTATTTTTCTTTTGCTTTTTGCTTTATTATTAATATGCTTATTTAACTCTGCTCTTCAGTTTATCTGGGCCTGAAAGATTATCTAATTAATTGGATATTTTAATCACAGAACTTAAATAAACGAATAGGATATCCTTGACTGTTTTTGCACAGAACTGTATTTTTGTAATTCTCCTTCATTCTAATTTACTATATGCTATTAGCAGCAAAATGAAGTAAATAACCAGTGAAGAGATCTACTCTACTAGAACACAGTGTACTAGGGTCATACCACAGCATATTAGGTATTCAAATTGATTAGCTAACTGATTAAAATAATGTCTCTGTGGCCTGACATAATCAGATATGAAGTAAGTCAAGTAAGAGAGCTTTCTGACATTAAAGAGCTTAGGATACCAAGACTCACCACAGTTCTATGTTAAACAGTAAAATGACTGAACCCTCAAATATCCTTTCCATAATGTAAGATAATATGATTCTAAGAATCATATTATATACTATTAATATAGAATCACAATAACAATATGAACATTGGTGTTAGCCCTCTACGCGATGACATGGATGTAGACTGAAAATTCTGTCCTGATCGCTGTCACATTCCTTGTAGGAAAATTTGTTTATCGCGAAAAGTAAAAAAACACTCAACTGTCAGCCTTCCGAGGTCCTGCAACTGTGACTTTTCTCAAAGTGAAGGGTGTACCGCTTTTATAATTCACCAGTGGTTCTCTCATCCACTTCCCACCTCCATTCTTTACACAGGTACATGTGGTATCTACTATTATGATACATCTCTGTCAGAGCGATTCTGCACCCTTAACAGTACACTCTTTCCCCAGCCTTCTGGCAGTGTCCGCCTCCAAACATGTTTTGCTGGCCAAAAATGAGGAGGATCATAGGCTAACAAAAGCAGTAAGACGTCGTATCAGTAAAAACAGTATCTGAAAAAGAAATCAGAGTGCTGTGCGGTGTTAAATATATAGAGAAGACAAGTACATGGTTGTTTTACTAACCAGGCCATGTAACAATGACATGACCTCTTGCTGACGACCTTGTGGGACAAGATAATATCACCATTCATCAAGTACTGGCATGGTCTATACAGGAACAGCGAGTAGATGAGTTTGATCTGGAACTGTTTCCTTGTAGAAAAAGTCTCTTTGTTTGGTCCATGTGACGCCTGTTATTAGATTATTTCATTCAACTTTAAAAAGAAGAAACAGGTTCCTTACATATTATGAAGGCACCGTGTATCCATCACTGATCAAACACAGCACATGACCTTCAGATTATCGTATGTTCCTGTACCCTGATCATGCAGCCACTGGGTGAGAGCTTTATTAACCAACCAACTGTAACCAGCCCAGTTTCCTCTTATTGGCCAGTGAAAGCACAGGAAGCTGACTCGAACAGCACTCTTGACATGTCTTCATGACATTAGAAAGTTTTAAACAGACACAATCATTTATTAGTTCCCAAGTTCAAGTTCAGGTTCAAGTGTCAAGGTGGTTTTAATTTTCATTTACAAACTATATACAGTTGGTGTTACAGTACACACTGAAACGAAATAGCCGTTCCTCCAGACCAAGGTGCTACATCTAACAATAGACCACAAAGAACAATACAACATAAAAGTGCCACGTGCGTAAGTGCGCAAGACATATACTATAAATACACACGGGGGGGGGGGAACCATTTACAAGACAAACAAAAAATACGGGGGGGAGGGGGGGCATTGCAGTCGGCCCCTTAGCTTCTTTGAATCTGTTTTACTTATTGTTGGCTGAGTGTTAATCATTACAGGCACAGGCCAGTTAGTTGGCCCGGGCATTACTTACGTAACACCAAAAATTGTTTATATAATTATCATAAAACATGACAGAAAAGTCCCATTACCCCATGTCTACATACATGTCTATATGTCTAATACATAACCCAAAAAAAAACTTCATATACACACCAGAACACTCTTGACTAAACTGGATACTGCCACATGCTATGTAGCCAGACTATTTTGTCTGTCCCCACAACGCTCTAGAGGGTAAACTGAAATATAGTAGTATATGATCATCTTAGGGGAAAGTGTAAGTTCTAACACTTTGTATTGAATTTAACTCCTATAGCCTTTTACCAATACTTTTGATCTACTTGCTCACCATAAGATACCCCATTATCACCAGTGCTACGAATGTGAAAGCAGAGACATTTTCAAAGACTATGTTTTAACTGACAACACACTATTTAATATCATTATAATACCAGAAAATAAATATGTATCTCTCTAGCCTGTGTTTCTTTCTTATTTAGTCACTGAGTATTTATATTGTAATTGTTCTCATTACTTGGAGTCCGGTAGGCGAGAGGGCAGAGTAAGAACATTGTTTAGTGCAAACCTGCTATGTTTTCTACTGTGCTCATTAAAAATAATAATAAACATGCTTGTAGATCTTGAATAACAGCAGGACAACCAAATGAACATAACATTCACACTGAGGACATGGCTAGTTTAACTGCTCTGGCAACTGTATAATACGCGTACATAAGGTTATTGGTATATTTGTGTTTCTATGTTAGCTGGTAGTTTATCAGCTGTTAAAAAAATCTTTTTATTTCAGTTAAATGTGTAAGCGTCCAGGCTCGTGGCCCACCTGTCAGCCATCACGAGGGTGCAGCTAGCAGCAGTGCTCCTATCTGGGGAGACTAACAAGCCGGGAACTCAAAAACTCCCATTAATCCCAAGGCTGATCAAGCCAACAGCCACAATGAGGTGCTGGTGTCATATAAGCCACCCATGCAACCAATCATCTCTGCTACATTTCTTGCATCTTTTTGGCTTCTTACTGGACTCTTTTAAAACCAAAAAACCAAGAAGTAAGAAAGAGAGGCAATAAGGGCTGTGTTAGATTGGAACGTCAATGAACCCTAGATGTTGAGGTTGGTTTAATTTTTGATGGGGGGCACATGTGAACTGTGAAATGACGTGCAGTACACTATCAACAAAGAACATACATTTCCTGTTGCTTTAAATAAACAAAATATTGAAAAAATCTGGTATCAAAACCAGAGACTCAGTGTATTAACAGAGTGTACTAACCAGAAGACAAAGCAGAGTTTAAAATTTAGTAAGAATTAACAAGACCCAAACAAGACAAGGGGGGTAGTGATAAACAGTCAGAAATAACAAAAAGGATGAAAGACCACCAGACATACCAGGAAAACAGCAGTCACTCAGTACACTGCTGAGGAAACATGAGAGAGTCTCTATATTAACCTAAGTGTGTTTGCATACAGATTCACACAGTTCCAGTACTCTGTTGGTCTTGATGTATCAAGAATGTGGTTCATGATTGAATCCTGTAGAGGAGGTGAGTGTCACATCCCCCCTGGTCTCCTGGGAATTCTGGGAGTTGGAAATTGGTGTGTTGAGAGTTAAGCATTACAGGAGGGGGCCTGACTTTACCCAATAACAACCCACATTATTTATTATACATTATTCATACATGAAGGAATCATCATATGAGCTAGTTTCTTTTTCTTCTTCTGTACTTTTGGCATAAAACAGCTTCTCCAGCAGGTGCTGTTTAGACTTGGTCTTGCTCGACTCTGGAAGAAAAACAGCACCAACAACAGAGAGCTTAGATGATCCTTCATTATATCAACAGAACCCTCTATCAGCGTCCATGAAAAGCAGCTGTTAAACTACAGTTTAAATATTTTTTTTTATATAAAAGACACACAACTGCAGTCATTCTGCCCACTTTTTTACATACAATGTTCTATATGACTAATACATACGCCAAAATACATATTAGCATACCAGAATGTTGATTAAGAGCTGTATACCACACGGTCACTAGCCAGACTATACGTCCCGCTGTCAGCATTACTAGGGAGAGAGAAATGAGTTTAATTATTATTTATATTTACACTTTTCATTATTTCATTAAAAGACGTTGCCTCTTTACAGAAAAGACTAGATATATGCATCTAGTAAGTACCAGAGAAAGGCACCTTACTTACCAAACATCTGCTGGACGTCTCTTAAAACTGTGAGTATATAACATTAAATTTTCATAGTTATTTTTTTCATATCACATTTCTGATTGTGTGGACTAATGATGAGACTGACGACTAATGAAAAAGTTCCCAAACTGAGCTTTAAGATAAACTCTGAGTTATACACTTGATATCCACTCTCCTACAAAAATGCCTATGATGGAGTTACCGTGTGTTTTCCTTTTGTGACCTGTAGCCCGCATGTAATGTTAGGAACTGAGTTTATACCGTTCAAGTCCAGGTATTGAGTGGAGTAATTCCACACATGGCCATCAAGGGATTCTTCCCCTGTAGTATTAATATCAAAAAAATAAGAGAGACTAGTAATTACATTGTAATATTTTATATTTTTCAATTCTATTAGAAAGAGTGAATAGTTATTATTTGTCTGAATATTCACACAACAAAATGTACCTTGTTCCACTGAGGGCCTGTGGGGACTGTGTCACTCGCTCTGAGACGGCCTGCTATAAACAGTTAAGAAGTACAAATTCACCTGCCATGAACAGTATACTGTATGGTCTGTTAAAACCGAAAACCTGTATCTCTATTGATTGACATTTATTAATTTAATCATTTGAAACAAAGCAGCATGCTGTTTACATTGCATGAAAATGTCATGATTGACATGGACCAACAGAAATGGTGTCACAATGTCTTAGATATGTTAACATTTCTAATGACTTACAATGAGAAATTGAATTATGGGTTTTTTGTCCTGTAAATTATGTTCGTTGTGGAGGATATATAATATATAACACCATATGGGGAACTTACCATCACAAGTGACCTGTATTATTATCGCAGTCCACTGAACAGAACAGAAGGAGTAGACAACACATTTAATTCAATAATAGCCTTTAAAATACAGCTTATAACAGATATACTGACAATGCCTAATGCAAGGGGTGTCCAACCATCATCCACCAAGAGTCGGAAATCCTATCCACAAAAGACCCCGGATAAAAGAAGTGGAAACATCAGGTGACGTTTCCAGTTTTATTAAGAGTGTATATCTGTACCTAACACTGGTCCTTTGCAAGGTAAGGACTGGGCATCCCCTGTCCTAACACGGAGGAATCTGCTTACTTATTTTCACCCATTAGATAATAGTACAGTAATGCTCTCATATGTATGTAGACAGTACATATGTATGTATGTACATACATACATGATAATACATATTAGAGCATTACACGTGTCTATTTATAATGGGTGAAAATAGTAGGCAGATCTCTAATCCGTTTTGTTATGACAGGGAAATGCCCAGTCTCTACCTGCAAGAGGACCAGTGTAGGTACAGATATACACTCTTAATTAAATAGGAAACTCACCTGATTCCACTTCTTTAATCGGGTTCCTTTGTGGATAAGGATTCCGACTCTTGAGTGATGAGGTTGGATCACCCGCTGCATTAGCATGTCAGTATATCTGTATAAGCTGTAGTTAAGGCTATATTGAATAAATGGTTGTGTTGTCTCTCTCTCTGTTTCAGTGGACTGGATAATAATACAGGTCACTGTGATGGTAAGTTCCCATATGGTGTTATATATTTAATATCATCTCCAAACGAACAAATTTACAGGACAAAAACCTACATGTCAATTTTCATTGTAAGTCATTAGAATTTAAAAATATCTAAAGACATTTGTGCACCATTTCTGTTGGTCCATTCATCATGACATTTTCATGCAATGTAAAAAACAGCAGCTGCTTTGTTCAAAATGATTAAAATAATAATGAACAATAATAGAGATACAGGTTTTTCGGTTTAACAGACCTACATAACTGTTCATGGCAGGTGAATTTGTCCTCAGTAACTGTTTTAGCGATATTTTTTTATGTGTGGTGAAGGTATTGAAAATAAAGTGGCGTTCTCAGAGCGAGTGACACAGTGGCAGTGAACAGGATATCGACAACACACAAAACATTGGTCTTGTGCTATATTTTGTTGTGATATTCGACAAATATAAATATTCATCTTTCTAATAGATTGAAAATATAAAATATGTACATGTAATTTTACTAGTTTCTGATCTTATCTTTTTTTTGATATTAATACTACTACAGGGGGAGAATCCCTTTGATGCAGATGGCATGTGTGAATACTCCACAAATAACCTGACTTGAAAGGTAGTAAACTCAGTTCCTCAACATACAACATTACATAAGAGGGTTACAGTCACAAAGGAAAAGAAAAAACAAGGTAACTCCAAATAAGGCATGTTTTTGTAGATCCTGAGAGGAGAAGTGTCAGCAAATCAGTGATTTTTGTAAAAGAGAGTGTAAATACTGTAAAGAGTTATAACTTAAAGCAGTTTGGGAACTTTTTCATTAGTTCCAGTTATCAATTAGTCCACACATCAGAAATGTGATATGAAAAAAAATAACTATATGAAAAATTAATGTTTTTACTCACAGTTAAGAGACGTCCAGCAGATGTTTGGTAAGTAAGGTGCATTTCTTGGTCTTCTAGATGCAGATATCTATCTCTTTCTGTAAAGAGCAAGTCTTTAATGAATAATGAAAAGTGTAAATATAATAAAATAATTAAACTCATTTCTCTCTCCCTAGTAATGCTGACAGCGGGGACGTATAGTCTAGGCTATGACAGTGTGAGTATACAGCTTAATACAACATTCTGGTATGTATATGCATTTTGGGGTATATATTAGTCATATAGACATGTATGTAAACGTAGGCAATGACTGCAGTGTGTGTCTTTTATAATAAAATATTTGAACTGTATTAAACGGCTGCTTCATGGATGCTGATAGAGGATCTGTGTAAAATGAAGATCACTAAGCTCTTTGTTGTTGTTTTTCTTCCAGATCGGAAAAAAAGACCAAGTAACTAAACAACCTGCTGGAGAAGCTGTTTATGCACAAAGTACAGAAGAAGAAAAAGGAAAAAAAAGGCTTATGATGATTCCTTCATGTATGAATAATTATATAAATAATGTGTGGGTGTTATTGGGTAATGTCAGGGCCCCCTCCTGTAATGCTTAACTCTCAACACACCAATTTTCAACTCCCAGAATTCCCCAGGAGACCATGTGAACACTCACCTCCTCTACAGGATTCAAATCATGAACCATTCTTGATATCAAGACCAACAGAGTACTGTGTTTTTTAACTGTGTGATCTGTATGCAAACCCCACTAGGTTATATAGAGACTCTCAGTTTTCCAGCAGTGTACTGAGTGACTGCTGTTTTTCCTGTCTGGTGGTCTTTCATCCTTTTTTGTATTTCTGACTGTTTTTCACTACCTCCTTGTCTTGTTTGGGTCTTTTAATCTTCTAATTTTTAAACTCTGCTTGTCTTTCTGGTGTTACACTTGTTAATACACTGGGTCTTCTGGTTTTGATACCACATTTTTTCAATATTTTGTGTTATTTAAAGCAACAGAAATGTGTTCTTTGTTGATAGTGTACTGCAGTCAGTCATTTGTCACAGTTCACATGTGCCATCAAATTAACCAACCTCAACATCAGCGTCATTGCGTTTCCAATCTAACAACAGCCATTATGCCCTCTTTTCTTACTTCTTGTTTTTGGTTTAAAGAGTCCAGTAAGAGTCCAAAAAAAAGCAAGAAATGTAGCAGAGATGATTGGTTGATGGGGGGCTTATATGACCAGCACACTCAGGTGGCTTTGTTGGCTTGATCAGCCTTGGGCATTATGGGAGTTTGAGTTTCCGGCTGTAGTCTCCCCAGAATGGCACTGCTGCTGCCGCCCTCTGATGGCTGCAGGTGGCACTGCCTGGACGCTTACACATTTACTGAAATAAAAGTTTTTTCTACAGCTGATAAACTACAGCTAACATAGAAACACAAATATACAATAACCTATAGCGTATTTACAGTTGCAGAGCAGTTAACTAGCCTTTCCCAGTGTGAATGTTATGTTCATTTGGTGTCGCATGTATTCAAGATCCAAGCATTTATTATTTTTTAATGTGCACAGAGAAACATGCGGTTGCACTAAACAATGTTCTTACTCTGCCCTCGCTACCGGACTCCAAGTAATAAACAATTACAATATAAATACTAATCCAATACTAAATAAGAAATAAGAAAGAAAAGGCTAGAGAGATACATTTTTATTTCTGGTATAATGATATTAATAGTGTTGTCAGTTAAACATAGTCTTTTAAATGTTCTCTGCTTTCACATTCGTAGCCTTGTGAAATGGGCTCTTATTTGGCAAGTAGATCAAAAGTATTGTAAAAGGCTATAGGATTAATTTCAACAAAGTAGAACTTAATTCCCCTATATGATCAATACTACTATATTCAGTTTACTCTCCTGCTTGTGGGACAAATAGTCTGGCTCATAGCAGTGCAGTATCCAGTTTAGCAGAGTGTTCTGGTATGTATATGAAGTTTGGGTTATGTATTAGACATATAGACATGTATGTAACAGTGGGTAATGACTTTCTTTCATGTATGAATAATTATATAAACAATTTTGGGTGTTAGTAAGTAATGCCAGGCCCACTACTGGCCTGTCCTGTAATGATTAACACTCAGAACACTAAGTAAACAGATTCAAAGAGCTAAGGGGCCGACTGCACTGCCCCCCCCCCCCCGTATTTATTGTTTGTCTTGTAAATGGTTGTGTGTATTTATAGTATATTGTCTTGCGCACTTACGCACGTGCACTTTATGTTGTATTGTTTTGTGTAGTCTATTGTTAGATGTAGCACCTTGGTCCTGGAGGAACGCTATTTCGTTTCACTGTGTACTGTACACCACTGTATATAGTTGAAATGACAAATAAAACCACTTGAACTTGAACCACTTGAACTTGAACTAATAAATGATTGTGTCTTTAAAAACTTTCTAATCATGAGACAGTCAAGAGTGCTGTTCGATCAGCTCTGTGCTTTCACTGGCCAATAAGAGGAACTGGGCTGGTTACAGTGTGGTTAATAAAGCTTCACCCAGTGGCTGCATGATCAGGGTACAGTAACATACGATAATCTGAAGTTCATGTGCTGTGTTTGATCAGTGATGGATACACGGTGCTTCATAATATGTAAGTAACCTTTTCTTCTTTTTAAGTGAATGTAAATAATCTAATAACAGCGTCACATGACCAAACAAAGATATTTTACAAAGAACAGTTCAAATTCAAATCAAATTCATCTAATCGTGTTCCTGTATAGACATGCCAGTAATGATGATGGTGATGATCTTGTCCACAAGGTCAGCAAGAGGTATGTCATTGTTACATGGCCTTGATAAGTAAACAACCATGTACTTGTCTTCTCTATATATTTAACACACACAGCATCTGATTTCTTTTCAGAATACTGTTTTTACTGATACAACTTCTTACTGCTTTTGTTAGCCTATGATCCTCCTCATTTTTGGCCAGCAAACATTTTTGGAGGAGGCACTGCAGAAGCTGGGAAAGATGACAGAGATGTATCTAATAGTGTGATCCACATGTACCTGTGTAAAGATGGAGGTGGAGTGATGATGGAACCACTTGTGGATACAGATGAGTACACCTTCACTTTGAGAAAAGTCACTCGGGACTCGGGAAGCTACAGTTGTGTTTACTCGATAAACAAATATCCTGCAAAGAATGTGACGGCATCAGGACAGAATTCAGTCTACATCCATGTCATCGGTAAGAGATAACACCAGTGTCATATTGTCATTGTGATCTTATATTAATATTATATAATATGATCTTATAATCATATTAACTTAATTATGGAAAAGTCAATTGAGGGTTCTGTCATTTACTGTTTAACATAGAACTGTGTGAGTCTGGTATCCTAAGCTCTTTAATGTCAGAAAGCTTCTTACGTGACCTACTTCATATCTGAGTTTGTCAGCTGTGTTATTTTATCGGTTAGCCAATCCAATTTGAATACCTAATATGCTGTGTATGACCCTAGTACACTGTGTTCTAGTAGAGTAGACTCTTCACTGTTTATTTACTTCATGCTGCTAATAGCATTAGTAATTAGAATGAAGGAGAATTACAAAAATACAGTTCTGTGCAAAAGTCAAGGATATCTATTCGTTTATTTAATTTTCTGATTAAAATATCCAATAATTAGATAATCTTTCAGGCGTGGGGGGGGGAGATAAACCTAAAGAAGTTAAATAACATATTTACATAATAAAGCAAAAAGCAAAAGAACAATAACTAGAAAGAAACCAGAATTCCCAAAACTCGATTTTAAATTTTGGATTATAATATACAGAGAAAACAAGACTAACAACCGTGCAAGACCTGGCAGACCAGCAAAACTGCCCCATCACATAAGCAGTGTGTTCAGCTCTTGCTGTCAAGAGAGAGAAAATCAAGCTCCAGATCTGACAACCTCTACATGCGTAAATTTGTCATTCCACTGTGAGGATACTACTCAATGTGAGGGGTCTAAAAGGATGTTTAGCTGTCAAGAAACCTCTTTACCTACTAAATTCTCTAAACTGAAGACAACTTGTCACTTTGTTAAATAAGCTGCTGTTCAGATGATATCTATCTATATACATACATACATACATACATACATACATACATACATACATACGTACAGTGCTCAGACAAAGAAATAAATAAACAATATATGAATAAACAATAAACAGTAAGAGGTACAAGGTCTTAGAGTAACCCCCTCACCGTGGTGATAATGAATTTTTTTTTCAACACACTTCAACACCACAGAAAAAATGCGTTTGGAATTATATATACGTCTGTGACAATTTATGTTAAATGTGTTATATATCCTTACTTTACAGTATATAATTATGTACTTGTGCACAATTGTTTTGACTGGAAACGGGAATAAATGAAAGTGAGCACTGAATTTTCACAAACTTCTAGAATTTCCCTCTGGGATCAATAAAGTATCTATCTATCTGAATAAATAAATGCTTAAAAAATATTAATAAAAAACTTATCAAATTTTTAAACATACACAATGACTGAATTTCCAGAGCTGCTTAAACAGTCCTGTGCTCAATAAGAATTGGTATATCAAATCTCCTCATGAGACCATCAAAAACAATTCCAGTCCAAGTCAGTGGTTAACAAATCAAGGGAATGACTGGTTAGGTGGGTTCATTAAGTAATCATATACTTTGTGAGTTATAAGAACAGCTGCAAAATCCCATAACTAAGCAAAATCTTAAAGTACAGTTAGCAATGCAATGTTGCTTTCGGGACACCACAATTCCTATAATAAGTGAATACTAACTAACATTTTAAAACACTGATTTTTTTATTGATCTTAAATTACTCACAGGTACAATCATATCTTCAGAATTGAAGTAGTGCATGTAACAGATTCAATTTTTTTTTTTTTATTGATTGAAATTATGTAGATTTAAAATAACTTTAAAAATAAAAAATGTCATTTGTATTTTATATTTATTTCAGGAATTGCTAAAACAAATAAACAAAACTCTGACCATTTCCAGCTCAGTGGTAAGAGATGTAAGCTACAGTTTCATTTTTAATAATTTTACATTATAAAAATAGAAATATTAGTTTAAAATTAGAGGTTGAAGTCAGTCCTGTCCTGGACAAAACTAATGGACCGAGGCTAGTTTCTCAAAAAGATTATAGTGGTAAATCATCAGTTAAGATGATTCAGAATTGTACAAATGCTTAAGTCTTAATACTGTATGATATCTGCTACCAAATATGGAAAATTTATCATGGCATCATTTTAGCAAAGTAGCCTTGTCAATATTTAAAAATAAAGGCTGCGGGTGGTGTAATATGCATTTACAGCAGTTAGTAATGTGGGTCCCCTTTCTTCAAAACAGTTCCTAGTTATGCTTCTTTTAATTAAAGGTTCTTTGTAGAGAATTTGCTTTTAATGATCTAGAGATGCGTGTGTGAGGCTTAAAGAACATTCAGGTACAGTATATATATATATATATATATATAATATATATATATATATATACACACACATACATACACACACACACACACACACACACACACAGACAACACACACACACACACTGTATATACAGTGCAGGTAGTGAGAATCTTCAGGTAAACAACTCCAATAAATGTACAGCTTACAAAAATGATGTGACGGTTCTTTGAACAATTAAAAAATGTTCTTTACATGCACAAATGTCTTTATCAAACTGCTGCTCAGGCAGCTCAGAGAAAAAACATTACCTATGCTCATTAGTTTAACAATGCACATTCACACACCAGTTCTACTAAATCTGTATGTGTTCTCGTTTCAGATCTACAGTGGCTGATAAACTTCATGAGATTATTAGCTTTATTTGGAGTCATCATATTTGCATGCTTGATTTTGGTTTTTGATGTCTATTCAACAAAGTGGAGAACTTCTACAGCACTGAACTCAATTAAATAATCAGGAATTTCGTGAGATCAGTGAAGTTTGTTTGGAAGGCTACACCTCGCATTTTGTGGATTTGTAATATCTGGGGTTAAAGAATTTATTTTATTACAAGATTTAATTTTTCTTGCATTACGTTAAAAAGCAGTTTGTAAACTGTTGTGGAAACCTCTGTGCAAGCCTGTTAGACCGCCAAAACTGCCTCCACTGTAAGAAGACAACTAAAGCTATTTATTGATATCTATCTATATACATACATTAGTACAGTGCTCAGACAAAGAGATTAATAAACAATATGTGCATAAACAATAAACAGTAAGAGGTACAAGGTCTTACAGTAACTGTAGATTTTTGAATGGTCTAAACTGAGTGTGTTATTGGTTAATTCTTTATTTATTTTTGATTTGCCATTGTTTTTTTTTTTTTACACGTCACATGATTCATTGTGGTTTTTGGTTTTTAAAGTTTGCTCACTTGGGTATTTGTGGATTTTGCCTCATTTTCATTACTGGATTAATAAACCCTAAAGATTTTCACCCTTCACTATGTCCTTGTTTTTATGGGCAGTCCCTCACATTTTTTGGAATTGGCTTTGCCAAAGATTCTTTATTTCGTAAGAATTGTTATTCTTTAAACTGTATATCTTATAGGGAAATAAAATATAATTTCCCATCTCTTCCATCACAATGTGGACTTAACTGAACTCAAACATATGTAAGTTAAACTCTGTTTGGTTTCACTTTAAACCTTTATGTTGCAGTTAAATAAGCTAAAGTACACTTAAGTGGATAATTAAATAACACAGCTACATGTAATGTGTCATGTATTCTGGATAATGAGGTCTGTGTTCAGACAGCAACAGAAATATGCTCTGATCTTATCAAAACAGCAGCACATATAACAAATAACGACACAAGCCGTGGGAGAAAACAACACAGGCCTCACCTCAACAGCTCTTCAGATGTACATGCAGAATGTGAGGTTCCAAAATTGTGGTTATAAAATCCACCGTTTTTGATCTACACCCAACACACTAACGTCTAACGTATACTCAAATGTACCAGCTCAGCACAGTAAGAGGAAATGTAAAACTCATTAAGCATTACAAATGTGAGGTAAATGGAAAGGGTTATGAATGGCTAAAATGATGAATTTAGTGAATTTAAAGTCACTAAGCAGTTTACTAAACATTCCTGGTAAACTCTATGTTGATTGAATATTGCATGTATTTCCAGATCTAATGTCTTTTATCTGTGCAGGTTGATTTTGTACTTGTATTTCACAGTAATGAAAGAATGTTGTTGCTCTAATGTGGTGAGAAGAGCATCATGGTTTATTTAAACTCCACCAGGTTCATTTCAGCAAAGACATATGAGCTTTAACTACATACTTAAACTACAGTATATACAATGTACCTGATTTTGTGAAACGTTTTTGTATGTTTAGAAACCATCTTGCTACTGAAGGTCTCTGAGATGGCACTGATGATGTAAATATATTTGCTGAACAGAGAAGCAGAAGATTAATAAATCTATTATACCATTAAAACATTTCAGAACATAATAGAGCTTTTCTAATAGAGCAGACGCAGTTACTGAAAGTTCAGAGTGCTTTTTAATCAGCTCTGTGCTGTCGCTGGCCAATAAGAAGATCTGGGCTGGTTACAGTGTGGTTGATGAAGCTTCACCCAGCACCCAGAAGTTCATGTGATGAATGTGATCAGTGATGGAGCCACGACGCCTCACACTATGTAAGTAACTTTTCTTATTTCGCTAAAACTAAACTTTACTCTTATACAAGCACTGTAGCTAAACACTGAGCTTTAAATGTGTTCTCATTAAGGTTTAATATTTGTTTCTTTTTTCTTATTTATTTTGACTTTATGTTTCTGGTAAAGACATTACAGTGATGGTGACAGTATCAGTGTCTTCAACAAAAGGTACTATATATTATTTTTTTTTAACTTATAATAACAACTAAACCTGTATTTTTTTTCAAAAAACTATCAGTGAAAGGTTTAGACACACAAACCTAAATATATGTATAATACATCATGTTGCTGTTTTTTATCAATAGATGATCCTCCTGATTTCGGCCAGCAGAAATTTTTGGACCCCCCTGTGTAAAAGTGGGAAATATACAGTTAAAGTGCAACAGCTTTGATAATCTTCTGATAGCCTCCACATGTACTTGTGTAAAAATGGTGTTGGAGTGATGATGGAACCACTTGGAAAGAAAGATGACTACACCTTCATTTTGAGGAATGTTTCAGTGCAGAATTTGGGAAACTACAGCTGCGTGTACTCACTGAGCAAATACACTCTCAAAAATGTGAGCACATCAGGACACAAGTCCAGGTCACTGCTAAGAGATGTGATTTGTGTTTTCTCTAATAAAAGTGTGGTGATAAAAAAGGTAAACTGAGGTCAGGTCAGTTTAACTCTGTACATTTTTCCTGAATCCATTATCACACAATATACCATAACTGCTAATATACACTGTATATACACTGTGTTATTTTACCAGTTTACTGATCTAGTTATTAATCCTACAGTGCTTTGTAAATAGACTCTGCTCTGATCAACTCTAAGTACTGCTCTTAATGACTTTAAAACTTTACAATGGAGAATTTCATGGGCGCATGGTCACATATGTATTTCACAGTAGAGCTGGACAGAGTCCACTTACTAATGATCAGAATGACTGATTAGATTAGCCACGTACTATGTGAGGTATAAAGAATTCTGTAAACACTCGTACCTTAACAAACATACCTTAAACAAGTCATGATGAAGTTTGTGATGTGCTATGCTGCTTTAAAGAACCTTGCTAGAAGTGCACACTAGTGCCGCCCTAGTAATCACATTAATACACTGCTTTTTATTTGACCTTTTCTTTACTGTAAATAATGATAGTCTCTAGCACATGTGATAAAGGAAGATTTTTAATCGGGTCATTTATATAATAATCTAAATTGTTTTTTCTTTGTAATGAAGATGATTCTGAACATCCTCAGAAGAACCTGAGCAGAAATGAACAAAACAGGGACCCAGTCAAGCTCAGTCATAAGAAATGTGAGCTATGTTTTGCATTAAAACCATATAACATTATAAAAAGTGTTAATTATTAAGAAATTATGATTTTTAGAGATTTTGGTCCGTTGTATCCTGTAAAATATAAATGGACTGTTGGAGATTCCCTCTCATTCACTGTAGCACTGAATGCATCGTATGATCTTTTAAGGTTCTGCTATTATTGTAGAAACACTTTCCGAAAGTCTCAGTATGGTATTTATTTACCAAATATAAAATATATTAAAACTGGTATTTTATTGAGCTAACTAGCGCTGTTGTTGATGTTTTAAATCAGTTATGAGCTGCTATGGTCATGATCGGGGTGAGAGGCTAGGTTTGTCCCGACCACGTATTTCTTCTTTTATTTTTACAATTATAATTCTGTCATTTTCAATTCCTTAAATGAATTAATCTTTCTTTGTGTATTATGGACTTTTCCTATACATATATATATACACACACACATACATACATATACATATATATATATATATATACATATACATACATACATATACATATATATATATATATATATATACACACTCTTTAAAGTAGACAGCACACTCTAAGGCAGTGGTTATTAATATTACTCAATTAATATTTCCTTTTGGATTAAGCAATTATATATAAGGTCAGAAAATTCTCGCCATATTTTTGTAGCACATTTATTATTTTTAGAGACAAAATATTGAAAATATTTGGCCAGTCTAGAGTGGCATGTAAGAGTTCCTTTTTTTAGTGAAAACCTTAAAAGTTAGTTATGTTAAAATTATATATACGTATAGTTTAGACATGGTTACTCATAGTAGCTTTAAATCGCTTTGAAATAGCACTCTTGGAATTATGCAGTCCACCTTAAAATCCTCCAGAATGGAATATTAAAGAAGATAAAATATTTCTTAACCTGCAGTGGAGGTTCTTCATGCAAATTTGGATCAATTCTATTGCTAGAGCTTTTAAACTGTGCCAGAAAAGTGTGAATACATCTAAAAAATAGAGTATATAATGTATATACTGTATTAGAGGTGTTAGTATGGCAAACAATTATAATATTGTGCTACATAAAAAAAAAAGTAAAAAAAAAAGTGTATATTTCGTAACACAACAGTTACATGTTTACTTAACATTAATTAAACCAATAGTTTACCAATATTACTATAGTACTTAATACAAAAATACTGATTGTTAGTTGTTTTTTAATAATGTGTTTTTGTAATTATTCTGCCAGCAGTTTCTCTGGGCAGCCTGTTTGTAATACTACCAGTTTTTCTGCTGGTTGTGATACTTTTCCTTGGAAGGAATCATATCAGAGCCGGCATGTATACAAGTACTTATGACTGTATTGCTTCTGCTAAGCAGGACTGAGATGTTAATTTAAGGTATATGAAAAATAAGACATGACGCACATACAGTTACCCTCCACATCTCTCTGAAACCTCTCTTTAAAGCATAATAGCAGTGTCCTAACACACACACACACACACACACACACACACACAGGAGTTTATTAGGAGGAACTGCATCAACCAATCAGAGCTTAATGTGAGACAAATGTGTAACACACCATGACAGTCACATTCTCAGGCCTCTCTCTATAAACACGTTTACTGGAAATGCATTTTGGGAAGAATGTCCACAAATAACTGACCAGTAAAAGTCATTTGTTATTTTTGTTGTTGCAGAGTTGTTCCAGCGCCAAGGACAAAGGTACATTACACATGTACTCAGTGGTATAACATATGACTGCAGTGCTTCCCTACCCTGTTCTGAATGATGAATAGTTTTTATGTTAAACTCAGAAATTGTATCAGATTCACTGTGTAAGATCCACTGGATGCCCAGTCTTATCTGCTAAGGACCAGTGTAGGTACAGATATGCACTCGTAATAAACTGGAACTCACCTGATTCCACTTCTTTAATCAGGTCCTTTGTGGATAGGATTCCGACTCTTAGTGGATGAGATTGGACACCCCTGCATTAGCATGTCAGTATATCTGTATGAGCTGTATTTAAAGCTGTATAGAATAAAAGTGTTTCTTCACTCTGTTTCAGTGGACAGGATAATAATACAGGTCACTATGATGGTAAGTTCCCATATGGTGTTATATAGTATATCGTTGCTCAGCAAATAAGAACAACTATCTCCAAACGTACAACTTTACAGGAGAAGGCAAAAACCTAATTACGTTTAAATATAATTCAGTGGAACCAGACTTATTATAAGCAGTTGTGAGCCATTTCTGTTGGTCCATTCATCATGACATTTTTATGCAATGTAAACAGCAGCTGCTGTGTTCAAATACTAAAAGTAAAAATAAATAAAAATAGAGATACAGGTTTTTGGTATAACAGACCTACATACTGTTCATGGCAGGTGAATTTATTCTCTCTGTCTGACCTTATTTTATGATATTAATACTACAGGGGAGAATTGCTTGATGACGTGTGTATACTCCATAATACCTGACTTGAAAGGTAAACTCAGTTACTCACATTACATGGGGTTACAGTCACAAAGGTAAAACAGGGTAACTCCAAATAGGCAGTTTTGTAGGAGAGTGTAAATCAATGTAAAGAGAGTTTACTTAAAGCAGTTTGGAAACTCATTCATCAGTCCAGTTAACATTAGTCCACACTTCAGAAATGTGATATGAAAAAATAACTATGAAAAATTAATGTTTTATTCACAGATATGAGACGTCCAGTAGATGTTTGGTAAGTAACCACACAGCCTGGTCTTCCAGATTTTAAGAGCAGGACTTCCATAATGGAACTCATTTCTCTCTCTCTAGTAATGCTGACAGTGGGACGTATATTCGGGGTAATGACAGTGTGGTATACAGCTCAGTACAGTATTCTGGTATGTATATGTATTTTGGGGTATGTATTATATAGTCATATAGACATGTATGTAAAAGTGGGCAATGACTGCAGTGTGTGTCTTTTATAATAAAATATGTAAACTGTATTAAACAGCTGCTTCATGGATGCTGATAGAGGATCTGTGTACAATGAAGATCACTAAGCTCTCTGTTGTTGGTGTTTTTACTCCAGATCGGAAGACCAAGTCTAAACAACCTGCTGCACAACCTGTTTATGGAAAAGTACAGAAGAAGAAAAAGGAAAAGGCTTATGATGATTCCTTCATGTATGAATAATTATATAAGTAATTGTGGGTGTTATTAGGTAATGTCAGGTCCTCTCCTGGCCTGGCCTATAATTCTTAACACTCAGCACAACGATTCTTTCATGGACTTCATTCGGGAGACACTCACCTCCTTGGTGTGGCCTCTGCAGAAGAAGAGAGCAGAGTGGAGAAGAAAGTTGGTGTCGAGCGGTTTTCCTACCATTCTCATCTTTTATTTGTTTACCCTCTCTGTACAACTGTTGTGGCCGGGAGACTGATTTCAGTTAGTAACCATGAATAAACGAGTATACTGGAGTACCCGCACTAACGTCTGTGTGGCTCAAGTGCTTCTGCTAATTCCTCTCCTCATGGCTACCTCGAAGGCTCTCCCCCATTATCCGGGCCGAAGCGTTACAAAGCCCAACTCTTTCTGACCTGATACAGAAAAATACTCAAGCTTGTGGTTCCCCTTTCGGGGAAAGTCTTGATGATTCAACGATCTTCCGAAGAAAGCCAAGAGGGGAACCCTCCGCTGGCACAGGCAGGGAAAGCTGCTGTACGTGAAGTGGATGGACACACGGGAAGGTGGATATGTGTTCCACAATACACAAGGCATACACAGGGAACACAGTGAACAGAAGAGTAAAAAAATGAGCAAGATGTTTGGAGTACCACTGCTGTTCCGATTCCCGCTGCAATAAAAGAATAAGCACATGGGCGATGTTGACCTTTCAGATGCTCTGATAGGATATTACAATGTTCTTCACAAGTCAAAGAAATAATACAAGACGTTCTTTTTTCATTCTATAGATATTGCCATCGTCAGTAGTTTCATTCTGCACCAGCAGATGGCCAAGATACATGGAAAAGCATCTCTCACACAAAAACTCCTCAGGGAAACACTATTAATTGAACTTTCAAACATTGCGAAGAAATCTTCAAATGTTGCAGCCCATAAGGAGCCCACTGCAGGCCCATCATCCAGGCCAACCCAGGATGTGAAGTACATGCCTGCATTCTTCTCCACAGATGCTACAGCTGCAAGAAGAAAATGTGAACAATGCAGAAAAAAGAAGGGAAAGCAGTGGTAAAGACTCCTGTGTACTGCACAAAATGTGATTGTGGCCCTGAGCTTTGTGCCCAAAACACCAATTGGTTTTTCAGTAATAATCATTGTTGGAAAGTTTGGGGCCACTTTGGAGAGGCCACCAGAAGGTTCATGACTGGGAAGTTGTCAGGGAAGATTAAAGAAATACATTATAATAATGTTTGCCATGAAGTTTAGATTATACATATACACTTTATATACAGTATCATTTGTAATTATCCTGTTGGAGAGGTTGGGGGCCCTGGGAGACTCTAAAAAGGGGCCGGTTAAAATGCTTGCTTTCGCATTGTATATTCCAGCTTGAATAACTTCGTAGAAGGATTTTAACTTGATTTTGGGTTTTTGGTGAAGTAGTGGACCCATAACCCAGACACACAAATTTAAAAGCAAAGAAATGATGGGGAACAAGAAACTCTTTAGGTTATAGTCACTAAAAATCTAAACTTATTAAATTGAAAATTAGAAAAGTGTCCCAGTTTTTTAGCACTAGTTTGAACCATTGCTGATTAATTTAATGTCTTCAAGTGTTTTCTAATAACATTTTGAAGGCTTTTCAGTTGCAGTACATTATGACATTGGCCCTCTAGTTTGTGTACTGCTTGAGGGAAAAGGCCTTTAACAGTTGGGTGTGTAATTTCAGGCAGAAAATAACAAAAAGGGTCGGATTTTTAAGAGGTTTAAACCAGTAAGTTCCGTAATAACTAACTTTAATGCAGTCGGGAACAACCAGTGGTGCATGATGGGAGAGGGGGTCGAGGGGAAACCCAACTTCTCCACACACACGCGCGCTGAAACCTGTTGCTTTACGCAAAGAGCGTGGCAAGTTTCGACCACACTAATGATGACCAAATATGGAAATTAATCATGGTCCATCGTTTTAGCAAAATTGGCCTTGTTAACATTTAAAAATAAAGGGATTGCAGGTGGTGTAGTGTGTCACGTGGGGGGCCATAACGAGAAGGCAGGATAATAGGTGGCGAAGCATTTAATTAATAGAACAAAATGAGACAAAGACAAAACCAATAACGAAAAGAACAAACCGAAAACACAGAGAAAACGGGGGGTAGAACTAGAACAGGATTTGACAATTGATTATTTACAGCAGTTAGTTCGTGTGGGTAGTCTTTTCTTCAAAACGCTGTCATAGTTATGCTTATTTTAACTAATGGTGCTTTTGGAGAACTGCTTTTTAATTGTTTTGAGATCAGGCATTCAGCAGTAACTGTATGTCAGAACGTTAGAGTAACTGGAAGTGAGGTGACAACAGCAGTTAGCTTATAGAGTATAGAGCAAACCACAGGGTAGTGTAAAGTGTACATATAGTACATGTACAGACAGTGCACACAATACAGACACAGCATGTTGAGGTATCACATGTATATATATAATAATGTAAAGGTTAGTGGAATCTTCCAGGTAGAACAGATCAAACAAACCAACAGCCTACAGAAATCATTGTGGCGGTTCTTAAAACAATCAAAAAATGGTCTTTAACATTGCACCAATTTACTTTAGCAAACTGTTGCTCAAGCAGAATTTAAGAAAAGAGAGCAGGCCTTTGCTGTGTATGCTTCATCACCTCTGGCATGTCTCTACACTGATGGGCTATTCCATGTTACTTTGTGAGATGTTCAATTAAGCTTTTTTTTTTTTTTTTTTTACGGTTGTTAAATCTATGCGTTTATATACTTGTCATTTGTGATTTTGTAATATCTGGAGTTTAAATCACTTTTAGTTTATTTCCAAGATTTACCATTTGTTGTTAGCCACATGCATATTGACTCCCACATTAACACAAGTAACATATCACATTTTCAAGGAATGTGGCCTCAACAGTGTGTAGGTTCTTTCATGTGTTGTAAGGGAAGCAAATTTGTAACGCAAAAAAGTTATTATGTCCCATGTTATTCATCATATGAATGTAAAAATCAATGTTCATGATAAGTTTTATTAAATGGAACATAACTGATAACAGTATTTAGGTAACCCATGAGTTTGCAGAAAACTGTCCCAGCCAACAGCGTCCAGTGACCACTGATGTAGTGGACTCGAGTAAGACTAAAACAGCAGGCATCAGATGAAACTATTGTCCTCTGACTGTTATCTACAAGGGTGGACCCAGCAAGGTCGACTGCAGAAGTGTCTAATTGAGTGGACACTAGTGTTGTAAACACGTCCAGCAGCACTGCCATAGAATCATTTCTTATGTAATATAGTGTAATGTTATTTAAACAGTGTATAATGCATAACATACAATGAATATATTCTGTTTTTAGGACCAGTTAATGAAGATAAATGATCTGATTAAAACCTCAAACATTGGCATCAGCAAACAAATTCTAGCTCCTCAAAAGGAGGTTCGTTACTGAACGCAAGCTTATTAGTTAAACCTCCGTTGGTTTTCACTTTATACTTTATGTTGTGTAAGTGGCTAAAGCACATTAATGTTGGTAATTGGTAAACGCAGCCCGATATGTACTGTGTGATGTAATTTTGGGTATGAGGTTTTGGGTCAGACCACAACGGAACTGAAGAGTAAATATAAATATGCTTTTTTACATTTTTTTTATCTACACCTAACTACTACTAAATTTAACCAGCTCAGCACCGCAAGAGGAAATGTAAACTCACTGGAGCGATTACATATTAGAGATACATGAAATGTATATAGTGAATTTAGGTGCCTTTAAAGTCACTGGCAGTTTATTACCTTTCCCCATTATGTTGATTTTAGTGTTGCATGTATTTCCAGATCTAATGCGTTTAGCTGTCTGTTGATTTTGGACTTTTATTTTCACAATAATGAATGTGTTTGCTCTATATGTTGGCGAGAAGAGCAATCATGGTTTACTAGCTCTCCCGGTTCATTTCAAGTAAAAGAGATATGAACTGATTAGATGACTACCTTACAGTTTCTACAGTGTACTGGATTTTTGTAAGAGACAGGTTAAAATCTGCTTTCCTGCTGCTGAAGATCTCTAAGATGGCACTGGATACATTGTTAGATCTAGCTGCTGAACAGAGAAGCAGAAGATTATAAAAATATGTTACATTAAACATTTCAGAACGTAATAGAAGCTTTTCTAATATAGCAGACGGAGTTACTGAAGTTCAGAGTGCTGTTTCATCAGCTCTGTGCAGGTCGCTGGCCAATAAGATGAATCGGGGCTGGTTTCGTGTGGTTGATGAAGCTTCACCCGGCACCCAGAGGTTCAATGGTGATGAATGTGATCATGATGGAGCCACGACGCCTCACACTATGTAAGTAACGTTTCTTATTTCACTAAAACTAAAGTTTACATCTTATACAGCATTGTAGCTAACACTGAGCTTTAAATGTGTTCCCCATTAAGGTTTAATCTTTGTTCTTTTTTCTCAATTTATTTTAACTTTATTTTTCTGGTAAAGGCATTACAGTGATGATGACAGTATCAGTTGTCGTCAACAAAGGTACTTATATTTTGTTCTTTTGCTATATTTACAACTAAACCGTATTTTGTGGTGTGTGGTGTGTGTGTGTGTGTGTGTGTTTGTGTGTGTGTGTGTGTGTGTGTGCGCACGCACGTGCATGTCATGTGTATTTACTGGTTTCATTTTAATAAACACTTTTCAAGTCTTTTCTATCATTCTTAACATAATCTAAGAAGCAGTTTTTTGACATAGAGTCACAACAATCTTAAATGTTTGGTTGATTTTATAAATATTGATCTTAATACATGCATGTTGCTTTTTTTTTTTTTTTTTTTTTTTTTCTTCGTATCATATATGATCCTCCTGATTTTCACCCAGCAGAGATTTTTGGACCCCCCCCTTGTAAAGTTGGGGAAATATACGTAAAGTGCAGCATTCTTTAATAAAAGTGCATCTCTGATCATCTCCA
>JAMWET010004952.1:0-333391 GCA_024036415.1 Prochilodus magdalenae
CTGAGGTGGTCATTAAGCATTAGGATCACCAGCAGCTTCTTTGTTTGAGTAGCTGGTAATTTCCATCTTTCCTTATTTACTTTGAGACGCATCCTTTCAGATTCATTGTGTTGAGTCTTCTTGCAGTGGAAGCGCGGTCAGAATTGTTCCAGATATGAGGCAAGAGTGGAGCTTTTACCTGTTTCCTCTTCATGCCAAATAACAGTCTGAAGTCACAACTGATTTTGTTCAACTACTACTGGGACTAGAGCACGATAACCAAGCTCTGTAGTGTTCTTGTCTATTTCATACACTTATAGTTATCTTGTGGACTTTTGTTTTATCAAACTTATCTTTGAGTCCATCTATTCCCTTTCTGTATCCATCCAACCTTATACCACCTTTACTCTTATCTGTTTTACCTTACTAGTCTCTGACCATATCTCCTTAAGATGTAAAAATTGCTCCAATCTAATTTCTGTGTTTAACACAGGAAATGTAGTTAATTGTAGTAATAGCAGCTGGTTGGGTTGAATGTGTCTCACGTGGCACATGCCGTGTTTGTTGAATTAGACTGTACAGTGTTTTTGCAATCTCCACTGTCGTTGTGCTAAGATTGCGAAAGTCAACCCTTCTTATCCCACAAAAATGTTTCTGCCAAGTGGCACACAGTATGCATGATAACAGACAAGAGAACTACACAGCAACAAGGTCATCCTTCTTTCTAATAACGTGGCATGTGAGTGTGTGTATATGCACGTATTTCTATTCATACGTATCACAGATTTTAAAAGACTCAGTCACCTGATTGTCAGATAACCAGAGTGCAGCAAGATCTTTCAGCTTTGTGAAAGTGTAGGGAAGATTCTTCAACCTAAAGGAGAACAAACATCAGATGCAGCACAGGTTAGAGGATACCACTCACACCACAGCATCAGTCACACGCTTCAAATACAGAACTACATCAGGCACATACGTCTATACTATACAATGAGTAAATCCAGAGTATTTAAGAGCAGTGGGTGGTGGGGTTTTGGGTAGGGCTTTCTAGTCTGTTAGTGATGTAGTCACGACCCATTAACTCGGCTCCTTTAATGGCTTGTCGCTGTCATGTACTAAGATGCTGAGTTTCTGCATTTACATATTACTCCAGGCATTCGCAGTTCATACCATGGGCCAGTTACTAGCTCGTGCCATAACAGCTCACCAACCAGCATCACCACAGCTCATAAAGAGCGTCACGAATTAATTAGTCCATGCGGGCTAGCATTGACTTTTCACATCACTAAACGCTGGCCTCTTCATTCGGAGCTTGCCTATTTTACACGCAAAAACTTACAGTAGAGAAACTTAACAATTTCTGTGGCATGCACATTACTTTATAAGACGTTTTCAATACCGAAACACCATTGTACTTCGCGCACGTTGTTGGTGTGTATGGGAGATCACTAATGGTGTTTAACTGAAAGAGGATTTTCTCAAATCAAACTAATTGTCCTTTATTTAATGATGTTTTGCCTTCACTCAAGCATGAGACCAGACTATGACTGAGTTCATTGAATGTCCACTGACTATACTGAGTACTGTCCGACAAAATTGGCACAAATGAGGAGAAATAGCATGGGGCCTAGTAGGATCAGGTGTTACCTGTTGTCGCTCAAACGAACACGTTGAGAACTACTACTGATGCTTTGTCATCCTGCACCGATTTCATCGAGCGCAGAAAATTCCCAGTTTGTATATGGACCGCAAGACATAAACATTGTACACACATGCTTTGCAGTTTCCAATCTGCAATAAAAGAGGAGATATGATACCTCTGAAAATGAAAATGTGCAATCTGTCCTAGTTTTTTCTTCACCACCCCCTCCTCATACTCCTCTGTCATCCAACTCACCATCCTCTACTCCCTCCCCATCGCACAACAGGGGGGGGGGTGGGGGGGCTAACCACACTGCCTTACCCATTCTACTGATTTCTGGAGCAAAAGTCCACAACTTGGAAATGACACACTCGGAAATCTGTCAATACCTCCCCGCTACTGGGGTTAGTGAAGGGCAGAGAGGTTTCCACAGGATTTTGCTACTACACTTCAGTTCAGCATATAATACACGTGGTGATGCTGCGACCAATGTGTACAAGCTAGACGGAGTAGGCTGAAACCATAGCACCAGGACTAACTGCGCATTACAACTTGTCCCAACCAGTCACGGAGACAGAAGCTTCTGTGCGGCTCCAAACCCGCTCCTAGACATGTAAAGAATTGTGGTGCGGGGACCGAATAGGTGTCGGGCTTTCTGTGGCACAGAACTACCAGCGTCCAGATCTGCCTCTAAACTCATATCCATCATCATGTACCAATGTGTAATAGTAATATAATAGGGCCTCTTTCTCGTCTCACATCTTACAGGCACATGATGTCAGGCAGAACTCTTTCATTAGGGCTATTTTAAAAAGCAATCAAACAGGGGCAGTACAGAGCAGCCTCTTTCTGCGGGCCCCCCGGTGTATTTTTAATCAATATAATGCACTAAAATACTCTCCCCCAGCGTGTAAAATACCCCCTGCTATTTGAAGGGCCCCACGTTGGCTGGGTTCTCCAGCGCTGGTGGGCTGCTAATTCACTCACCATAGCAGCCTTGAGTGGTATCTTCTTCTGGAGATGCTCTTTGTATGTTTGGTAACTCGTCCACACATCAACAGAGATCTTACGCATCTCCTCTTTTGCCTTTGGTTTTAGAAATAAGCAACAAGTCACACTTCCTACTGAACTCTGGGGAAACCGGGCCTGTTTACAGACTTATAAATGTGCTGTGGCATATTGTAAAGTTTTGCCGAGGTGCCCCAGGCATAGATATAGCTGGTAGGCTATGAAGGACCAATCTGCTATAGCATCACCCTAAGGCAGAGCAGGGCTGATGCTAATAGTGCCAAAGACAGAAGATCACTGTCTAAACTACAGAGAAAACAGCTAAACTACTGTCCCTAAATGTACATATCTGAACATTTATTATTCCCGTAATACATTTATTTTCAGGTACCCACTAGAATTGAAGTTTTGAGGCATTTAGGGGGTCCAAGAAGTTCATTAGAGGTTCCTGGACTCATGTATATGCCCTATAACTTAGATCAACTACTACACGGTTGTGAAATATTGCAATGTTGGGTTGAGCTGTTAGTGAGCATAGAGGCTTGGATGGTCCCTCAGTTAAACAGGGGGAAATTTCTGTTTACAGCAACTATGACAAAAAGTTAAGACCCAAACTAATAATAGAAAAATAACCTAACCTGTTAAATAAGTGAATAAATTGTCAAAAGTTTAGAAACTTGCAAGTTATTGTTACAATTACAGCTATATGATAATAATTACAGGGTTAATGGCATTGTGCTGTCTTATTTATCCCATTTTAGGGATTAGGGCAGTGGTGTGAGCTACATTAATGGAGGTCTGGAGTCCTGTACAGATTGGCAGCTAATTGTATGATAATATGTATGAAGAGCATAAAATCCCCAAACAGTGCTGGACATCAGCCCTCCAGGACCTCAGTTTGACACGCCTGGATTACGGCTTTTATAGGACGCAGTGAAAGTTTACCGTAAATGGTCAGAGATGTTTTTTTGTCTCGCTTTGCTTTACAGCAAAAAGTTGTCAAGGTTATGGCACGACTCATCAGACAATAAAGATCATTCGCTAAACCCCCTTTAGAAGAAAAACATGTTTAATGTTTAAATTGTTGCAGAAAGATCCTTTTAAGATGCTGCAATTTAAAGAACAACCATCGATCTGTCTCAGGCTAGGAGCCTGGTGGCAGGGCAGTGTTCGAGAGAAGAGAAAAGGTGTGGGAAAAGCTTTGAAATCTCTGAGACTTACTTCTCTGGGCAACTCTGTCAGGAAGTTCTCATCAGCCGCGAAAGTTCGAAGACTGATCAAGTAGCCGATGGTTGGGGGCAGGGACTCCAGTTCATTACAGCTGCAGTCAAACTCCTCTAAAAGTGACAAACTGAGAAAGAAGAGTGAAAGACAACTGTGATCACAAACACCATCTATAAAGAGAGCTCTCTCTTTATGATGCTGAAAAAAATAATGCATTGAACTGTCTCAGTTTTAACATAGTCTTACTATAACACGAAATGCTTAATAACTTCGACCTAATTCACAATCCTGTTTATGTTTTTCCACCCCTTCATATGTCATTTAATATGAAGAAAGCAGGTAACATTTACTTGAACCCTGCTACATTACACTGGCATAACCCTGCCATAAACATGTCATATAATGTCATAGTCCCAGTTATGTTCCGTAATATAATAGTGTCAATTATGTTACATTACTTTTAACTGTTAATTGTCATGACAGATAATGTTTAACGTTTAATGTCAAGATGGCTGCCTAGAGCACAAGACATTTTACGGCACTGTTATGCCGGGTTCAGGTAAAGTAAAAAAGGGAGTATATAAAAGCTTGGTATGAGACAATAGCTTGCTGTATCCCTCAGATAAAGAGAGGGTAAGGTGAAAATGAAGAATATGGAGGATATCTGAAGTAATGGCGGTAATGCCTATTAAACAAAGGTCTGACAGGATCTTAAGGCCTGGATACAGTCTGCTGTGATGCAGTGGTTTGGTATTGGATTTCAATGATGCCTTAAAGCTAAAATACCAAAAAGACAAATATGCAAGTTCATTTAAGCAATGAGTTACGGGAAGCTTGTGTTCTGCCACTTCCAAACCATAAAACAGACAAGACAAATTTAACGGCAAGCAAATCAGAGCAGTTTGTCAGTTCATTCTGAATTATAAGCTATTTCTGAAAGCACACAATATCCGTAAAAGACTAAGCTGTCACATCTCACTAGTGTATCCAGGCCATAAGACACAGTGCTTACGTGATGGCTTTAAAAACGATGTAGTCTCGGTATTTACTGATTTCACTGCCAAAAAAGGACTTACATTCATTTAGTCACATTTAGGGGCCAACGATACTTCAGACATGATTACATATATTCTTGTATTACACACAGCAGATAAACGATAAATGAAACTTAGCTTTCAATAATACATTGATTAAACAAAGTTGGCTTGAAAAGGCCAACTTATGGAACTCCTATCAAACTCATTTCTTGCTATTGCGTCTTTCCTAAGTCTCAGACACTACAGGCCCTATTTTCTTGCAAGTGCAGTTCAGCAGTACAGAGCCACTGTGCTGATTTGTTTGGACACAAGCACATTTTTGCTTGTTTGCACCCAGTTGCTACTGCAGTGGTCAGAAGTGATAGGCAGACTGGTTTAACACAGGGGAATGGAATTTCAAATCCACCAGGGCTATTTTCAGCCTCTTTTTGGTCCAGAATTGTGCTTGTGCTGCCGACTCCCCACACCTACTCTTAGCATAAACTGACTTTGAATGGAAGCGCAAAAAGACAGGTCCAATTGTTATAGCCAGCTAACAGTCCACCTTTCAGTTCCTGTTTGGAGGATGTCCTCACATTCTTTCCTCTAGTTCACTGAGATTTCTGGTCTGGTCTCTGAGGGCAAAAGCAAAACCTTCAGGTTGCACCTCCTGAGGTTGTCCCTTGTGGATTTTGAGGTGTGTTCAGGATCATTACTCTGTTGTAGACACCATCCTTTTCATCTTCAGCTTTTTTACAGATGGTGTAATCTATTCTTTCCTCCAGCAGTATAATGTTCCCCATGCCACTGGCTGCAACACAAGTCAAAAGTGTGATTGGTCCATCCTGCCGTCAGTAACGGTAGGAGAGATGCTTTTAAGTTAAAGTTCTTTTAATTGTCAAGATTGATTTCTCAAATGTCTGATGCAAAATAGTGCATTGAGAGCACATAACTGGATTTCTTCTGAAGACTGTTGTATGAAGGTCATATTTGTGCAAGTGCCACCGCATAGTAGAACAGTGCATCACCGCTCCAGAGTCAGCTCAGAGCCAGACCCTATCTTGACCTCCACCATTCCAACTCTTGTTTCTTACTCTGCGCTCTGCGGTTAGGAAAATGTCATTGCACTGGTACACACCTGTCTCTTAATGAGAATGAGAGTGGGTAATGTAGTCTAACTACAGGCTAGGCCTAACTACAGCTACTGTATTCACTCAAACTCCATGTGTCACACCTCACATGCTAGTACTGTGATTTTGACAAATGGACAAATCCTATGCTCATATTCTACTCTCACTTCAGTTATACTTTGTTCACAATCCATTCATCTACAGAATTCTCTCCTAATACTATTTACATGTACAAAAAACTACATGTTAAAGGACCGATCCAAGTTATTGTGGTTGCTTTCTTTCCTTCTGAACCTTATACCGAAGCCTTTGTGTTTTTACACCATATGTAAACAGCAGCTGCTCTAAAAAAATAAAACGTTGGTGCCATCTATGCAATCTACCTGCCTTTGTAAGTTTGGTCTTTTCAAGCAAACTTAAAGACTGTGTACATTATTTCATTTTATTATACGCGCTTCCGCCACAGTGTTTACTGAGCCAAATGCTTTGCATTCCTGTATTGTTTTGTTTATACATGGTATTAATAAATTAATACAATATAAGTTTAATTATTGAACACACTGACTCTGTGCATAGAATTTCTTAAATTAACAGCAAAAGGTCAAGGTTAACAGAATTACACTGAACTTGTTTTCTTTTTCATGACTGCCGTACTTTTTCCTTCTAAAGGTCAATGTATATTTACTGTGTTAACTAGACTCATTAGCACAGCATTTGTACAGCAGCTTGTCCCAGCTGGCTTTCCATATGTAAGGCTTCCTGTTAGCTGCACATACAGGATATGCAAAGGTGTGCCCTTGCCTAAATAAACATGCTGTGGCGGACGTGTGGGGAATACAGACACTCACTGGTCTACTTACCCTAATTTGGTGCGTGGACTGAGATGCCCATTTTAGATGCATGTTTGATAAACACAACACACAGAACCGACCAATGACAAACCAAGAAGAAAGGTGCACGGAGAACAGTATCGCAGGAATGAGGCAGGGGAGACAGTTGTGATGAATGGAACGGGTGGCCCGCTGGGGGAGTGACCTCTGAGATAACAAATTCTGTGGCAGACGGTGTGCAGACAAAACCCCTGAATTTCCCATCTGGCTTTGGCTTACAATTCGTAGCTCCAAACCGTAAGAAACATTTCCACTTACAGTAAATTCTTGTCCTGAGGAGCTAGCTCCACGTTAACCCTCACAAGATTATTCAAGATTATTTATTTAAAGCTTTGTAAACAATCAAAGTGATAGAGAAGAAAAATTCTGTATCTATCAGTGCATTTTTAAAAAATAGCCCTCACATCTGTACTATACAGTTAATTACCCCAGACAACAGGTTTCCTGTACCACAGATAACACTTTCCTGTACCACAGATAACAGTTTTCTTTTAAAACAGGCAACAGTTTTCCTGCACCTCATACAACAGTTTCCCTCTACCACAGATGATAGTTTTCCTGTACCACAGATTAGTTTTCCTGTACCACAGACAACAGTTTTCCTGTACCACAGATTACAGTTTTCCTGTACCACAGACAACAGTTTTCCTGTACCACAGACAACAGTTTTCCTGTACCACAGACAACAGTTTTCCTGTACCACAGATTACAGTTTTCCTGTACCACAGACAACAGTTTTCCTGTACCACAGACAACAGTTTTCCTGTACCACAGATTACAGTTTTCCTGTACCACAGATTACATTTTTCCTGTACCACAGATTGCAGTTTTCCTGTACCACAGATTACATTTTTCCTGTACCACAGATTGCAGTTTTCCTGTACCACAGATTGCAGTTTTCCTGTACCACAGATTACAGTTTTCCTGTTCCACAGATTACATTTTTCCTGTACCACAGACAATAGTATTCCTGTACCACAGACAACAGTTCTCCTCTACCTCAGATAACAGTTCTCCTGCACCAAAGATTTCAGTTTTCCTGTACCACAGATGATAGTGTTCCTGTACCACAGATAACAGTTTTCCTGTACCACAGACAACAGTTTTCCTGTACCACAAACAACAGTTTTCCTGTACCACAGATTACAGTTTTCCTGTACCACAGATTACATTTTTCCTGTACCACAGATTGCAGTTTTCCTGTACCACAGATTGCAGTTTTCCTGTACCACAGATTACAGTTTTCCTGTTCCACAGATTACATTTTTCCTGTACCACAGACAATAGTATTCCTGTACCACAGACAACAGTTCTCCTCTACCTCAGATAACAGTTCTCCTGCACCAAAGATTTCAGTTTTCCTGTACCACAGATGATAGTTTTCCTGTACCACAGATAACAGTTTTCCTGTACCACAGATAACACTGTCCTGTACCACAGATACAGTTTTCCTGTACCACAGACTACAGTTTTCCTGTACCAGATTGCAGTTTTCCTGTACCACAGACAACAGTTTTCCTGTACCACAGATTATAGTTTTCCTGTACCACAGATTACAGTTTTCCTGTACCACAGATACAGTTTTCCTGTACCACAGATTATAGTTTTCCTGTACCACAGATACAGTTTTCCTGTACCACAGATAGTTTTCCTGTACCACAGATTATAGTTTTCCTGTACCACAGATTACAGTTTTCCTGTACCACAGATACAGTTTTCCTGTACCACAGACAAGTTTTCCTGTACCACAGACAACAGTTTTCCTGTACCACAGACAAGTTTTCCTGTACCACAGACAACAGTTTTCCTGTTCCACAGATGATAGTTTTCCTGTACCACAGATAACACTGTCCTGTTTCTTAGATTTTACAAAGTCAAAGCTCGTAAGACATTACAGTCAAATGCAGCATATAATTGTTGCTATGGATTAAACAGTACAAGGAAAAATTTGTCTGTGGTAATGAACCATATGGTACAGATGCTGCAGACAGTTTAACAGACAACTATTCCCTTAAGTGACTTTTGGACCAGGTGAAGAAACCTGTAATTCAGCCTCACTGACAGTTTGACTTCATCTTTTTTTAAATCCCACATCAGTTCATGTTCAAACAGAAAAGACAATTCTCATCGTACGTGTGAACAGCGATGTTGCCAATAAGTGTTTTCTCACAGTGAGGTGAGAAGGCTTAGCATAGTGGAGGTGACAGACAGCCGAGCTGCAAAGTCATTGTATCCACAGGCTGAGAGAGCAGCCCAGAAATAACAAGCTCATTGCTAATGTCAACCACTGTCACTGTCAAAACTCCACTGGCTGTACAATATAAATGAACAGAAGCACAGAATTAAAGCCCTCAGGAACGCACCTCTGTAATGAAGCAAACACAATTCACTTCCAAACGGCAGAGAACAGCTGCAGAGGGAGTTTCAGGGATTGTGGTCTGAGAGATGTTTAAAATAAAGGTGTGTGTGGTCACTTCCCACCTTCATCTGCTTTGCCTTAAATCCCTGAATGAGTCCTGTAAGTTCACTAAGCAGCTACTCACCTTCCAATGGTGTTAGGCAGTGAGGTGAGCTGGTTGTCATCAACTTTTAATGTTGTCAACTTTTTCAGCATTCCTGTGGAAGAGCATGAAAAAATCTGAATACCTGAATCATTTAAATCTGAATCATTCTTATCACATTTAAGCCTTATTTGATAATAACAGCAAATAATACAATAATCCATAATGTTTACAAATCTGAGTAATAATTGCAAATTCAGAAACCAGTCCCCTGTAGTCCAGTTGTATTTCTCCCCCGAAGAAATTTTAGGTGATTTTAGCCATAAGGGGCTTTTACACCTCACATTGGTGCAAACCAATCAAAACTTGTATTTAATTCTCAAATTCTGAAATACTTTTCGTCTGTGCACTGTGTCCACATAGTTTGCCTGTTTTAACATGCCACTTCACAGACACACCTTGCAGTATAAGCTGCTACAAAAACAAAGAGCTAAGCATTTGGTTTTGTCACATGATCCACTAAACATATTATTTCAATCAATCATAACATACAGTGATAATTAGATTTGTTTTTATTACACTGATACATCAAGACTTTAAGCATATCAAATATTTTATGTGGTAGCATTTTTTTATGATTTTACATTTTATTATATACTGAAGTTTATACTGGCGGAACAGAGCTGGATTTCACACAATAATAATAAATGTTCATGTGAAAATAGTTAGAATGCTTGCCTTATCATTTTCAAATTCCTGACCAATCAAAGGGCACCCACATGTGAGATTTGGTGCTCTGTAATTATTGCAGTGTAAAAACAACCCCACATATACTATAAATAAAGGCCATAAAGTGCTTGGATCCCAATGAAAATAAAATACACGTTTATGATTCTTTTTTCATATTTTGCTAACAATATATTAGTTGTGTTCAGACAACAATAACCGTGAGCTGTTAGCTGAAGAATGACTGTGAGCTGAACTATTATTGCTATGGAGAGCTGCACCATTCATGCTGATTTAAACATTCAGGCTATTTGTGGTAAATTGGGGAAATAACACAGGAATTATATTTGCCCAAAAGTATCCAGACACTCTATCTAATTAGTGAATCCAGCTATATTAAAACAATGGGGCACTCTGGATTAGCCACGCATGAGACTACAGTTACAACGTCGAAAGGCAGGTCTGAGATAGAGAGGTATAAGGCCCCTGCAGCATTGTGCTGTGGAGTAGTGGAGTTGTGTTCTCTGGGTTGCAGTAGCATCTGTGATCAGAATGAATCATCCCACATTAGTACCTGACCTCAGCAATGCCCTTGTGACCGAATGCAATAAAATGTCATGTGTATGAAATACGGAAAGCAATGTTCAAACATCTATATAGCCCTCCCAGAGGGGTAAAAGCCGTTGCAGCAGCAACAAGGTGCAAACCCCCAATTAACACCCTTAATTTCAGAAGAAATGTTAAATGAGCAGGTGTCAAACTTTTAGAAATGTTGTATACTTTGTCCCATTCAAAATGTTAAGTCAAATCCCTTACCCTACCCTAAATCAGCCCAAACAGTGCTTTTGGCTAATATTTGGAACAAGGAGAAATTATGAGAATGCCATAGACTACTGAGAATTGAGAATTGTGTCAAATAATTTAGGTTTGTTTAACATATGAACATGAAATGCATTGAGCCTGTCCTCACCTATTGTATCAGGCAGCTGCTGCAGCATGTTGGAGGAGAGCAGGAGGTCCTCAAGTGACTCGCACCCAGAGATATCTGCGTCTAGACTCTCAATCCTGTTTTTAGCCAGGTCCAGATACCGCAACTGCCTCAGCTTTCCTATAGACTTCATCAACAGACAGAGACAACTATTTACAACAAAGCAAAGAGAAGCTTCATCACAGTGCTGCATAATAACATGGTCTATGAAAACTATACCCACTTGTACAGCAGATTACACTCACACTCTATACACTTATACTCTATACACTTATACTCTATACACTTATACTCTATACACTCATACTCTATACACTTATACTCTATACACTCATACTCTATACACTTATACTCTATACACTCATACTCTATACACTCATACTCTATACATTTATACTCTATACACTTATACTCTATACACTTATACTCTATACACTTATACTCTATACACTCATACTCTATACACTTATACTCTATACACTCATACTCTATACACTTATACTCTATACACTTATACTCTATACACTCATACTCTATACACTCACACTCTATACACTTATACTCTATACACTTATACTCTATACACTTATACTCTATACACTCATACTCTATACACTTATACTCTATACACTTATACTCTATACACTTATACTCTATACACTCATACTCTATACACTTATACTCTATACACTCATACTCTATACACTTATACTCTATACACTCATACTCTATACACTCATACTCTATACATTTATACTCTATACACTTATACTCTATACACTTATACTCTATACACTCATACTCTATACACTCATACTCTATACACTTATACTCTATACACTCATACTCTATACACTTATACTCTATACACTCATACTCTATACACTCATACTCTATACACTCACACTCTATACACTTATACTCTATACACTTATACTCTATACACTCACACTCTATACACTTATACTCTATACACTCATACTCTATACACTCACACTCTATACACTTATACTCTATACACTTATACTCTATACACTTATACTCTATACACTCATACTCTATACACTTATACTCTATACACTCATACTCTATACACTCATACTCTATACATTTATACTCTATACACTTATACTCTATACACTTATACTCTATACACTCATACTCTATACACTTATACTCTATACACTCATACTCTATACACTTATACTCTATACACTTATACTCTATACACTCATACTCTATACACTTATACTCTATACACTCATACTCTATACACTCATACTCTATACACTTATACTCTGGTACTCCCACAGCATTTTACACTCATACTCTATACACTCATACTCTAGTACTCCTACAGCATTTACACTCATACTCTAGCATTCCCACAGCGTTCCAACTCATACTCTATACACTCATACTCTTGTACTCCTACAGCATTTTACACTCATACTCTATACACTCATACTCTAGTATTCCCACAGCATTTTACACTCACACTCTATACACTCATACTCTGGTACTCCTACAGCATTTTACACTCATACTCTATACACTCATACTCTAGTATTCCCCACAGCATTTACACTCACTCAGACTCTATACACTCATACTCTGGTACTCCTACAGCATTTTACACTCATACTCTATACACTCATACTCTAGTACTCCTACTGCATTTACACTCATACTCTAGCATTCCCACAGCGTTCCAACTCATACTCTATACACTCATACTCTGGTACTCCTACAGCATTTTACACTCATACTCTATACACTCATACTCTAGTATTCCCACAGCATTTTACACTCACACTCTATACACTCATACTCTGGTACTCCTACAGCATTTTACACTCATACTCTATACACTCATACTCTAGTATTCCCACAGCATTTTACACTCACACTCTATACACTCATACTCTGGTACTCCTACAGCATTTTACACTCATACTCTATACACTCATACTCTAGTACTCCTACTGCATTTACACTCATACTCTAGCATTCCCACAGCGTTTCAACTTATACTCTATACACTCATACTCTAGTACTCCTACAGCATTTACGCTCATACTCTAGCATTCCCACAGCGTTTCAACTTATACTCTATACACTCATACTCTAGTACTCCTACAGCATTTACACTCATACTCTAGCATTCCCACAGCGTTTCAACTCATACTCTATACACTCATACTCTGGTACTCCTACAGCATTTTACACTCATACTCTACACACTCATACTCTGGTACTCCTACAGCATTTTACACTCATACTCTATACACTCATACTCTATACACTTATACTCTGGTACTCCCACAGCATTTTACACTCATACTCTTTACACTCACACTCTAGTATTCCCACAGCGTTTACACTCATACTCTAGTACTCCTACATCATTTTACACTCATACTCTATACACTCATACTCTGCTACTCCCACAGCATTTTACACTCATACTCTTTACACTCACACTCTAGTATTCCCACAGCGTTTACACTCATACTCTAGTACTCCTACATCATTTTACACTCATACTCTATACACTCATACTCTGCTACTCCCACAGCATTTTACACTCATACTCTTTACACTCATACTCTAGTATTCCCACAGCATTTTACACTCACACTCTATACACTCACGCTCTAGTACTCCCACAACGTTTTACACTCACACTCTATACATTCATACTCTGGTACTCCTATAGCATTTACACTCATACTCTACACACTCATACTCTAGTACTCCCACAGCATTTACACTCATACTCTATACACTCATACTCTATACACTCATACTCTGGTACTCCCACAGCATTTTACACTCATACTCTTTACACTCACACTCTAGTATTCCCACAGCGTTTACACTCATACTCTAGTACTCCTACATCATTTTACACTCATACTCTATACACTCATACTCTGGTACTCCCACAGCATTTTACACTTATATTCTATACACTCATACTCTAGTATTCCCACAGCATTTTACACTCACACTCTATACACTCACGCTCTAGTACTCCCACAACGTTTTACACTCACACTCTATACATTCATACTCTGGTACTCCTATAGCATTTACACTCATACTCTACACACTCATGCTCTAGTACTCCCACAGCATTTACACTCATACTCTATACACTCATACTCTAGTACTCCTACAGCATTTACACTCATACTCTATACACTCATACTCTAGTACTCCTACAGCATTTACACTCATACTCTATACACTCATACTCTAGTACTCCTACAGCATTTACACTCATACTCTATACACTCATACTCTAGTACTCCCACAGCATTTACACTCATACTCTATACACTCATACTCTAGTACTCCTACAGCATTTACACTCACACTCTATACACTCATACTCTAGTACTCCTACAGCATTTACACTCATACTCTATACACTCATACTCTAGTACTCCTACAGCATTTACACTCATACTCTATACACTCATACTCTAGTACTCCCACAGCATTTTACACTCATACTCTTTACACTCACACTCTAGTATTCCCACAGCGTTTTACACTCATATTCTATACACTCATACTCTAGTACTCCTACAGCATTTACACTCATACTCTATATACTCATACTCTAGTACTCTCACAGCATTTTACACTAACACTCTACACACTCACACTCTAGTATTCCCACAGCGTTTTACACTCATATTCTATACACTCATACTCTAGTACTCCCACAGCATTTTATACTTATACACTATACACCCAACCCAACCCAAGTTTTGTTTCATGTTGCATTATGACCTCTCAGGCAAAAAATTCTTATAGTATTTAAGTACAATTTATATATGACTACAAATAATTCATAAGACCCATTAAAACTATTCCACTTTCACAAACCTTTACATGCTAAGTTTCAGTTACTTGTAATTGTTTGGTCTTTCCACACATGTATCCACTTTACTTTGGAGTGAACAGAGGTTATCAAGCCTTCTATAGGGCTCTAGATTGGGACAAGAAGTGGGACTGTTTTTTTCCCCACACAAATCTACGGTGGCAACTAACTACCCAACATCTACGTCATCCCTTTAAACAGATTCAAGTGCAAAAACTGTGTACAGTCAATGCTTCCTCACGCTGCAGTTTTCAAGGTCATATTGTCTTTTACTGGTTGTAGAAGAAAAGTGCCCCCTATTTATTAGCTGTTTTAAAAGATTGTAGCTTTAAAACCAGCATCTAAATCTTCAGAGCACTTGGTATGGCGAAGAGAATACCAGTATGATTATGCAGTGCAGTCTATGTAAAAATTAATAGAAGCTTTATAAAAAGCACAGTCTTCAGGGTATGTGCTGTCTAGCAGTGGTGATGTGGAACCTCCGTGAGCAGACTGAACGTGAGCTGAATGTTTAGACAAAGCCCATAGGAGGCAACGGCTGTGCCCATGCTGCGCTGCGTGCTTACCCCTGGTATTGTCTGTAATGAATTGTTGTCCAACCACAGCTCTTTCAGGTTATGGATCTGCTCCAACACTTCTGGCTGAAAGAGCACAGACAATCAGAGCTCATAAAAACAGAATAACAGACACTAGAATCACAAAAACACACAAGATTGACTATCTTTGACATATAATTTAAAATTTATCATTATACTATAAAAAAACAGCTTTCCAAAACTTTATTTCCAAGCCTACTGAGGAACTGAATCTGGCTGCTTGCTTACTCGGGACAGACTGGACAATAATGGATATTCTCCCTCTAATATGGGCATCCAGGCTGGTAATAAAGCAATGTGTGAAGGTTATGTAAGGGGGTTATCGTACAACAAGCTTTTCTGACAACAAACATGGCAGAGAAACAACTGCATGTAACACACAGAAGATTTAACCTGAAACCAATGAAAAGAAAAACAGTGTAGTAAACTGCATAAGCATGGCAACAGGTAGATGATTAGATGGCAGATCATTATACTGTTATCTTATCTCAGACTGCGCTATAAGAATTATAATCATATATTTTTGTCATTTTTGGGTTTTTTTCTCCTCTTACTTCTTATTGGCTGATGTTTCAAATGTGGCACTGTGGTTTCCAACAAATCTCAAAAACTAAATACTGTTTAATGATGCACATTGACGCACAACTTAATCCTATTTGTAGGTATGTTAAATGTGTGGTATTTCATAAAAAACATCATTATGTTAAATTTAATGCAGATTTCAGGGGAATGTTCCATTGCATATGTGCACTGATTAGACACTGGCTGATTTTGTTTTCAGTAAGGCATTTTAAATACTGGTGTGCAAAATCAGTAATCAGTACTCTGGCGTTTTGGCGTGAGGTGCCTGTTTCAGAAACAATGAGCATTCAAATATGTAGATGAGGGCGGTTTGGGCTGTGACTGCGATGATGCTGCTTAGTACACCAGAATTTCATGAGCAAACTTGTGAGATATACAGATTCACAGCAATGAGACTGCAGCAAAGACCTTATGGGTAAACCCTGAGAATTATCTATGATTATTGTATTACTTAGTATTTGCTATATTGCCCAACTTTATAAAACTGTGTTACAAGTCGACTGATTAGCATTATTCGCTAAGCCCAGGGAGCCAAAACATTCCCACATGATGAGCCCATAGTAAATAATTGTCCAATATAATTGACTATAGTCCACCTCATAAAATTAGAGCTCCATGATGAACGATTTATTTGACCACTTTTGGTTTGGTGTGTGCCGACATGGTTTTTGTCAGTTGAACAGATTGAGTTTATGAACATACTCCAAAAATGACAACACAGATGCTCAGTGGCGTACAACAAGCCAGCAGAGCAAATGATTTCAGCAGATTCCTGTTGCTCTGTTCATTGCCCATTATCTCTTTCAGTGTTGAGACGTTTTTATTTGCTGCATCTCTTTTGTTTATATCTATTGAGAGTGGGAATTGGGAAGCAGAACTAATTAGCCGGCATGTGTTTAGTGGTCCCAAACCAATTCAAATCAACACTGGAAAGAGATGTGAGAGTGTCGTCCTTACAAAACTCTATCAGGGAGAAAGGAAACACAGTTTACATCTTTATTTCAGGAGATGGTGTTTTAAGATTAAACTAACGTCAATTTTTCCTCGTCTATCACATTCAAATATGCTTCTGCATGGCACTTGCCCCTATTTATAAACATTAATTACTTGTTAAGGGTTTTTTGGGTAGTACAGTGACTGAGAAATATGTAGTGCCTTTGTGACAGTATTTGTAAGCAAAACCTTATATACCCTTACATATTTTATGTGCAGTGGATGTGCATGTGTAGGGCCGACAATTAATCGTTTTCGGGGACAGAGAAATAAAGTTAATGAAATTGACTTACATGTGCACCTCATTTTCTCACAATAGATCAACACAACCATTGCTAAATCGCAACCGAAAGACACTATTGTGTTGATATACCTTATTCATCCAGACAGTATGTACCTATTTGAATCAAGCACATAGCACTCCCCATGTTTTGTGAGTACTATAGCAATTCTAGCAATATTAAGACGTTTCTGCGAAGAGCTGTAACGTGACAGGGCTTGTACTGCACAGAGATTTTAAATACGGGTTTGTAAATCTGGTTAAAATGTTGCCAAATGAGGAGAATGCCTCCCGTGTATGTAATGGATGCCTGTGTCATTTCTTCACGGCCATGACTGCTTCCTGCTCCGCTCCCTCCGAGCTCCAGCATCTGTGCCCTCAGAATTCCCACAGCAAGAACCTCAATTAAGAAACTTTCTGCAGTGCAGCCCTACAGCCCAGCCAACATCTGCTCTGATCACAGCACGGCTCTCTCTCCGTAACGCGCAGCCAGCGCTTATCAGTGCCAACCTCACCATGCCCAGCCTGGAAGCACGAGGGCTATTAGAGGGAAATGTGAAACCACAAAGCAAGGCACAGATCTAGCCGTAACAAGAGAGACTTGTTTCATAGGCTGTGCTGTGGATTGAAGCCAAATAGCATACTTGTAAAAATAAAGGTGCTAAAGGGTTGTTGAAACTACGCCACAGAAGAATCATACTCAACTAAAGAAACTCTCTTGTGTTTGGTTTCTTTTTCGTTTAACCTTTTAAGGTGGCCATTTCTGCCATTACCCAACCATAACCACTATAGAACAATATTATACCAGTGTTACATTAAAAGTAACTGTATTTTGCTAATACCATATGTTATAAAACCAGTGATTATCAGCAGAGTTAAATTACAATGCAGACTAATTAAAATTAGCAATTTATTAATTTCCAATGTGAGTCCTGCAGAGTTTAAGAGTTTTAATTTGGAGATGTGAGGGTGTGGGCTGCTATTAGGAAATCCCCAGCCAGTAGTAGCTTTTCTTCAAAGCAATGTCAATCCACATTGCCAGATTCTACAGCAGCTGACTGATAAGTCAGTAAACTCTTCATACTTGTTTATTGCTATATAAAACTCTGGTTTTGACTGGATAAGGCTTTTGACAGCCTTAGATTATGGGCCACTGGTCTAATCGGGCTTTAATCAGAAGATTATCAAAGTAGAAAATAAAAGAGTCACTGCAAAACTGTAACATGGTAGAACATACTTCAATAGATCTATTAGAAGTTAAGTTTAATAAATCAAGTATGGAATGTATTTACTAAGCCTTAAATCCCTGTGTTTATTTTACAACAGCCACAAGTGTTTACACTCAACAGTGTTAGCTTAGCTCTGACATGCAATTAGACGTCTCTTGGTATTTCTGAGACGGTTTAGTTCTAAAATGTTTCTGGTCAGATCGATGTTTTTGTTTACCAAAATCTACTTTAAACAGGTTCTACTCTGACGTCAGTGTATATATATGTATATATATATATATATATATATATATATATATATATATATATATATATATATATATATATATATATATAAAATCATCACGACTTGACACCATTCTTTAGTTCTTTGCTCCTAAAAGCACTCCAGGCAAAGATTGGAATGCCAACAGCAAAGGTCAAAAATGACCCAAAAAGCTATTCCTGAAGTAGGACACACAGATTGGAGGTCCAGACAGCGGAGCTATAAAGTGTCGATGGGTGTTCTCTTGTTACTTGGGGGCTATGAACAGTAAAGCATGCTTATTGCAATGCCAAACCATCTGTTCCCTTTGGAGGCACTGAAGCGTGCGTCTTTTTTCACCACCCAAGGACAAAGTGCCCCGGATACTGCAAACCTGTGCATGATGCTGATACAAAGTTTCAGCAATTAATAAAAAAAACCTCTTTACTGTCGGACACTGCAAGAGTGAAAATGTCTAAGTCATGCTTGGCTCATCAGAGCAGTGTTGAGCTGCAAAGTTCACTACAGTTTACAGACTTATTCAGCCAACGGGGGGGCAATGATGTCCTTGGGTGAAAAAAAAACAAACAAAAACATGCAGGATAACAACATAACATCGCATATGAGGTGCTCTGTTCTCCTTCCTCATTAAAGCACCCTACTGCAGTTCCCTGGATCTTTAAGAATTAAAATTATTGAAAACCAGCAGAACCTTAATATTCTGATTCCTCACCATTATAGTCAGACTCAGCAGCCGACCTTCTACCATCTACCAAGCACTGCACATATAACTTCTGTATTGGCTTCACTGAGTACCAGTATCATGCTGTCACTAGTACAAAGCTCTCCTTCCACTTATAGTCCTTCATTATTTCGCTCCACCATACCTTACTGAACTGTGCTGGAAGCTGTTTTCTGGAACCTTCTGCCAGAGTCTTACATACTTATTTAGACAAGTCTCAAAGTCCATAAGACTTTGCATGTATCTCTCATTAATCAGTTGGGATTTATTAAAACATTTACTTTTTAAACTGATCTCAGAATATAATAATTGTATATAATTGAATGTAAAATAATATGACATCCAATAAAATTATATATATAAAAAAATTATATATAAAAAAAAAAATTATTAAAAAAAAATATATATTTTTTAAAAATAATTTTATTGGATGTCATATTATATATATTTATATATATATATATATATATGCAATTACAATTAAAATTCCATGATCAATCCAACTATCAATCCAACTATATATGTACAGCAAATTATTACTAGTTGATAGAAAACACATATCTGGCCAAAATCTATTACATAAATGCTTAACTGAACTTCAAATTTCATTCTAGATATTTGATGATGCTCACTACTTTAAAAATGCTGCAAAAAATATAATAAAATAAAGAACAAAATTACAGGTGAGTGACATTGTGGGTTTAGTAGTAGAACATCTGTCTCACAGTTTGAGCATGATGTTAGTTAGATGGCTGGTTAAGGCTGGTTAAGTATTATTAACTGTTTTTTTTTTTTTAAGAGTGAAACAGATGAAAAAGAATTGGTACTGGTATCTGCAGATACACAAGGCTCCAGTGTCAGTATTAGACATGAAAAAGTCCCATCAAATCACCCTGAATTATTATATAGTCCTAATTATTAATCCTAATTATTGAAAATAGTCATGACATACAGTAAATAAGTATTTTTAGCGTGTCTCTGTTGTAATTAAGATCACTGGAGAATGGTGTTTATCAAAAAAGACAGCTTCAAGTTCAGCAAACCTACAACACACTCATTATCTGAAGAAATTCCCTACAAGTGCTTACTTTGAAGTTCAGTCGCCAGCTTTTTCCCTCGACACAGCAGTAATTTGCCAGCTCATGTACCTGGTCATTGATTCGAACTATGACTAAATTAATGCGATGCTGTGTAAGGTGGTGAGGTGGGAGTTGAGGTGGTGGGGAGGAGTGGCACGGATGGAATACTGCTTGCTACCGTTTGCTCAGGCCGGTCTGCCAATTAAAAGCAGCTCAGCGGTGAATGTGCTGTCATACTGAGCACTGCATGTTTGAACCGCTTTATAAATAATACATCAGTGTATGATGCAACCAATGCAGCGCAGTATTGGGGTATTAATGGGAGCCACCCCCAGCCAACCATGCTCTTCTGGGTCAAAGACTGCTGGGTGAGATGACAGCTGCCCGAGTGATGGCTGCCTTCAACAGGAGACCTCTTTTCTTACCAGTTCAGTGAATTCATTGCTTCCCAGGTCTAATCGTTCCAGCTGTGACAGCCTGTGAATTGACCTGCAGCAGGATGAGAAGGGAACAGGCTCAGAAACGGGTACCATTTACACAGAAACCAGTGGAGAACCAGACACATCAGCACATCACATTAGCTCCAATAGCAACAGAATTACCTACATCTCTGCCTGTAGGGACATTAGTGACAGTGGCAAGCTTCAATATGGAGTCCGGTGTTGAGGAAATTCAAAAGAGCTCCAGGTAGTGGTAAAGATGAGTCATCAACGGCATGTGTTTTATAAACCTAATATCGCTGCTATTCTTACTGTACCTGCTCTGACAACTCTAACTCGGAAATGGGAACTTGGCTTGGAAAAGAATGTACAACCTCAACAGTATCTGCAAACCCTGCCGCACAGTTGTCGCACACTATTAACACTGAAATGAAACTACAAACTCGCATTTCTAAAGTGGCCAGACTAAAGAGCTTTTGGAATGTATGGTGATGAAAGCTCAGACAAAAGAGATTAAATATGCTCATGCTAATGATGCTAACTGACAATCGTCTATTACTAAGGAGGTTAATAAATCCAACACATGCTCAGTTTATGTGCAGCAGTTATTTACTTAATCAATTGTTGTTTTTATTTGAAATTGATTATTTCTTAAGAGTTTGCTGAAGTATTTATTGCAAAACAATGATCTTGTATGATTGTATAGTTGGAATTTACAGTAGCTTCATGCTGATAATGTTACAATTACAAAACACTTGGTATTGACAATCCAGATTCAATAACAAGAGAGTTGTAGCTTATTGCTAAGGTTTTTAGAGATTGCCCAAGCCAACTTTAGCTACTGAATGTTTCACCGAAATAAGCTTGAGCTTAAGCTTATAAGCTTAAGAGCACTTAATCATTTACTGAGCATTTAACTGTAGAGATAAGAAAGTAAGACTTTTTTTGTAAACCCCCCCCAAAACAGCTGCATTTTAGCCCAAAACACTTGCTGTTAATGTTTGCATTTATAGGCTAACCGCTGTTAACATTCAAACTCATAATCATACAGACAACTTTTCACACTGCTACTATTGCTCCTGTACTCTCACCAGGTTCTGATCCCACCGGCAGAAAATGACTCTCAGATTCCTTGCAGCTTCCTCATTATATGTAGGTACAGACATAGTTTCAAAACCCACTTCCAGAAATACTGAATTAAAAAACATGAAGCTAAACTACATCCAGACCAGATCTGATGAAAGTATGGAGGGTCACAATGTTAAAATACAAAGAGAATTGTTAACCAGCACATCTAAGCAAATCACCCTGCATGAAATACTGGGTGCAGTAAGTGTTCTCTGTGGAGCCCCATTGTGATGAGATATTTTGAGCTACATTATAGGCTCCACTGATTTTCACCTCCGCTTCACACCTATATACTCTTTTATCTCGAAGCAGGATGAAAAGGCATGAACAACATGAATACTTCATGCCTTAACTTTAAATGGAAAAATCAATTAGGCATTTGCAAGATAACAGCAAACATGGTGTAAAGGCTGAGGTGGGCCAGCGGAACCAGGTGGGCTTATTAAAGAGGCTGAAGCGAATTAAATGTTAGGGACCTTTCTATATTATAGCCATTAGTCATTGTTTCCATTTGAAAATCTATACAGCACTATGCAAAAGCTTTCACCTTCAGAGACCACCTTTCATTCATTGAACGTCCAGTCAAAAAATGAGATATAGGAGAGATTTCTAATATAAGACAGTCCACTCAAAGAAGGGGAAACAATGGGAAGACAAAAGACCATCTTTCAGAGATAATAGGAAATGAAATATTTAGAAAAATATTAAAGGTGTTTCTTTCCATCCTTTTATTGTGAGAAGACAACCCAACACTATGAGACTGAACTGATGTGTAGTTAATACAGAAAAATTGTAAGACTGAAGTTTGGATGTGTGGGGAAAAAACTCCAACAGATTTCTCCAAAAATTGAAAGCAAGTGTCCTGAAACGCAGGAAGCTGTAATAACGACAAAGGATGGACAATTAAATGCTGAAAAAGTAGATATTATTTTAGTATTAGTTGTTGAAGCCTGTGTTTTCTGCATTTTGTCCTAAAGCTGAAAATGATTTTTGCACAGTAGTGTATGTAATACTAAAATTAATCTTACTGATGCCATGAAAGCTAAAGAAGAACACATGTGTACCACAAGCGTTTACAATGCTAACAGGCTATAACTGAGGTAATTACAAAGTCAGCATCTTCTAAAACAGACTCACAAAAATGCACTTCCTTATTCACTTTTTCAACATATATTTGAAAGCACAAAAATGTTATTATATAAAATTTAATGCATTAATCACATTTTTACATACTCTTTAGTCCCGCTCTCTGTTCTGCTGACAGATTTAGTTGCCTTTGGAATTTTGCTGGCTAGATGATACTAACATGGTGGAAATCCTAAATACCTCTCTCCTATCCTTTGTGGATTAAGGAGGTTCTTAGCTTTGTTGAGCCAGAAAAAAAAGTTTTAAGACAAATGAGTTTACTTAAACATAAAAACACGCAGTAATTAACTTTTTTTGTGGTTGGTGTAGCTCAGCGGATAACGGCACTACTCGCCAGGGAGCCACCGCCACATGTGGGACACTGGGGTTCAAATCCTGGTCTTGGTGACTAAGCTGCACTACATCAATAAGAGTCCTTGGGCAAGACTCCTAACACTACATTGGCCTACCTGTAATATGATTAACCTTGTAAGTCGCTCTGGATAAGAGCGTCAGCTAAATACCGTAAATGTAATTTACTAATACTTGTGCTTTTAACACAATATACTCTCATTAAAATTCAATAAACAGAAATAAAATGTGAGCATCAACATAAAAGACACAGCCTGACGGCATTTCAGCACTGCCTTACATAAACTATGTTTCAATAAAGTCTCCAATGTAAACAGGGCCAACAGACTTACTCACAGAACAATAAACTCATGAAAACAAACCACGTCACCTACTTTGGCATGGTTTTCAGGTGATTCTCGCGAAGTTCCAGGATGCGTAATTTGGACAATCTGAAAAGCAAAGTGTTGCAATCGATTCAGTTCATTCACATGAAGTGCAATTCTCTCACAGTCATTATTCTGCAGGTTTGCAGGGCACAATGAAACCTAGAGCTAAGAGCACACTTCTTAACTGGGCTTTTCAACACTGCCATTACTAAAATAACAAAGCTTCTTTCCTAGCCACATGGAATAGCCCGCCATTGTTAAACAACCTGGGTAGAGTGGTATATACAAGCTTTCTGTCCTCAGTTCAGAAAAACAGAAGAGGCAGAACAGAACAGAACAGAACACAACACAACACAACACAACACAACACAACACAACAGAGCAGAATAGAACAGAACAGAATAAAACAGAATAAAACGGAACACAATAGAACAGAACAGAACAGAATAGAACAGAGCAGAATAGAACAGAACAGAATAAAACAGAATAAAACGGAACACAATAGAACAGAACAGAACAGAATAGAACAGAACAGAATAAAACAGAATAAAACGGAACACAATAGAACAGAACAGAACAGAATAGAACAGAACAGAATAGAACAGAACAAAACGGAACACAACAGAACAGAACAGAATAGAACAAAACAGAACACAATAGTACAGAACAGAACAGAGCAGAATAGAATAGAATAGAATAGAATAGAATAGAATAGAATAGAATAGCTTTATTACTTCATTATTTTATAACTATATCTAGATTTTGTTTTGGTCTCACCACAAATAACGAAATTCACAAAAAAAAAAATTCTCCTGTCAAAGGAACACATTGTGACTATTTTCCTAATTTTCTAAAGTAAGAATCTGACAAACTATTTGAGAATTGTGAAAATTAAATGCAAAATCTCCCCAGTACATTTTGTGTCTGCTACAAAAACAGCTTTCCCCTGTGTGTCTACAGTCTTTGTCCATTGTAACAGCTCCTCCTACCACAGAGTACCTTCTACAATTACAAACTGTCAGACTGTAGTCCATATGTTTCTATACATACTGTTAATCCCCTTTCACCCTGTTCTTTGGTGGTCAGGAACGCCATAGGACCATCACAGAGCAGACATTATTTGGGTAGTGGATCATTCTCAGTGCATTGATACTGATGTGGTGGTAGTGATGTGTTGGTGTGTGTTGCACTGGTATGTGTGGACGTGTCCTGTGGGGGTTCTGCCCATTGAAGAACATGGTGAAAAAGGCTAACAAAGTATGCAGAGAATCAGGTGGACTACAGCTGGTAATTGTAGAACCACAAAGTGTTTCTACATGGTAGGTGAAGCTGATTAAGTAGATAATGAGAGTAGACACAAGGAGCTGGTCCTAAAAAGTGGCCAGTGGGTGTATATATAGAGATGGAATCTACTGGAAATGTAGATCACTTGACATCTATTAATAAAACTGCAAGCAATCATAAAAGGACGCCCTCTGTTTCTGCTGTTAGCGCTTACCTCCCAAAGTTGGCGGGTAGGTACTCGAGGAAGGCGTCGTTTAAGAAGAGCTGTGTCAGGTTGAGGAGCTGGGTGAAGCCATCGGGGAGTCTGAGGGAACAGAGAGGAGATGGCACCCTGTTAAAGGCCAGCAGCACATCACTCAATAAGCGTTAAGTACTTCAGACCCACTGAGAGGTAGGGAGGCCCTGCCATAATCCCATTACACTTCCCCTTTAACTGCCTCCGCTAGCCGCAGAGAGCAGGCAGCTCCTCGAAAGATTAAAGATTAAGATGGTAAAGTGAGAGGAGAGTAGTGTTCCATGGAACATCAGCGTCTTCCACTTTTAATCTCCTGCCACAAATTAAGTCCGGGTAAGTCAGAGTTTAAGGAGTTTTCAGCTGTGATGAATATTAGAGCTTGGATGTGTTTTTGTTTTTTTTTAACCAGCAAGTGAATAAAACAGGATTTAACTTAAACTTAAACTGTCTTACTTAAACTTTGTTCTTTGTGTTTTCTTCTTCATGATGCTGCTTCATAATTCAAACATCATTGAATCATTAAGCTTTTTTTGCCATGTGCGACTGTAATGATGATATAGGTAAGTGATTGGTAAGTATTTGCTTAGAGTTGAGCGTGGGCTCTAGTGCCCTATTGGGCCGCCTCTAGCCTGGATACAAATTAAAATTATTAGGGTTGGGCATGGACACACACAGGTTCTGTATGGGATACTGTGGCACATCTGCCCACAAATGTTTCAGCTGGGTCTGTAGATCCTGCACAGTTCAAGTCCAAGTCCAAAAAATTGCTCAATTGGTGAAAAATCTGGCTACTGGGCAGGCTGAGGAAGTCTTGCAATATGGTGGAAACATTCCTGGGAAACCCCTGCTGAGTGTGGGCGAGCCTTACCCTGCAGAAAAATGCCAGATGGAAACCCTGCAATGAGAGGTAACACATGTAGCCGGAGGATGTCCTGCACATATCGCTGAGCGGTTGGTGTCTCTAGTATCCCTAATGGGAGTAACTGACTGTTGTATATGATGGCTCTCCAGATCACCACACCAGTAGTTGGGGCAGTGTGTCACGTCACAGGATTTGAGCGCTCACTACGAGGTCTCCATCTTCAAACCTGGCGATTGACAGATGCCAAACAGAGCTTGTATTCATGGGTAAAGATGATACGGCTCCAGTTCATAGCTGTCCAGGTTTCTTTTTCCTGGCATCACTGCAAATGAAGGTAATGGTGCCTGGCTGACAATGGTGGGGCACGTAATGGGCACCATGACACCAAATTTTCTTCTGCTAAGCGCCTGGAAATGGTTTGGGCAGAGACAGGGGTGTGTACTGAAGGTGCCACCTGTGTCTGGATGGTGGACTAGGAAACAGTGGGAGCTGCTTGTTTATGTGGGCAGATCAAACAACCCTCCCTACTGTGGTCTGTCAGGACTGCCCGGAGCCTATTCACCGTGAGTGTGCATGCCCTCACATAACCAGATCACACCTGTAATCATTTACATATCCGCCTGAGACATAACCGCATGCTGAGTTTTCCAGCAACCTGACATTTCTATCAAGTTATGTTATTTTTGTCAATGAGTGTATAAAAGCAGGGCAACACATTCTTTTAAGCTGTCTGAAATGTTGAACACAATAAGACTGGTATAGCTGTGTAATGATATGCAGTTTTAATGGGCTGCTTCCATGTGATCTAACTGGAGGCAGCTGCACAAAACCTACAAAAAACTGTTAATGATGAGAAAAGACAAGAATTTGACATACACTTTAAACAGCTTGCATCATCCATCAAAACACTATTCACTGCGAGCAGATGGATGATGCAACCCATTTATAGTGTATTTTGTTTTTTTTTTTTGCATTACAAAGGAGAGGTTTTCAAGTTCTGTGACTAAGTGCACTTGATATGTGTGCTGTGGATCTTGCACTTACTTGGTTATAGGGTTTACACTGGCCTCTACGACTGATAAACATTTACAGCACTTGATATTGTCTGGAAACTCTTGGATGCCTGAAGGAACAAAGAAGGAGTAAACAGTATTAAGCGGCATTAACATATGTAAATTTGTGTAAAACAGAAACTGCTGTAAAACATAGCTAATCGTCGTTCTTTGGAGCAATGCCATTTTTATTTCTGAAAACCCCTTAAAATAGATGGTTCATTAGGGAACCGTCACTGTAAATAAGAAACGGGAGGGGAAGAACCTTATTAAGGATTAAAAAACGTCAACGTTATGTGAAGGCGCTGCAGCAATTAAAGGTTTTCTTCCATTACATTTAGAAATCATTTTTAACAGTGTAGTACAAAAATGTTTAAATCATTTGCAGCTTGCATAAATGGAGCTGTTAAACACAATGACATGATTTGCAGAACATACCGTTTTTACTTATATCTAATTCCTTCAGGTTTACAAGGCTAGCGATGGTGGTTGGCAGGCTGGAGAGGTCATTATCAGGAATACTCAGCTTCCGGAGGGCCTGACAGTTGAAGAGTTGCTGAGGTAGAAAGAAGGGGAGTCAGGTGTGTTGATCATTACAAACAAATTCACCTGTAAATCTGGAACTACTTCGAACTGTAAGAGGGCAACAATGGCAAGGACATTTTTGCTATTCAGCAAATTTACTCTTCTGATTTCACTGAGAAGCATGTGCTGAAAGAAAACAGTAACAGACACAGGCAATGCATGACAAATATGCTCTGCATAGTTCACCAGAGTTACATTTCCGATTCATCACACTCTGGAGTAACCATGCAGGAAAAAGCATCAGTCGATAGGAGACGGTGTGGGACATCAGGTCACTTCAATTTAACTACACACGGCTGTCTGCTCACACCCCGATCTTAATAATCCAATGTTAATTTGTGCTTAACTTTGTCATGGATATTACGGATTAATGAAACCAATCAAATTCAGTTCAGACTGCACTGCACTTTGTATCTGGCAGCAAGGCAGCACGTTTGATTTCTAATTAAACCTGTAATAAATTTTAGATCTGAAAGAAACCCTGAACATATATGCTGCTGCTGCTCTCCGAACAGTGTTCGGGGTTAACTGGATTGTCATAAAATGAAAATTAAGCCAAATTCTAAGACTAAACTTTGAAGATGTAGAGGAAGTTTCTCTGCAGATTTCTTCAAAGAACTGAAGGCAAAAGTCTGACGAAAAGTATAAGATAAGATAAGGTAATCCTTTATTGATCCCACAGTGGGGAAATTTACACTGCCACAGCAGCACAGAGGAAAGAACAGAAGTGTCAGGAAACATACAAATAATAAATAAGATCTATATATACAAGAATTACAAATAATATAAACAGTAGAAATAGAAATAGATTCCTGAGTTTTATTGTACATAGTAGAAACAGAAATAGACTACTGAGCTTTATTGCACATTGTAGAAATAAAAATGGAATATTGAGTTTTTATTGCACGTAGTCGAAATGGACTATTGTAGAAGTAGACTACTGAAGTAGAGTATGGACATTTTAATAAAGGCAAAAGTAGATACACTAAGCACTGATTATACCATATTATATGTAGCTGTTGAGACGTCTGTGTACTGTTCTGTTATGTATTCTGCTTTTTTCCTGATGTGGACGAATGAATTAACAACTTAATGAAATTTAATGGCTAAGAAAATGAAAGAAATGCAGGATGGTGTGTAGTTTGTAGATTTGTTCAGTACTAATCATGTGTGTTATTTTTGACTGACACTTACACTATTCCTGTGAATGTGGCCGAATATAGCTGAACAGAACTAATGCAGAACATATATCAATAGACTAATAGATTTTATCATCAGAACTACTATTACTAGACTTTATTTGACACAAGCAGGTGTATACAGAACAGCTATGCCAGGCTACCATAGTGAATATAAAAAGCATCAGAGTAAGAGCTGTCCATTCATAGACAAACGTAGGCTCAGAATGTTTGTACATTTGTGTATTCAGAGGAGCGTCCTCTTTAGAAGAAAATATTAGCAATAATGCTCTATTATTAGACCCAATTATGGTTTAAAAGTACTTGTGGGCTGGTGAAGGTCCATTTTAAAGAGCAGAAGAACATAGAGTCCAAAGGAGCTCGGGGCACCAAGTACCTAAGATCAGCACTCATGCAAAGGGAGTACTTTCTCTAGCTCTGAATGCATCTTATGTAACTCTGCTGATGAGCCATATGGGCTCAAAACCCTCAGAAACCCTGTCCTTTCCCTGCCATGCACAGTTTTAATTTAACTAGGTAAAAGTACATGAGATATAACTAATGAGATGAAACAAAAGCAGATAGACTGTGCTTTTTGCCTTCATCCAATTGAATTACAAAGCTTATGTGCTGTACAGACAAGCCGGAGCTGTCCATGGTTCTGATTTAGCAATGCTATACAGTAGTGTGCACTTTAAATGCTACTTGTTTAGGAGCACGAGCTAAAGCAATGCCTCTCTAGGAAACATTTCCCTAACCCATAACCCCAAAAGGCTTGTTTACTAGTGAGAGATAATACCAAATCTCATTATGCTAAAGCATGCTATAAACTTAAGAGCTGTAGTTCTGTAAATGAATAATGTCAGCAGCTAGAGCTGAATAGGTCACTGATATCATTTCCCAAGCATAGATAATGCCATCACATAATAGGTCGCATAGGGACCACTGCACTCAGGGAACAGATAGCGGGGGACACTTATTGCTATGAAAAAAGGTAAAAAGACTGCTTTTAATGACCTGACAACATTAACACAACTGCCCAATCAAAAAACAAGTTAGACTCTCTGACTCAAAAATGTGCCGGCTTTTTAATATTACACAACTGCAAGAGCCGTAAAAGTTTCTTCACACTATACAAGGTATGAACATACGTTTCTTGCTGTTTAGATGCACTGCCCAATTTAAGTCAGGAGACACCTTGCTTTTCCAGATGGATTCATACAAATAAGCCTGTTTTCTTCATCAATAACGGCACAATTAACATCTAACTAGGTTTGTTCTGAAAACAGTGTTAAATTAATGTAACAATATTATTGACCGTGCTTTGAGAGTCCTTTGAGAACTGCCAAACCCTGTGCATTGTTTTGACTAGTGGTGTGCACAGTTGCTCAACAATTTGGTCAACCCTACAAGCAGTATTCCAATCACAGAGAAAACATAATAAAGACCAAGAATTCGGTAAAGTGTCAGTTCCGCTTTTCTCTTATTTGAGAGCAGGTATGCACGTTATACTACACCTTGCCACCCTGAAATATGAGTGCATTACTGTGACTACACTGCCAAAGACATGTTGTTAAGGATGTGATTGAGAACACAGAGCTAACATGACTTTATTGCTAATTAACACAAATTTAACGTTTTTCTTTTTGGTTGTGGGGAGGCGGGGGTAGTAACAGATGAGGGGTGGTGGTGGTGTAGCTAGGAAACAGTAGGACACAGACACATTGGTGTAGTGAAAATGTTGACCAACTAAACTTGTTCAAAAATCCATGAATAACTAAAATTAGGGGAAAAAACATATTTCAGTATTAAACAATCAACACAATAGCTGACCTAGAATTTGGCTAACATCAGTTGCTATATCAACCGACAGACAATGCACAGTAGTGAAGGTTCTACCTTTGCAGCACTAAGAATGCAGATCTAAGAAGAGTAGTTAAAGATGTTCCTGTCATTTATTTTGCAGTACTGAACTTTGTTTTCTTGTTTTCTTTTTTAATCTACGTCAGAGAGCTTTTTATTTTAATGGTCAGTAATCTGTGGTCAGAAGCCTTGTAACTATACATCAGAGTAATAATAAGGGGTGCCTGAGGTGTACAACTCTAGTATACTGCTTTTCATATTAAAGATGGCATGATACCCTTCACCTGTCCTGGGTGCTCCCTGCCTTTCTCCCAATGAGCACTGGGATAGGATCCAGCACCCCCGAGACCCATGAGGATAAGTGGCTTAGATGATGTATGAATGAATGAATGAATGAATTACTGAATGAATGAAACCTCCTTTTATTTTATGATGCCGAAAGTAATATTGAAACTTTAAGTACCAGCTGATCACATTTCAATATACATATATAACTGCTAAAATGCTATTTTAACCCTCTACTTCCCTACAGGATAAAGTAACACAACTAACAACATGCTATGTCAGAATAGATATGTTACAGGATTGAATTCTATTCTCCTTTGATATTCAATGCAGCAATTTCTGCCGATGCCTGTATCACCTCATTGCTATCTCTAATTTATGTTTGCTTACTGGAACAACTCTACACATTTATTATCTTTGCTTGATCATGTTTTTACATATTAATCACAATTTTAAAAAATTGAGTGCAAAGAGCGTAGACTATGTACCTTAGGCAGCTCCTCAATTTGGTTGGCGTCCAGGTAGAGCTCCTCCAGAGTGCGCTCAAAGCTAAAGATCTCCTTGGGTACCTGCTGCAGGCTGCAGTGGGAGTAGTCCAGCACTGAGATGACCTCTTCCTCCCCACGGAAGCATCGGCATGGCACCAGGCGGCCGATGATCTTCCTCTTGGTAGTCATCTCCAGTCCCTGCACTGCAGGCCGCAGAGAGAGTACAGCTTAGCCTCAGTTACACAAACATGGGTGCCAGTTTTCACACCAAAAACGATGTAGGTGCCATTAACGTCCACACAGGCAGAATTGCATAATTAGTGCCATCTCTCTTCACGATGACTCAAGTACTAAAGCAACAAACATGACCAGTGCAGCACCTACAGATTCTATTACACGGACATTGTGGGAGGCTTCGCACATAATTCAAGTAATGAATGACTTCAGAGGGACGGCTTTCGAATATCTGATTTTATGATGTTTTGTAGTCATTTTTAATGACTTTTAGTGGTGACATACTAGGCCTGATGAGAGAACAGTTAATTGTCACCTTAATATCGACCTTATCAATAGGCTATATTGTAGTTTATAGGCTCCGCTGGCTAGGCTTATTGTGTGCTGTAAGCATTCTGGCCAATCACAGAGGGGTTTTAAGATGAATTAAGATATGCATATGATTTAACAAATCACTATGTTAAATAAAATACTGTTGGCCAATATTTACACTTATCACATAAAATATTTTACTATATTACAATATATTACAATGTATTACTAAAGCTAAATAACAGTTATCACAGTCAACATCAAGGCTGTAATTCAGTCACAGGCACAATTTCTTACTACTGAAAGCCACAGAACAAACTACAAAACCACTATTTTGACAGTTGTCCATCATTAAATGCACATAATGTTTCAGAAATGCATATCATCTATGCTTAAACTATTAAGGAACTGTCTAACACTGTCTAACTGTCTATATTTCTAGCGTTTAGCTAACTCATGTGAAGTAGAGAGAGTGACTTTCCTCAAGTTTTGGCTGAACCACTATGTTCAGCTAAGTGAATTTGTCAATCACATAGGTTCATTGTCTTCTCAGGTGTGAAAAGATTCATGCTTGACCATTTATGTCTGTTTATTAGAAACTGAAGAGAGAAAGTCATATATCCAACAAACACCCAATTCAAAGCCAACTTCACTGAACTGTCATGGATAGAGCCATAAAACAGCTAAGCTTTTTCAATACTCTACAACTCGTCAGATTAACCTGAAGCTCGTTTTGTTCCAGCTCACGTTGTGTGCTACATTGTCTTCTGTTCATTTCCTGTTCATTCTGGTATCTTGGTTGTTTAGTGGTCATAGCTGCTGACTAAAAAGCTTTGGGTAGTGATAGTTTGTAGTGTCATGTCATAAATAGACAGCAGGTCAATATTATCTAATAGAAATTATGCAATGCATTAATTCTGTTTTACATGTGGTACAGTAGAAATGGACTAACAGTTAGCATAACAAAACATTCCCATATATGTGCCATATTTTAATATTATTGGATTTTGTACACTGCTTTAAGGCATACAAGTCTTAACAGTCAGGGTTCCCAGTAACCAGTGGCACTGTGCTAGTTGGAACTGTTGTTAAATCAAATATATATCACATCATAATCGTAGCGTGTCGCAATAAAACCACAATACACAATTTACAACCTACACTTTCGTATCTGCACCAAGTAATGCAGCCGTATGATGTACAGTCTAGCCGTTCAGATTTAAGCTGATGCCCCACGCCTCACGGGGTTCAGTAATATCCAGCAGTGGCAGAACCAAGATCAGCTTTCCAACTGTCAAATGCAATAAATAGAATGGACTCACATAAAACTGCACATTTTACTGCTAGACTTCATTAATTACACACCAGCTATTTCATTCTACAAATCACCCAGCTGTAAAGCAGAATAGCGTTATTACTTCTATTCTACCAGAGAAAAGTCATATCAGTCATTCTGCAGGAGGCACTGTGCACTGTAACCGCACACAAGGTGCCAAAAAGTTGAAACTACCAAACAACCAAACAAACTGCTGATTTATACCTTCCTTTCACAGGACAAGCAGCATCGAACAATTATTTGTGCTCAGAAAGCCAAAAGACTGGAAGAGCCATCACGATTAGTCATGCTTATATATGCTTATAAATATATCAGTTAAAATGTATCTTCTCAGTGAATCTCAGGTTTTCCTTTCCACCACTCTGAAATAGCTTGATGACCATGTCCATATAGGCATATCACACCTTTGGGAAGATTTTTTTCTTTATGTCTTCCAAAAATGCAAACCTTTGAAAGCTGTGTGTTATGAGCTACTGTCCTATTAAAGGGGCACTTTAGCAACAAATGAAAAATACAACCATCTCTACGTCTGTTGCAGCCATTACCCGACAGTGGGAGTCAATTTTAAATAACTACATAAACTGTATTTCGTTTTTGCCAGCTGGCAAATTATTTTATTTTTATTTTTTTTAGCTCTAGTGGTAAGGATTGGCTGAGCACAGTTGGAGTTAAAAGTTATTGTCATGTACAGTATTTCTGTGTTGCATCCTGGGAATTGTCTAAAGAGAAAAGAAGGACCAAAAATGAAGAACTGTGTCAAACTGATGAAGCTATAAGATACAGTGCACTACAGAACTATAGAACTTTGCACATAATGTGTAACACTGCTGCGGTCGGAAGAAAACGAATCGCGTTTCATAGACTTAGAGATAATTTGAAAATGCCTGTTACTCTGTACATAGTAAATAATTTTCATGATAAACAGACCAAAAGAAACGACTCAAAATTGGGCTTGCATTTAAAGTAAGGTATGTGACCGTAAATTTATGATTATGAACATATGAGCTTTTGTTTCAACAGCAGCAATATTGAACACTAGTTTTAGAACTTTTCTAACTTTTCAAAAAAAATTTTTTTTTTACTGTTTTGGTTTTTTTTTTTACTTCACTTTCACAAAATTTATTCTTACTATATATGGTTATTTTTAGACCTTTTTTTTTTTTAACTTCAATGTTTTAGCTTATAATTATCAGCACTATGAATATAAGCAGTAGAAAGCCCTAGTAATAAAAAGCAGAAGAGCAGTTTTTCCTCTGATGGTTTGCTACAAACTTGTGGCTAAGAAGCTCCTGGGAGCCAAACAAAGAGCAACAGTACATCGTTCTTACTTATTTCAATCAACAGCCCCGAGAAATATCCACATCACTTGTGTCGTGATTGAAAGCGAGACAGAACAAGAGAAGCGGGCTGTTATACTCAACTCCAGGGATGGGAACGTGTGGCTCTTTTAGACCCAGTGTTTGAGAGGGCATTAGGGAATAAGTGCTCGGCTGAAAGGCGAGTTCGTGCTGATATGGAGAGCTTTTGTCTCTTCCAAATGCAAATGTGAGACCGCAATAATTAAAACACATACTCACACAAAGCTCTCTGCCGAACAGCACAGTTACGGCTGTGGTCAGATACAGGAATAGTGACACACGAATCGTTTGAGATTAAAATTCACAGGAGAAACAAGTGATGTACGAGGTCGAGGCACATTAGCCCTTTTCAAAAACTCAAATTAAGTCAAATCAACTGAAATAAACAGAACTGCATTTCCATATATATAGTACTGAGTAGAGGTGGCCAAGATGATGATATATCATCGTACATGCTACTACAAAAACAGACTAATTATAGAGAGTTCATATACAACCACAGCCAGCGTATAATAATTACACCAACTGTATAGGAACAAAACGCTGGCCGGAAAGCAGCCAATAATAACACCAGTTTGTGTTGCTGACTGTAGTGCTAAGTGGACAGGGCTCAGTGTTCTTTACTGTAAATCTCGTCTACAGCAGTGAAATAAACCGGATGAGGAAGCTATGGATGCCAAATGTCTCGTTTTTAAATACCAGATGAACCCAGTATACAGTAGTATCAGAAACAACAGAGGGGTACACAGTGTCCTCCTGCCGTTTTCCTCCTTATAGAAACAATCTACTCTACTAAAGCTCTCCTTCGATCTCTCATTATAATACCGCTATAATGCCAACATGTAAATGTTATTGCTGCTGTGTCCATCAGACCTCAGTACAAACTAACTGGCAGGATCTATAGCCTTTGTAATACCTGACTTAAAAGTCAGTGATACAGGAACACTGAGATGCACAAAGATTTCAAATATTTTTCATTCAAAAATAAACTGACTTTACTGGATATGCAATGCAGACCTGCATGTTTTGAAAGTCTTGTTTGTTGAAATTGGTGGGATTCAAAATTAGCAAGAATCCAGTGTCTGTATCATCATGAATTTAAAAAAAAATTTTTAAATTGATTTTAAATTGAATTTAAAAATTTCACCACATTCACCACAAGAATGTACCAACAGAAAGGGTCCAAAAATATTTCATACTAACGTCAATCTGAATGTTTTTTATTTCCATGTTAATGTAAAGTTAACGTTTTGCAGATAGAAGGCTTTGTTCCCAGTGGTAAACTGCTATAATGATCTGTGCCATTTCTTCTAGCAGGGAAGGAACATGAACATGTCTGGCAATCATAACTTTGCAAATGGTTCATGTTTCACTTTAAAACTGTTCATTTATTATAAATGTAGAAAACATACACACACACACACACACACACACATACATACATATATACACACACACATACACACACACACACACACACACACACACACACACACACACACACATACATACATATATACACACACACACACACACACACACACATACACACACGCACACACACACTCACTCACACATACGCACACACAGGCACACACGCACACACACACGCACGCACACACACGCACACACACACACATACACACGCACACACACACACACATACACACATACAAACACACATACACATATACACACACACACACATGCACACACACGCACATACACACACATACACATATACACAAACGCACACATACACATACACACACACACACACATACACACACATATACACACACGCACACATACACACACACACACACGCACACACACACACCCAGACACACACACATGAATGACCGAAAAAACAGTAATTGCATTTGGACATGCCAAAGACCATAGTGTAAAGGAAGTAGCTGAGTTTGTAGTTTTATGGAGGTGTAGTTATACAGATCTACTAGCAGTGGCCAAAATGCCAGTCTACAGAAGGCATCACCAAAAACAAAATACTGTAAAAATATATACACATATAAATGTTGTGTTTCTTGAAAATGTGATGTCTTCTTGACATACCTCCCCACGTTATTACTGAAGATGTTTAGAAATGGTGTCGTGACAGTGAGAATTTGTTATTCACCTTTTCTGTACTGCACCAGCTTCAAGAATGTCCAATGAGAGATTTCGTTTGCCGCCAGGTAAGAGTGACTCAGCAGCAAATGACTGCCAGTTAAGACACTCAAAGCCACACTGTCTTCTGGAACACACTGCATTACTTCACAGGGTCAGCAAGAAATCCCCAAAGACTAAACCCTGCTCCAGCTTTCGAATGCAGCCTCCATTTTCCTCAGGAGCTCAACATATTGAAAGGCAGAGATGTGTCAGCGACCAATCCAAACAAGAGATCCATAAAGATGGTACACACCAGAGAGAAAACACGTCTCTCAGTATACCAAGCATCCTTTTATAACAGGATCTTGATGGAATGGGGCAAGATCACAGACAAATTTGTCTTTCGCTAAAAGTAAATAAAGGGACTGAGATGAGAGATGTCTCTCACTTACACTCCACAGATATTGATTTGTATGAGTCTTTCAAGCTCCTCTTCAGCCTCCTGCTTTTAAGATCACTGAAATGAAACCATGCAAGCAGTGATGAAGCTTAGGAAAGAGAGTTGCTAAGGTGGGTAACCTTGATGTTTCGGCTCTATTGTGTCCCACGGGATTCATCTTCAGTGTAGTTTTATAAAGTATCAGTGAGGGGAATCGATTGGGATTTTAGTGGGCTGCACACCTAGAAAATATGGATCTTCAAAAAGTAAAGGCATAGGCTCTATTTAGATTTTTCATAATGATGTGTCGTTTTGAAAATGCATTGGCACTATGTTGGAACCATATACGCCATATTTTCCATTAACCTGAAAAATCATTTTACCGTGTTATGAACCATAAATTGATTTTACACAGAACACACGTTTCAGTATATACGCCAGATATACCACATATAGTACTTCAGATAACATTACCAGCTAAGTCTGTCAGCCTGAAAACAGAGTCCGCTTACTGTGAGGCATTTGATGTATTATCCTATTTACCATATGAACAGTGAGCAGTGGTCCTTAGTGCTGGGGGGCTTTTGTGTAAGTGTCTGTTAAAAACATGTTTATTGCTTTTTTCTGACACTGAAAAAATTTATAAATTGTACTATGGCTGTTCTGACCTGAGCTTAAATGCTTTCTCTGCACAGAATTGAAGACATCAAAGGTGACATCAAACTTCAGACATTCATGCATCTAATAACTGTACAGGCCAGATTTGGTGGATGCTTTCTCTGGCACAATCCTGAGGAGAATTACCTGTAGACTGGAATTTTTGCCACTGCTGGTAGACCTGTATGACTGTACAGCTCCTTCCTTCACACTATGATCCATGGCACGTCCAAAATGCAATCACGCCCTCTTCCACACATGGAACGAGCACATTCACTGCACTGTAGCACCTCATCTCAATCTATGAATCCCGCCATTCACAATTCCACAGGTATTTATAGCCCGCTCATCTAGCCCCCATCTGCAGGACACTGAAGGTACTACTATCAAATAAGCAATGTGACTCATTCTTGGCCTGATGAGCTTATATAACTATTAAAAATATGTAGTATATTCATAAGTTATAGATTATAAATAATTCACAGAATTTCTTTTCAAAAAGAAAAAAACTACACACAGAAAACTCACATTAGTTATTAACTGCAGTGAGCTAATTAATACACAAACTTCAGAAAGCCAAAGATAGGAAAGGAAAGCTATATTTTGGTCTTCACACAAAAATTGCAAGCCCATTCATTAGAGAGCAACACTGGAAGAACTTACTGTCATTTCATATTAACTACAACGATAGCACTTATTTTGGGCAATATTGTATCCTCCTTATTCAGAGAAAGACTTAAATTATTTAATTGGACAACGAGGGATTTACTGTAATCTAATTAATCAGAATCCATCTGAAAATAACAGAGGAAAAAACTACTCCCCAGATCAATTCTGGCATGGCAACACAGAACAAGGATGCAATCAAGTATTAAACCTCTGATCTCAGCTCTGATCTCTCAGGAACTCTTGTGATCTCTTATGAACAGAAAACATCAGACTTAAGAGCGAGAGACGATTAAAACAGCACATCATATGTCAGTGGAAGACAATCATTGTCCTTTCAAGCCCTGCAACATACAAACTCTTATGGAGCCTTCTCAGCTTTCTTTTGCATTCACATTAAGAGCTATCACTATTGTTTTCAGCCTTATCAGGATAAAAGCATGCACCATACAGGAATACATCCCCATTAAAGCTGATCCTGGAAGGATTTCTCCCTCACCCTCATGCATATCTGCAATTCTGTAATCCACTGTTTTCTTGTGCTAAACCCCAGGCAGCATCTCGACTGCAATTATCTCAAAATACTGTGACAAAATCTTGTGACAACTGTTCTTACCACAGCTAATAAGATGCCTTCCGTGTCTTAACATAAATACCCCCCCAGGGAACCGCAGCTATAAGGGTCGCATTTTTGATGCAATACCTGACATTATTCCAGACTGATGCTTGACTCTCTTTGATGAGACTGCCTGTAACATGTCTATATTAAGCAGCAGAGTGGTTACATGACACCCGCCGCACAGAGAATTGACTTCTGTTGTTGCTACACACGCACACCTTCCTCTAATTACGCTGATTATTGCTCATCAAGAGAAAATGTTTGGTTGATTGCTACATTAGACAAACGAATTACTGCAATTATTACCCGTTTCTTCTGCTAGCTAGCCTGCTTTAGATGCAGGTGGGTCACCACTTCATTTCCATAACATACACCCCATTGTACTTGGGAGGGATGGGTGAGGATTGTGGGTATTCAAGCAAGCACTAAGGTATGGAAGGAGGGATTTTAAATGGAAAGGGTTGATCAGCGCAATGCTATTGACGTTTCAAATAGTGGCAAACGCACTTTAAAAACTGCTGTTTGAAAAACGTTTAGTAGGCCGCCTTAAATTGTTCAGTTAATTGATCTTAAGTTAACAGATAATAAGTCTGAGGTTCTGTTGGTTTACTACTTGAAGTTTAACAAACTGGAAGTTTTAAGGGGAACCAGTGACTATATTGTTAGAGTCAAACTCCAATAATAAAATATCGTCTTGCCCTGAGCTCGCTGGCAAGTGTTCAGCTTCACTTACAAGACAACACCTCCCAACTTATACACGTGTGGGCATTCCCAAGCCCTTCCCTGAGTAAACTGTACCTCATAATTAATTTACATACTCCTGTCTCATGACTTTCAGTATGTCAGTGTAGAGATGATGTGTGTAATGAATGCTATGTATAAAATTTATCCGAATCAGAAGAAATGAGACAACACTGCCAGTCCTGCCTGCAGAATCACACCTTAAAGGAGCAGTGTGTAAGATTGAGGGGGGGGGCTCTATTAGGAGAAATTGAATTTTAATACCAAACTATGTTTTCTTCAGTGTATAATTACCTGTAACTACAAATCACTGTGTTTTCGTTAGCTTCCAGTGAGCCTCTCATATGTACGTAGCAGCAGGTCCTCTTCCAAATGTGGTCGCCAAAACCGCAATGTTGTTACAGTACCTCAAAACAGAGAAACCACACAAAGACTGTAGAGCATTTGTTTTCATGATTCACATTTTTATGTTGAGATGGCAGCTTAAATTTGGTGGCACTATAGCACTTTATTGGTAGATGCAAATAGAAGGAGAGTCCTTGTTGAAAGGTCATAACATAGTATATTTATTGTTAGTTCTGTAGAAGGTAGAATGATTTATTTCGTATCTATATTATATATCTAATTATTAATTTCTTATCTATATGATTATTATAAAGCTGAACTCATTACATTCTGGCATCGGCATTCAGCTTTTTATTGGCTAACTTCTTGTTTGCCAGCTTGTTTGAATTTGCCTATTCCACCTAAAATGGTGCAGCTGTTATTATAATGCCTGAACCAAAATATAATTGCAGCATCATTTAACGTGGAACTCACAAATTGCTGGAAAAAGGCTGGAAAAGGTATCAGGAAATGTTACCAGCATTAAAAGAATAATAAGGATCTGATCCTAATTCAGCATTTGAAATGCTGAGTTAGCAGGCTGTACTAATAATACGAAGTTATATACTAGGTAGGGCCACTTGGTGTTCAAGTAGTGAGCTCACCTCCTCAGTCATCTCAGCAAGTACACACAGGAATCCCATCTTTATGCAGTAGCTGTTGGTTGGTGGCCATAAGTTATGAGTTAAAAGGCACAGTAAAACAGTATATCACATCCAAACGCATCCGGACACACATTTCAATTAGTGAAGGTAGTTACTTTAAGGTGCACCCACTGGCGACACAGGTGCTCACACTGCTTGTATAATCACCATAAAAAGAATTGCCAATAGAATCGAAAACACCGGGATATGAAGGTATGTAATTGTGTTTTCTGGAGAGGTTAAGCACCGGCTTGTAAGAGGTGTAATTAATCCAGACCCGTTCTTACCAATGAACACAATCAGATCCTCACAGTAATGTTCCAACATTTAGTGTAAAGAGTAGAGGCTGTTACTAGAGGAAACTGCTGTTACTGCTCACTTCAGAGGAAATGCTGGATGAGGAGGTGTCTACACACTTTTGGACATATGTGCGTATACAGTGTTTATATACTGATGATATACATTTTTCAGATCTAGCTAAAAGGTAAAAAGATATTGGCCTCTGGGCTGGGCTTTGGACCACTGCATTGCCGATCCAAGCCTACCATGAACCTTATCCCAGTTCAGATAGATTTTTCACCAGCTATTTCTCCTTCCAGAGATGATTTTCGTAGACGAAGTCAGCTCGAACTTGTGTAACACGTTGTGTTCGAATTGTGAAATCAATAGTATCTGCTGAATGCGCCATGAAGCAAATCTATGCGGCATCTTCCACAGTCATGGCCAGCTCCCCGTAGAAAAGACAGCAGCAGAGTGAAAGAACAAAGTCTGCGCTCAGTGCAGCACCCAGCCAGCTCGGCTCAGGGTGCTATGGAAACTGCATGACGCAAGAGCCGCTTCTGCAGAGGCGAGAGGACACATTCACAACTTCCTCGCTCCACTCCGGCAAAACGGCTCAGATTTTTAATGTTGGAAAAAGGCCTGTCGGCTGACATCGCTCTGTTTGACAAAGAGAGCTATAGATGCAAGCTGATCTGTGTTACTGTCATGCGTGACTCAAGATTAACCCTGTGAACACAGGGACTATAATAAAAACAGATTTCTTTTCACGGGAAAGAGCTCATTGTCTTCTTTATGTAACAAGAGATTCCTCAGTTCGTTCAATGGCAGGTGAAAATGTGCTCTCTTAGGAAATAAGCAGCATAAGATTGTATACGCTCATTAAAAATGCATGTGGTATCCACCAGCTGAATTCCTCGGGGCCACAAGCAGCCAACCTGACACGTATTACTCCTAATAGCTCAAATGGTTACCAAGGTAACCACGGCATCAGGAGGAAGCATATTTTTTTTCAGCATATTTCCTTCATTTGTGGTGTAGTGATGTGTTTCTGTATTACTATATTTCATTTCAGTGTGATCTCTGGAAATAACCAGTAATGGAAAGCATATGAAACTGATATCATGAGATCCAGGCACCTATTCATAAAACTTCTTAGGGTAAAAAAGGCTGATCTGGGACCAGCTAACGTCTTTGACATAGCACTGAATAAGACTGCAGGCTTCATATTTTTTTTAAATTTTCAGTCAAAACAGCTACTAGGGTTTTAGATACAAGATAAAGAAGAGGACAGTCAACGGAAGAAATTACAGTGTACAAAATCATACGGGGAAAAATGGGACTTGAGGTAGGAAACAACGTGTAGATGTCAGAAAGCTGTTATTGAAAAAAGGACATTTCCAATCAAACTAAGAAGCTGCTGGTGTTCTCAGTACAATAGACTGATCACCACAGAGTGCAGGCCTCAATATCAAGGAATGTGTTTCAAACTGTTGTGATTGTAAAAGGAAAGTGCAACCAACTTCTAAGACTGAACTTTCCAGAGGTCTAGAAAAGCATTCCCGCAGAGTCTGGAAAAGCTAGCCTGGATACTGTAATAAAGGCTTCCTGACATTTTTCCCTGACACTGAATAAAGAATAACTTACTACAAATGGTGTTTTTTTCTTTCATGCCTTATTAAAATAACTGAGGGGTGGTCTTTTTTTGCCATTGCACAATACTGTATTTTGAATAATGAGACCTGCTCTTAGATCACTGTTCTTCCTCTAAGGGTGGCATGTCCTTTGTTGCTGCCCCAAACTCTGGAGCGCCTTATCTTCATTTATTCACACTTCCTTCTCTTTTTTATGTTTAAAACCCAGTCAAAAACATCTCTATGAAAAAGGTGCTCTAGTTGCATAAATTGTTTTTCATCAGTTGTATAACTATATTAGTGTAACTATTAATAAGTGAAATTTAAAAACATGCTAAACTAGCTGAAAAAACTGGGACAGAGTAGCAGAACTGACATTGCTATTGACTGGCAGTTACACCAGTAAAGGCATCTTCACTTTGACAAATGAAAAGACTCGAAAATATGACACACAATATCAGTACACTTCAAGATAAGAACAGTATCAGTGTATATAAACTGTATAGCCTGTAGCTGTTCATATACATTTTAGTTTAGACACCAAAAAATCTAAAGCAGGCTCTCTCAGCCACTTTCCTTTTCAGTGTTTAATTATGCAGTGACTGACAGAGAAAATCACCAATGATATCAGCTGCTTCACACAACGTCTTGGTAATTGTATTGTAATTACTGCGGCACGGAAAGAAAGAATCGCAGGTGCCTGGAAGCTCAAAGCAAGAAGACAGCAGCATCCGGCTTTGTAAGACTAAGCTCCTCTGTACTGATAACATCTGATACATTTTTCACAGTCATGTACCTCTACTGTGTTTTTATAGGTAGCTATACATCAGGATCGGCTGCCGGAGCTGCGAGCCACCCCGTGGGTGTGCTATCACAGGTCAACAGGGGTCCGAGCAGAACCTCTCTGACGAAGCAGAAACTCATCCCTATCTGTGTGGCAGCCGAGAATGATAGAAGCCAGATACCACTTAATTTCATAATTCAAAACTCTGACAGCGGAAGGTTTGTACATCAAACGGTCAACAGCAGTTCTGTTGAAAACGTTGAAAGGGGTAGGAGGTGGCTGACAAATTATGCATAACAACCAAAAGGCTACAATCTGTAATCATACACCTGTATAGTGGAACTGTAAGGTACACAGTAGAAAATGTCAGTGTGAAATTGCTGTGAAGAGGGAGAGAAGATAAAGAGAAGTGAAAGATAAACTAAAATAAATGAAAAACAACATTAATGGATGTATTAATCCAACATTTTTTCCATTTCATATCTAATAATTCATATTTTTTCAATACTTATAAAACTTTAAAACACTTAAACCTGAATAACCAGAATAAAAAACACTTAGTATGCTTTGACTAATTGGGATAGTTATCATAGTTGAGTCATCATAGTTGAGTTCGGTACATAGAACTGACACACCATGAACCTCAAACTCACTCTTCAAATACAAATCCACCTTTACAAAAGAGTGGGGTAAATCAGGCTGATTCCAAAACCCTGGACTGTAATGTAAAAGTCTTGACTCATCAATATTTCATGCCCCCAAAATGTACATGTACCAACTCACATTCTAACCCAGCCAAACAGCATCAACAACAGAGCAACAGCAATGAAATTTACAGACTACGTTCAGAGATGTCTTTTTTTGTAGTCAGATTGTAGTTAGATTATTTCAAATAAAAAGCACATCAGCACATACAGCGTTCCCATTTCCATATCATTTTCCCGGTTACGAAATGGCCTTGTGATGGACCGGCAACCTCATTAGAGTGTTTGCCATGCTGGGACAAGCTCCCAGCACCCATTAATGACCCAGAAGGATAAGCTGTTGAGACAGTGAGGTTATCATAAGAATCTACAAGCTTGATTTGGCTATTTTTATTGTCTCCAAGTGCAAGAAGGTACTTGGTTTTGTAGTAACTCTAGCCTCACATTGGAATCAGAACTCAAACTGGAATGTGTTGATCCAGTGTTCCAGAATATTGAAAAAAATATAATAAAAGCTTACAGCCAGTCGTTTTCAATTTACAAAAAATGAAAGAAATGAAGACTCTACATAACTGCAGTAAATACTAAATTTCTCATTCAATGTTATGTCTCCTAAATCCACCAGGGGGTGCGCTGAATAAATTATCAGGCACCCTCAAAATCACTCAGGATTTAAAGCAGGAGAGGTACACAGGCCTGATGAGACAGGTAAAAAAGACTAATCCATAAAATTAGATATTTTGGAAATAAAGAGATAACCTGTTTTCAAGCTAAACAGTGTAGCTGTATAACTACTGTGTGTTTGTCTCCAGTAGCTAGTGGCATACTTTACTACCGTCTAACTAATGTGTGTTTATTACCTAACTACACCACAAAGCATAATGGGTTGTTGGCAAGTCCATTTTGAGTACATAATGTGATTACATCACACGAGAACATCATTTTGTCCACTGGCGTCGTCCAGTTTATAAACACATGGCTTCTTTCAGAATGACTGAAACTGATACGAACCTGTCGGTAACTATCTGGCCTGGGAAAAAGAGACTGAGCCAGAAGTGGCTGTGAACATTCGTACTGACGTTACTACAATAGAACGTATATTTTTCACAGGATTTGACAAATACGTTATCGCCAAATTTTCTGCTGACAGTCGCATCATCCATTTTGTCTTTCCGTGGTTATTCTTTTACCTGTCTGTCCGCAATAAGCTTCACATTTTCCAGATGTTTTTAAATGGGCTTTGAGTGGTCTGATCATAATCTCATCACAATGTGTTCAGGCTGTGTTTACATCGGATGTTGTCATGCATTTAACTGAAACCAGCAAACACAGTGCAAGGTGTAAACAGCTTCATAAACAGACCAGTGAGATGTAAATGGGTTAACTATTGTTAACTGATGATTTTAAACAGTTCAATTTTTGATATTACAAAAACAACAATACCTCAAACAAATACATACAAAACCAACGTGCAAACCTCTCCACAACCCCAGCAGGCAAACGTTTTACAAATGAAATGCACAGCTTGACATAGCAAATTAATTCCATATCTTGTTTTCAATGGAGATGCATTATTGCTAGAAAAGCCCTGTTTCACTACTTAACTGGATCTGAGGAGGAAACATGCACAAACATGCTGCAAGCAACCATCGCTAAAAAGCTTCATTATCTGTCAGAGAACATGACATGTGGGCCGTCACTGTCAAAATGGAGAAAGGACGACTAGAGAGAGCAAAAAAGCCAGATGATGAATACGTAGGCAGTGTTCTCAGCCATGATAGATCTACATGGTAAAAAGCTTGTGCCATGATGAAGCTGAAGAACCATTTAAAAAGGTACAATACTGAGAAATACTGAGGTGCAATACATCTCCATAAACACCACAGAACAGAAGCCCTAAGAAAACAACAAAATTCAAGTAATACAGATTAGAAGGATAATGTGAAATGTTCTTATAGGACTAATACCCACTCTATAATCTGACATTGTCCTAAAGGACTAATACCCAGTCTATAATGTGAAATGGTTTTATAGGACTAATACCCAATCTATAATGTGAAATGGTCTTATAGGATTAATACCCAATCTATAATGTGGAATGGTCTTATAGGACTAATACCCAATCTATAATGTGGAATGGTCTTATAGGACTAATACCCAGTCTATAATGTGGAATGGTCTTATAGGACTAATACCCAGTCTATAATGTGAAATGCTCTTATAGGACTAATGCCCAATCTATAATGTGAAATGGTCTTATAGGACTAACACCCAGTCTATAATGTGGAATGGTCTTATAGGACTAATACCCAGTCTATAATGTGGAATGGTCTTATAGGACTAATACCCAGTCTATAATGTGGAATGGTCTTATAGGACTAATACCCAGTCTATAATGTGGAATGGTCTTATAGGACTAATACCCATTCTATATATATAGTAAACAGATTGCAATCGCAATATTACAGTTTGATATTTTGCTCACATCATTGATATCAAGACAGTGCTGTACAAAAGTCACAGATCACCCTACATGTTATTGAGTAGCATTGTGCTATAGGTTACATAATGCTTACATAAATACAATTTAATAAATGCGTATTCCAGTAGCCCTTATTTACTATAAGAGTCACATTTGCCAATGTGATCAAAGTTAGCAAAGGTCGTCTCTATGACAGATAACGCCACTTAGAAAAACATTATAAGCCCTTATGTAGAGCTATGTCAGAGTAGTTTATATAGGTGTCATGTAGCTATATGAACAGTCCCTACAGTAAAGCGTTACTGTTACTCCTAACAACCATACAAGACCTGCTTCAAAAATGTCATCATCTTGTAAATAATACTTAAGGGTGCAGAGAGCAATGTTAATCCAAAGCACCTTTCCTCAGTGAATGTTTTGTCTGCTGGCTGTCTGTTCTGTTTGTACACAGTTAAGTACAGGAGACATAAACAAAATGGCTCGAATTGAGCCACATAACAGTTTCCCAGCCAGATGGAGAGATGTCTACGAAATAACCAAAAGAGGAAAAGATTAGAGAACAGAGACAGAGAACCAAGTTCTTAGATAAAGGTGAAGAGCAGTGCTAACACCAGTGTGGTGTTTCAATGGTGAAGAGACCTCCCAGAGAGAGAGGAGAGGAGGAAATCAAGCTCCACTCTTGCTTCAGATCTCAAAAAAATCCACACATGTTTCTGTCCATTTTCTCAGCTGCTCCTGACAACTCAACACTATGAGTCTGTAAGGACGTGTAGCTGTCAAGTCATTACTGAGAAACGGAAACAGACCAAAGGACAGAAATGTGTGAATCAAACATAGAAGCTGCTGGTGTTCTCAGAACAGTAGAGTGATAACCCCTCCATCTCTGACTCTCCCTCCATCACTGACTCTCCCTCTATCACTAACTCGCCTTCTGTCACTGACTCGCCCTCCTTCACTGACTTTCCCTCCATCACTGACTGTCCCTCTATCACTGACTCGTCCTTTATCACTGATTCTCCCTCCATCACTGACCTTCCCTCCATCAGACTCTCCCTCCATCACTGACCTTCCATCCATCACTGACTCTTCCTTTAGGACTAAATCTCCCTTTATCACTGACTCTCCCTCCATCATGACTCTTCCTTTATCACTGACTCTACCTCCATCATTGACTCTCCCTCCATCACTGACCTTCCCTCCATCAGACTCTCCCTCCAGCACTGACCTTCCATCCAACACTGACTCTACCTTCATGACAAAATCTCCCTTTATCGCTGACTCTCCATCCATCATGACTCTTCCTTTATCACTGACTCTCCCTCTATCACTGTCTATTCCTCCATTGCTGACTCTCCCTCTATTATGACTGTTCCTTTATTACTGACTCTACCTATGTCATTGACTCTCCCTCCCTCGCTGACTCTCCCTCTGTCACTGACTCTCCCTCTATCACTGACTCTGCCACCATCAGTGACTCTCTCTCCATCACTGACTTTGCATCCATCACTGTCTCTTCCTTTAGGACTAAATCTCCCTTTATCACTGTCTGTCCCTCCATCATGACTCTTCCTTTATCACTGACTCTCACTCCATCATGACTCTTCCTTTATTACTGACTCTGCCTCTATCATTGACGCTCCCTACATATGGCTGGCTCGCCCTTTATCACTGACTCTCCCTCCATCAGACTCTCCCTCCATCACTGACTTTCCATTCATCACTGACTCTCTCTTTATGACTAAATCTCCCTTTATCACTGACTGTCCCTTCATTATGACTGTCCCTCCATCATGACTCTTCCTTTATCACTGACTCTCCCTCTGTCACTGACTCTGCCACCATCACTGACTCTGCCACCATCAGTGACTATCCCTCCATCGCTAACTCACATTCATGGTGGTAACGGTAGGTGTCTTCGTTTCCCAGCAGAATTAATATGATACTGGTTATGGTAAAAACATGTTACCCATGTTATGACCACAGACTCTGTTCCTCATCTGAGAGCAAAGGCAGAAGCAGGTTCAGCTCCAGTCTTCAGGCTACACATGGAATGTGCTCTACACTGCTTTGTAAATAACACCACTGTGTCCATGACGAGCTAAACAACTTATCCAGAGTTATAATAACTTGACAACTTAAACAGTTTTATAATACCTTAAAGAAATGGAAAGCATTAATCCACTTCACTGCTGGGTGAGGATCCAGGGAATGTGCACACACAGAATCCTGGCATAACATCAGCTGGGTCAATGAACCTCAGTGATACGCAACACACAGAGGGAATGTATGGATGGTTGGGCAGTTTACATGGAAAGGGGAAAATACTGGTTGAATGCAACAGACATTTGCTAGACAGGAGGAAGTTCATTAGACCTACATGTATGAAGGTTCCCAGGGGCCTTTACATATACCACAGGCTATATATCTCACATCTCACATGCATATTACAGTCACTGCCCTTTCAGACATCTCGGCTGCCGCGTGATTAGGTACACTTGTATAAAGTACAGTGGAAATGCTCCAGCGAGGACACACGCAGACAGAGCCGTCGGTTGCTGGGAAACAAGATGCTAGGAGAAGGCAGATTTAATAGTGCTGGTCACATCATAGCACAACACCAAGGATCTTTTTGCACCGGCCTATTATCATTCCTCAAACGGCCATCCACAGGAGCATACACTGTGTTCTACACATGTGTTCTAGACAGGGCCAAACATGAAAACAGTGTCATGTTCAGTCAGGGGAACACATACTTGTGTGCTAACAGAGCGATCAGACTGACATCGGTGGGAGCACAACATACAACAACGTTCAGCCTATATCCAAACATAGAGAGATCTGTGGTGTTGTCCGATCTCCCTAGCCCTGGCTGGAATATCTGCAAGCCTGAGTGAATGTGAGGCAAAATGGTGGAGTTTTTTTTTTTTTTTGTTGCTGCTCTCCACATCACAGTCAAGCTCTTCGTGATAACACCAAGAGTGTGTGGGAGGATATTGCAAAGAACATCTTGTTCAGCTGTGAGTTGTTCATTCATTATATGGGACGACTAGGGAAACAAAATGGCAAAAGGGGCTCACTTGCATGGTTTTAGAGGGCACAGCGTTGGTGAGCAATCCTAGAACAGAAAGCCTGTAGCCCACCGGCCTCAAGCAATGCACTGACATCCACTACGCTTTTACTAAAAACCATTACGCAGGTGGGCACTAAGAGCATAGCTAAGAGGAAGGGAACTTTTAGTCTATTAAAGGGGTTTCTAGTGTCACTGACACTTCTTACAGCGAACATGATGAATATTAATGTATTGATGAGTCACTGATGCTTATTATTCGGGAGTTTGCAAGTGTATATTCAATATATATATGGACTGTAGAGGGAAGCTACAATAAAATGTTATTGCAAATTGACAGAAGGCTGCAATATGAGCATTTAACCCCCTTCACTAAATAACCTTACTATGTAAATGACTTTACGTGTGCCAAAAAAGGGCTAACAATGTTGACACCTAAACATTTATGAAATGCAGACATTCTGACTAAATCTACATGGATTAGAGATGTAAAGAAACAAAAGCACAGCCACAATTTGAGGCAGGTGTGGAACTAAACTCCCCCCGCCTTTCCAAAATCACAGAAACCCAGAAAAAAGGTTTAACCTTTCATTGTCTCAAGTAGTTTGCTTTCATTAAAGGGAGTAGTTCAGCAACCTAAATCTAATTAACATGATTAATCGCTTACCACCAGAACACATTTCATTAGCCATGATGACATGATGGATCTCTGATGTCTACTTCTTTAGTTTACAGTGGGAGATGCTACTTAACAGATGCAGATTTTTTGTTGTTACCACATGATCCCTGTAAATATATGCCAAATATGTATTTATTTGCTTTTAAAATCGATTGGAAATCTATGTAAACATGTTTTTAAGAAACACTCGAGCAAAGCCTCCCAGACAGATCTTATTCAACCGTTTCAACTGAAACTGAAACTACCTTATCATCTGGAGATGCTGGACTACTTAACACATTCACCATTTAAGGTGGAATGAAAAATGAAGAAGGAATCCAGCTGTCCAATTTCTCTGCTTTTTTGTGTTTGTGTTTGCTTAGCTAGTTGTACAACTTTAATGTACAACTGTTTTGTTGTTCGGACCAAAAGCAAGTTGCTTATATGGGTAAAGGTAATGTTAGTTGCTAGCAAGCGCCTAGTAAACCAGCATAGCTAACTAAACAGTACGATAATATAGCTTATTTACCTGGAGGTTTATTTTATTTTCCTGCCTGTGTCTGTTGTGTCAAAACGTTGCTGTGTGGTCTTCACAGTGTCACTGTAAACCAATCAATCAGAGCAGAGGTCATGTTATTATACACAAGCTTACTGAGAAAGGGAAAACAGCTTGTTTCATTCTAGAACCAAACCACAGGGCGTAAAATCGGATGTAGGCAACTTTTCCCCAACCAAAATCACATACTGTATATGTAGACATCAGAGAACAGTTTAAAATCCTGAACAAATATATTTACTGGCGAAGTAGAACCATTTAACCAGGGAAAGAATAATATATGCATTATATATGCATTGGGAATAATTAAGAGGAAAGTTATAAAGTCGTCTTTTTAATATTAGTAAAATATCTGTTCAACAGATATCACCGTCATTTGTCTGAAGATTCTAATGCACATGTGCATCCCTAATAGCAAAAACATGCATAAATGTGATATGACATTTTATACACATGTGATCCTGATTTACAAGCTTAATATGCTTATTAACAAATATTCTCAGTTCTGTAGTTTTTATTCAGTCAAACAGCAAAAGTAATGCAATTAAATGTGATAATTAAATTAAGTACAAAGCCAGAAAAAACATTAGACCTGCACAATTTGGCTGTAATTACATCATTTTGCCAAGTTCTCATTACAGAAGCATATTTAACAAGCTGCGTCAATGGGAATCGAAGTGGTATAATCATAAATCTGTGAATGTAATCTGAAAACATGATGAAAAATGGTCCTAGTGTTCTCCGCCCAGTCAGAAAAACACCATGGGCTTGACTGCAGAATTACCTAATTATCCTCATAAAATAGGTCACAGTTTTGAGTTTGCTGCCATACTAACCACGCAACCTGCCTCAACCGACCAACCGCACCCCCCTCCACTCTGTCCTGCTTCTCTTTCTCCTCAATGACCATGACTGCTCAAGTACGGCTCGACTGCCGCCTCTCAGCGTGTGCGACAGACACCGAAGCTGTGCCCAATAATCAAAGAATGAAGACATGCGCGAAATCAAACGTCCCTGAGGCATTTTGAAATCTACCCTCCTCACAACAGAAGCGTCTTAGCATGGGCTGCGTCTTTGAAAGCTCTGGATTAATCAGCTCGAGTTTTATGGCCCAGCTATGGATTTCAAGGCTTAAAAAGTCCTTTGAATCATCCCAAGATACGTTATGTTCACATTTATCCATATTCCTGAAGTACTGTTCATATTTAAATCGGACTTAGGTGCCTATACACATACATGTAGGAGCCCATATACATACATATATATATATTGTGCCTTTGCCTTTCAGAATATTGTGGTATAAGCAGGTATTATTTGCACTGAAGCAGCTCTGCATGGTTTAGCAGTGTGTGTAAGCTCATTTTCAGGCCAATTTCTTGCACTAACCTAAGTTGGCCCAGTTCTCTGTTTAGTCACAGGCAGTTCTTAGAATGTGTGGGAACAGCGGGGAAACAGATAAAGATATCACACTGCATGTAGACACTGAGGCAGGAGCGAGCAGTTTCAGGGAGGAGGTTATTCAAAAAGTAGGGAACTCTAATTAACCCACGATATTTCTTTCTATTCACATACACATTTTAGACACATTTACCATACGGTTGAATAACAAGGGTGTGGTCCAGAGAACTGACATACTGTGAACCTCTAACACTGTAGTCACCAGCTTACATTCAAGCCCAGCAAAATGACAACAACGGAGAAACAGCAACCAAAAAGTCAGACTAATGGCAAACATACTAATTCAGGGGGTGAAAGAGATGTCAGCACTTTTCATACCCATCCCAAGAAACCGAACTGGGGATGGACGAAGTTCTTAGTCTGTTGGGCAGCTTCTTAACAGAATATCATTTATCTGTCCAACAGATTTATGTGGGCTGTAAATGGCATGTAAAACTGCATATTGGCAATTTTCACCCAAACCAAAGTGACATAACACATGAGTGAATGCATTTTATTTTTTCATAAACTTTTAGCAGAAATGGTTCTATATCGTACTAAAATAGGTTCTGTGTTATACATGTTTAATTATTTATAAATATATATAATGTTACTTAATAGTTAACTAGTCTCCTGACTGTTGAACTCACAAAACTATTTCCAGAAATAATAATAACAATTTTAATGCTGTTACTTGTGTGGCACGTTTTGGTTATTCATTTCCCTCACCTGTAAGCTTCAAAAGCAAAAAATAAACATTAATATAAAATAAATACTGCTTTGAAATAAATACTGCTGCTAATCTGTCATTTATATATGTCATTAATACTGTCTATAAATATGTTTGTCCCAAATTACCTATATTAACAATGTTACTTTTGACAGGAAAGAGCAAATAGGCAAATTTTGCCAAAGAGCAAATAGACAAAAGTATAGGAACCATCTAAGAGTCCCTGTAGGAGTCCCCACAGAAAAGTAAATATCACTCTTTGGTTTCAGTATGTTTTGCATGTGCTTACAGCCTAATATATGTATGTTAATATTAGGTTAAGTTAAATCACTTCCTTTTCATATTAAATTAGTCATTTCTATTCAGAAAAAAAGGGAAAGGTTTGGTTGAGGTAAAGACGTGTTTACTGTTCTTTCTAAATATAGCAGCCTAAACTATAAAAAGAAGCACCTTCTAAACACTGCATTCCCAACCAAGCACAAAGGTCAAGTCCTTTATGGACATTACTGTTCCATTTGAAAACATGATGCTCTTCAGTGACTGAAATATACTAGATGATTGTAGAGGTAGTAACTACCTGTTTGCTGCAGACTCCAGCTCTGGAACAACAACCGTTCAATTTTTGAGTTCTGAAATCAATTACAGATTAGTAGAAGCATATATGTGGACTCGCTGACAGTGATAAAAGATGCATCGTTGGTGTCAACTGCCAGGAGACTGTGTAGAGAGCTCTGCTGTTTTCAAAGTTGAGACAGAGAGCGGTGGCGATGGGTATTTTGGGTCACCTTGACGGAAGGGAGTCCTAGCTGCCTATATGGAGCTCGGGGCCCGGGGACGCTTGTGCTAATGGAGACAGATTCAGGACACAAAGCAGAAGAGAGAGAGAGAGAGACCTTTTTTTAGATAAGATAGAAGAGAAATAGAACAGGTAACTCTTGGAATCCTGCAACTTTTTGCTTCCCCTCAGACGTTGCCATGTCTGGCTTGTTAAAATGCTTAACAGCAGTCAACACAGATGCCTGGTACTTCAAGAGAAACAAATGCTAGACATCAGCTGGAGGCCAACAACAGCAACAGCAACAGCGTTTAACTGTTTATCTTTACAGTCTGGACTAACCTAACATGACCATGCCTCTGTATGCTTGTTATAACTGTGTTGACCTTTTCAAAAAAACAAACATAAAAAAGAACATGCTCATTAAAGGCTTTTAATAATTATGACTTTTTAAATGATAATAATAATATTAATAATTACTAATTTAATTATTTAGGGGTTTTTTTTGAGTGAAGCCATTGAAGAAGCCTCAAAGAAATAAGCAATTAAGGATAAACAGGTCCTAACAATTAATAATGTTTCATAGAAGTGTATATCCAAACCAACAATCATTAAGGAACCTTTATTATTAGAGTGTACAACCTAGGGGTGGAAATTGTGGTACACAATATAATATCCTATTATAATAGCACATGAAGTCAGTGTCACAATATGTGACATCACAATATGCATCCCAACATTTAGATAAAATACATCAGTAGCTAACCGAATATTATCAAACATTATGATCACAGGGTCTTCTCAACAGTGTGCTACAATGAACACAGTAAAGCTGGACTAATTATGCTCTGACTGTACAAAACATGCATTTGTTCAGTGTTCTATAAGGACAGTATCCGCACCATTTTCATAAAAGCATTTTGTGATGTAATTTAGCACATTAATGATGAGTATCGTCACTAAGCCCACCCCTTGCACGATCAGACTAATCCACTAAAACAAGCTGAATCATTTCGATGATTCAAAAACTGAATCATTTCCGGACGCACTGACTGATACCGGATTTTCCCAGCATAAATCTGCATGACACGCTTGTTGTGTAAAGTCAAACAGTTTGGTCCAGTCAAACACCCAGTGGTCTGCTCTCAGTGTGACCTCTCTGAATCTGACGAATTCAAAGCCACCAACAATGCATGTTTGCTGACAAGTTTGGAGCAGGATGAAGAAGCTGCACTTAATCTCATCCAGGCAGTATTAATCACGTCCACGTTGGACAACAATGGTCCTGACACTGGAAAGCGTTTCTGTGCCACAGGCGCAGCGCTGATAAGCAAACGACATCCGTGCCACTGGCTTACGACCATGTCATCAGCCCAGCTCCGTAAATCTGTTTCCAGCTACAGTAATCTCGCCCAGTATTATAAAGTACCATGGCCCACAACACTGGAACTCATTCGCACGGCAGCAGAAAAGGGCTGCAATTCATTTATTCAGTCATTCATGAAATTCAAAACAAAATGGGAATCCTAAATGCCCCTGTAAAAAGTAATTAAATGGCGAGTGGTTTATAGGAGCGATTTTGCTGCCCATAGCTAATGGACCTTGTGTATTTAAACACTGCAGGACACTATGGAGCAGGAATGAATCACTAAGGAATAATGGGAGGCGATTGCGTCGGGAAATGGCTTTGCTGGAAAACATCCAAAATGCGATGTCTCACGCCACTTTAGGGAACCAGAGTTCAGGCTGTGTGACCAGTGACTTCTACAATGTCTCTCACAAAAAGATGAGTTTAGTTCATTTAACAATCTCAGCCTTGCAGTAAACCTGCAGTGAGTCACTGACCTTACACAAGGCTAAACCTGCGGTACAGAAACAGGAGTGGAAGTCAGACGTGCTGTTTCTAATGAAACCATAAAATGGGAGGAGGTACCAAAATTCTACCTGCCGAAACATTCCGCCAAAATATTCAAAAGGGGTAGTATTGGTTTTGTCTAAAAACAAAGCAATAAGACGAAGAGGATCTACACCAAGGCGCCAAAAAACCCCACTAATAAATAACGCAAATAATTATGACAATGAAAAAAAAGATGTGTTCAAACAGACCGAGCAGCAGCATATATACAGCTGAGTGAAACGATTCTTCGGTTTCTGTGACGTAAGACAACCTGTTTACAATGCATGTTCATGCCAAGTATCAAACAGGGTTACATCCAAGAACTCCACTTAAAAACACTGTCTTAATATGCAGAACACAGCAAACCCACAGAAGCAGAAAGGAAAGCCCATGCTAGCATCTCAAAACCATCTGTAAGTTTGACAATGATGGAAAAACTTCACAAAGGCTAAAACAAAACATACAACTAATTCCCTTGTATGAATAACTAGTCTCAGCTTTCAAGGATGCTATATTTCATGGCACATTTTGTATATTAGACATTGTGCGTATGTTTATTTCATGTTTTTCATTTGTGGCCAGCTCAGTTTTTTACCTATTCAAATTTAGATTTTAGTAATATGTTTTCAGCATGTGAAAGTGTGCAACTTTCAAATCACAAAAGCTCCAATTTCATTATATCCTACATTATTCACTGTTGTCTTATCAACTTTTACCTGGTAAAAATGAACCTACTCAAACAGAGCTCGTGAATTGGCAGTGTGGCACACTATGTTTGGTGTTAGTCTCAAGTCCCAAGAAGTGGATGTGCTGGTCTTCCTGGTGAAAAAAGGCCTGGAGCTTAAATTATGGACAATAACCAATTGGAATATTGGTTTGAAAAATCCAATTCAATAGTTCTGTCCTGAGAACATAATCTACATGATCTACAGCATCATCTGTCATTCTGCGGGCAAAGCTCTAAGGATCTACACATCAGTTTCTTACACTCAGATTTAAAAAAATGTTTCACAGTAGGGCTCACATAATACAGAATACTCATAGCAGATGCTACATAGTAAGCGTAGAGAAATCTCAGAGATTTCCAGACTAGATTGACAAAGAAGGTCATACAGACAATGTGCTTCATCATTTTCTCCACAATTGCAGATCTAACACTCTCAAACTTCAGAAATCATGCAATGCTAAGTCTATTGCCCCTTGATATCATAAAGCTTTATAAGAAGAGCTGGCAGTGGTCAGCAATCAAACTTGGTCTAGTTGGAATTGCACTTGTGACGCAGTGAACTGAAACACTCCAACGCTAGGAGGGGATTAAAGAAGGCTGGCCTGCGGTCTGAAATCTCCATTGGAAGGGCTTACACAAGGAAATGTAATCCCTTCTGACCCAGTGCACTAAAGTAACTCACAGAGAATGCCACTCGGCCCATGTGCTTTCCTGCACTAAGCATGAGAAAATGGAGATTTCATGTTTTTCACTGGGCTAAGCTTTATCTTAGCTTTATATGGAAGGACATTCCAATAGTGGCAAACAAAATCATGGAACATGATCTGAGAAAACACGCACACGTGTAGTGATTCCGCAATGCATGTAGCAGTTGCACGCTGCTAGCGCAGGAATGCTGCTGCCACTGCAGGAGGAAAAAAAGGCAAATGAAATACCTTATCTTTCACTGCACACTTTATATTCTACTCAGCAGTAAAAAAAACAGCCCAAAATAAAACAGCATGATCAGGTGCTGGCAGGCAGGCAGGATTCAAAGCTCAGGCTGAAGCCCACTACCCCCCAGAGACAGGAGAGTGCAGCGGGAATAGCACACACACGACTCCCCGCTGCACACCATTCACAAGCAACAATCTATTCTAGCTGAACGCCACGGTTTAAAATAGCATATACACTTACATCATATCAAACTCATTCTCCCGGCATTTTAACCCCAAAGAGGAATACTTCTCTTCCACTTCTACGTGCACAGCAGTGATGTCACTGCACGACCTGACGTAACTGTCTGTACTACGCTTTTTTTTGCGTGTATTTGCTGCACCAAAGGGGTCCATTGGAGGAATGCCAAAGAAGAACCACTTTGGGCTCCCTAAGGGGCACTGTAAAAGGAAGAACAAGGCAGAGAATAAAGGCTCATATCATGGAAAACTGAATTTCAACATAAACTAGTTGGCTGTAGAACGTAAACAGTTTCTGATTGTTCAAATTGACTCCACTGTCTGTGAAGCCAATATATGAACATTATGCTAAAGAAGTGGCCCATTTTCATATCGCTGCTTTTGTGACGACACAGGAACCAACGCCTTTATATATACATGTTTTGAGTCTACAGCGGTTTAGCCCTGCCCACTTACAGTGAAGTCATAGGGAGTGTTTCAGCTCAGACTGTTCTGAATGTGACACAAAACAGAACCGTCAATCAGAGGCTACATACATAGGGGTGTCTTAAAGGCACAGTGACAAAAACAGCCTGATTCTAAGGAGCAAAGAAAAGTCAGAAAACTGACATGTTAAAAATATTTCTGACACATTTTTGGCACGTAAACCCCACAGGATGATTGTAATCTGTTCTTCTCCTTCACATGATGTCTCCAGTGTGGCTTTACATTCACATATCGTCGCTGTCCAAAGAAAAACATGTATCTTTATTTTTGTTGATTTTTACTTTTATGCCTCATTTGATCACAAGCTGTTGTTTACACTGTGTGGAAATTTCATGAAGAACAAACCAGCAGAAATGGCCCAAAACCACGTGGAAAGACGTCTGGTTCTATTGACGTCCATTTAAATTAAATTAGGTTTTTGGCCTCTTCTGTAAAGTTGCCATTTTGGAGATACCTGTTTTTCTTTGGACAGCGATGATATACACTGACATGTGAAGAACATGATCTAACAAGTGTTTGTGTTGTGAATCACCCTTTAAAACTACCAAATGGATAAGAATACACATCACATTTCAGGGCCCTTTATGGTTAATGTGATATTATTTTTGTTATTATTATTATTATTCCAAACTCTGAATGTGTGATCAGAATTCCACATGCTGATGCTTTTTACCAACAGCAAGAGGTCAAGCAGACACATCTAATGTCACTGCATGTATCATTGATGGGATGGTAGACCTGACAAGATTAAAGTCTTTTTCTCAAACACCATACGTACAAGCCAAAGATCATCCAGGAAGCTTTATCTATCTAGTACATATCATATCTCAGAGTCCTGTAGGGGGAATCCAGTCATTTGGAATTTGCGTTACATCACTGGTGCAAATTCTGCAGCATGGCTGCTTCCTGCTGTCAGATGTCAGCCTCCATACGGATCTTCCTCTGCTTCATGGCACAGCTCCTGTTGATATTAATAGGAAGGCTAATCCCCAGCACTCTCTAATAGGCCAATATTTTTTATCTTGATGGCTACAGCACAGGAAGGATCCTAATGTATTGTGCCACTCGCAAGATTGTTTCCCCACAATGGCCCTATTGACACTCGCTGTTGCCGACAAGATAAGACAATTAAATTAATCGAGTGAGAATGAATTCCGCAAAAAATCCTTGACAGAGTCGGCACTGCTTTCATGGACCCAAAGACAGGGAAGTCAGTGAGGGTGGGGCTGGTGGAGCACAGCCAGAAACCGGATAGCATGGAGAGAAGAGAAGAGAAGAGAAGAGAAGAGAAGAGAAGAGAAGAGAAGAGAAGAGAAGAGAAGAGAAGAGAAGAGAAGAGGAGGAGGGAAAATAGAGAAGAGAAGAGAAGAGAAGAGAAGAGAAGAGAAGAGAAGAGAAGAGAAGAGAAGAGAAGAGAAGAGAAGAGAAAAAATGGGATAAGAGAGGAGGAGGGAGAAGAGAATAGATAATAGAGAAGAGAAGAGAAGAGAAGAGAAGGGATGAGAGAGGAGGGGGAAAATAGGGAAGAGAAGAGAAGAGAAGTGAAGAGAAGAGAAGAGAAGAGAAGAGAAGAGAAGAGAAGAGAAGAGAAGAGAAGAGAAGAGAAGAGAAAAAATGGGATAAGAGAGGAGGAGGGAGAAGAGAACAGATAATAGATAAGAGAAGAGAAGGGATAAGAGAGGAGGAGGGAAAATAGAGAAGAGAAGAGAAGAGAAGAGAAAAAATGGGATAAGAGAGGAGGAGGGAGAAGAGAACAGATAATAGATAAGAGAAGAGAAGGGATGAGAGAGGAGGAGGGAAAATAGAGAAGAGAAGAGAAGAGAAGAGAAGAGAAGAGAAGAGAAGAGAAGAGAAGAGAAGAGAAGAGAAGAGAAGAGAAGAGAAGAGAAGAGAAAAAATGGGATAAGAGAGGAGGAGGGAGAAGAGAATAGATAATAGAGAAGAAAAGAGAAGGGATGAGAGAGGAGGAGGGAAAATAGAGAAGAGAAGAGAAGAGAAGAGAAGAGAAGAGAAGAGAAGAGAAGAGAAGAGAAGAAAAGAGAAGAGAAGAGAAGAAAGGAGATGAGAGAGGAGGAGGGAGAGGAGATGAGAGAGGAGGAGGGAGAAGAGAAGAGAAGAGAAGAGAAGAGAAGAGAAGAGAAGAGAAGAGAAGAGAAGAGAAGAGAAGAGAAGAGAAGAAAGGAGATGAGAGAGGAGGAGGGAGAAGAGAAGAGAAGAGAAGAAAAGAAAAGAAAAGAAAAGAAAAGAGAAGAGAAGAGAAGAGAAGAGAAGAGAAGAGAAGAGAAGAGAAGAGAAGAGAAGAGAAGAGAGGAGAGGAGAGGAGAGGAGAGGAGAGGAGAGGAGGAAGTCCAGAATTATTTTTAGCTATCACTCAGTAGCCAGTTTGGCTAATTAATGCAGTATTGCGTTAATTTAGGTGTGCTCATGTATTTTACAAACTGCAAGACAAAACCTGAGGAACTGCCTAAGAAGACCTGAAGAAATACTTTGGCACAGTCCTGTATCTGTTCTCAATCAATCGTGTATGTTGCCTCATTCAGAGTGCAGTATGGGCTGAAAGCTCCTTTTAGCTTCAGTGTGAATGAGCGGAGTTGAACTGCTTTAGGCTGAACAGGTGTATAAATGTAAATGTTTCTATGTGAATCACAGAAGCATTACAGAATCAATGAAAACAGGCTGTTCTGCAGTTTAGTTCTCATACATGGACTGCATTGGCTACAGAGTGAAGAGTGCATTTTTAAAATGTAATAATGTTTGTTTGAGGCATCAAACTCTTCTATTCGTCAATAAAGATTAAATATTAAATATGGAACTACTGTTTTACTGGGGCATTTCTGCTCAGAACTATTCAACATTTGATTGATACATATCACCTACTGTGAAAATGGCATCAAGTATTGTGATCCTCTGTGTTTGCTATACCTATAAAAACCAGTAGCAGGAAATAACAGCACACAGCCATCTATAAAACTAAAACAATCCTAATTCTGGAAAATATTTGTGTATATGTAAAATAACATGCATTTTCATTTCAATGAAGGATAAACAAAATATGAACCAAATGCCCTCAACCAGGTGCACTCGTGCCCACACTCCAGCACTTCCTGACTCAGGCTTAAGACCTGGATCTAAACGATGCTGTTTTAAGTATGTTTTTCTTGTACGCCATTAAACTCTCACGGGCAGTGAGAGCACACGCAAGAATTTATAACATCATGTATTATTCCTGAGCCACACTTAACTCTGACCTACTTCTGATTGCCTTATTGAGAAAAAAGAGAACATTATGCTTCTACCGAGAGAAGCTCATCAGCCAACTTCATCAGTTCATCAATGTTGTAACAATGGTAATTCTGGGGCATAGCTTGGAGTGCTGTGCAGCGGTGTTAGGAATTATAGAAAAAATAAAACTAAAGGTAAAACTAAGGTATTTATTTGGATAGCGTGGGGCAGATGTACAGTCACATTGCGCAGATGGGGATGGCCCGATTAGCAGGTTAACTGAAGGTTATGTGAACATTTTATGATCAATGGATCAATGTAAATGTCCCAAAACTGCTTGGAAAAAAAGTCTGGTTCCACTGACTTACAGTTAATTTAGGTTTTTGCCCTATAAAGTTGTCATTTTGGAGATAATTTCTTTGGACAGTGGCAGACAAATAACTTTGTCTGTGTCTGTGATTATTTGTGATTATTTCAACATCTTGATTAATCATTTTAAGTAAAAGATCATTAATTCGTCAAATATTACAAAATTATATAATTATTTTTGGCTTTCTGTTGTGAAACACCATTGTTTTTAAGCTGGAGGGATGAACTCACAGGTCTGTGCTGAGTGAGTTTTGAAGGTATGTGATTGTGTGAAATCCCACTGATTTCACTAAAGGCGCTGCTCATTTAAATTCACTGCCAACCACAATTACTACGAACTTTGATTCATTGCTACCATAAATAGGCTGAAACCTTGAAGTCACTACCACCTTAAATTTACTGCCACCTTAAATGCAATTCCATCTTAGGTCCAGTTCCACCTTAAATCCACTGGTTTAGCTGTAAGTGCTGAGTACTTGTGTGTCTGTGTGAGAGTCTGTGTCTGACTGTCTGTGTTAGAGGTCCATCACTTGTGGCAGTTACATTTGAATTTGCTCGACAAGCCCCTATTCATTCCAATGGGAAAAAATCAGACTTGGAGCACTTGTTTTCGGGAAACGATATGCCGGATCGGTTTAAAAACCACAAGCAACTTATATATAAGTTGGTATAGGACCAACAATCCTGTAAATGTTCGTTGTTCTAGTTAGAAAACTGTGGAACGAGAAACATTTTATATTTTGAGCAAAGAACAATCATACGAAGATTCCGAAGAACAGTAAATTGGCTTTTTCAAGCCAACTTAATAAAGGTCTTTTTCTTCTCATGTAAAGTTACCATTTTGGAGATATTAAGTTGACTGGTGTACAATATAACTGAGATTTGTCCTAATCAAACTGAACATTAACAGGAAGAACAAAGAAAGGACTTTAGAGCTAATGTTTCAAATAGAGATTACTTCTCCTTACAAAACCACTTTCTCTCTGAGCCAGTACAAGCAAAATAAACATAGCATGAATTAGAGCTCATTATTATACTTACAACTAAGTTGGGGATTTAAAATGATGACAGTTGCTTTGTGGTATTACATTGTCAGTGATTGTTATATCTACGAATTAATGATTCAGCACAGAGATGGTTTTGTAGGCCACATGTATGAATGCAACAAAATGACGTCAGCACAACTTGCAAAAAGACGCTAGCTTTTCCTAATCATACAAGTGCATCTAAAAAAAGAAGACATGCTCTCAGCAGAAAGCAGACTTCCCAGCAGACTATATGTATACGTGAACAAAGGCTCGGGGGACATGGCCTACATTCAGCACAGGGACTGCAAGACTCCATATCACCATACTGGACTATAAGGAAAAACAATCTGGATGATTCCCCAGAGAGATTTAATTCTCTGCCAATCGGCTAACAGATAATGCGATTAACAAATTTGAGAGAACCAAACAAAAATCTCCATGAAAAGAACTGATTATACAAAGTAATGAGGCAGCATTGCACTGAAGTTAGAGCTGAGCCGAGGACAGACTGCCTTCTAATGAAGTATAGGCACAAGTACTTCAGGAGCCATTTGAATACTGAAATCACTATTTGGGCATTTATCACGAGAAAACAGAGGGAAAGCAAAGGCTAGGGATTCAGTGAAAAGTTATAATTTTTAAATGAATAGGAAAGTAATGCTTACGCTCAACATGGGGTTTGTTTATGGGGTAACCTGCAGTAGTGCTAAAAACACATAGCAGAAAACCACATATCTGTGCGTTTTTAGTCGAATGCTACAGGTAATTTATGGGGGTTTGTCTGATTTAATCAGTGATTTCAAATATGCTTTTGAAACAGTAATCTGACCATCAGTTTCGTATCTCCCCCCTTTCAAAGAGAGAGGCGTCTGGTCTTGTACGCCTGGCTGGATAGCAAAGATGGCCACCATGTGAAAAGACTCCTCTATGAGCACTTACTCTGCTACTCTGCTAACATAAGTGTCTGAACTTCAGCACATTGTTAAGTACATTAATAAGGAAGAGACAGCACAGCTTTATTAACCATCTGATGTTTTATCTAGAATATATATGTAGTTTTTTTGACAAACAAATATATATGTAGAAGACAATGAGCACTCACATTCAACACAACACTTTCTAGCTCTGTTACCTCAACAGCTTATCTGCAGAAGCACCCTGCTTAACTCTACTAACAGGGTGGATTTTAAACCGTTTGTGTTGTGACATATAACGAAAGCCATAGTTTTGCCTTTTTTTCCCCGTCACTGTGCTTATCTGGATTTGAACGGGACTCTGGCATATTGAAATGAGTTGGAATGCGCGTCCCTACCTCTGACTTTCATTAAAAGTAGCTTTATAAAGCCCTTTTGATTTATGTTAAATCCCGTTTCACCTTTACAGTACTCAGCCCTTGACTCTTATCCTTGTTATTACAGCTCACTGGCAGACGCTTCAGCCTGAGTCAAACACGACATTGCTATTCTGACCAGGCCTAGTGGGCCTTCATCTCCAGCCGAGAAAATACTCGGGTTCCCCTAATCTCAGAGAATGTGAATTTACCCAGCAGGAATGCAAAGGTTTCTTTGAATGAAAGTGCACCGTCAGCACTCCCACGAATCCCAGCCCTCTGAGGAACAACCCAGACTATAGCATGGCATGTGTAGGCACAACACATCATATAGCCAGCATGGCTTTGATATGGCCTGCCCTATAAAACCGTTTGCATTTAATTGGATTGATTAATGCTCAAAAACAGAAAATACAGGCACCAAACACTATATAAAAGCCATTCCTCGTGGTCTTTTGTGATTACAAAAAAATACAGTATATGAAATAAATTAAAATCAATCAATCAGTAAAGGTGTTTAATGTAGCAGATAATGTCAAATGTTCAGAAGTTTTACAGTGTCCCATTTAATGCCCAGCCCACACTGTCAATACATTAACATTATTTTTGTGATGAAAAACAACACAATTACATCCAGTCCCATGCAACGGTTTGAAAACCTGGTCAAATTACGTTTGTCAATTTTCTAAGTGGAACATCGTCTACAGTAAACAAAGCTGACTATAACAGTCTCCTGCACATTACAGTGCACAAAAACAGAAAAAGCATAATAGATCACATTTAAATTCAGCGATTGAGTGTTATACTCATTTCCTTAGGCTATACTAAAGACATTCTAAAGACAGAATTACAGAGTAATGTAGCATTAGCATCAGATTATTATTTAATTTTTAGCTTTTTTAGGTCTTCTGGATTATTAAGTATCAGAGCAAGACTCTACGACAATCAAAGTATTGATCAAAGTTAATTTGAGAAGGTAAAAAAAACCCCTTTTCATCAGCTGAGAAACAAATGCTGATGCATGCTCACACAAATCCAGACAGATACTTAAAATGTCAATTATACAGTCTAATGAGCACATCACATTCACACTTAGATGAATAACAAATGACAAACAGAACTGCCCTCATCTTACATTTAAGGTAGGAGTGAGCAATATGAAGGTACTGTATTGTGATAAATTAAATCAGAGCATGCTTTTCTGTGAACACAATGTATATCGTCTTGGGTAAAAAAAAAGAATCAACAGCACACACATAATAATCAGCTGCCTCTGAAAGTTCCATTGTGATGTTCATTTTTTTTTCATATTGCCCTCCCTTAATCTTAAAGTTATAGACATTATTGGGAAAGTATTTTGAAGGCTAGCTAATCAGCCACACCCAAAAGCAGAAACTCTAAGTCAGTACAAACTGTAAGCCATGAAAGTTGCTTTTAGCACTAACACTTTAACAGTTCTGGGTGCTGGGTCAAAGTCTCGCCTTGCCTTGCTCATTGTTTTTTTTTGCTGAGAAGTCTCGTCTCTCTTTCTGTCTGTCTGGCCATGCCCATATGTCACACAATGCCCCCTCTGGTTACTTCATGTTATTGCACTGTTTTTCCTGCTTCACCCTAGTTCCACCCTTCCACACACCTGATGCTAATCTGTAATTCATTTGGACTTCCATTAAGACTCCTTTGTTTGCCCTGCTTGTCATGAAGTCTCTGTTTTCTCTTGTGAGTCCTAAGCCGTGTTTTCCTTTTGTTCTTGTTTCCTGTGTTTTGTAATGTTTGTGTTTATTCCTTAGTCTTTGACCCTGTTTTGTTTGTCTGTCTTCACTCTTTTTATGGACATGTCTCTGTTGATACCTACCTGTGTTTTGACTACTGTCTCCTGGACAAACCTTAATAAAACCACTATGCGTTTGCAACCTGCCTCAACCTCCCTGTTACACATATAAACTGCCTATAGACACAATGCATGAGATTTCATTCAGTGCACTGTGATAAAACATAAAGAATCCAGTCTTTAAATTGTGCTGTATAACTAGCAAAACACTGCCTGATCCACCACTGCAATGCAACACACATAAATATGAAGCATTTACTCCTACAGTCGTAAGCAAAAGTATAAACGCCCTCCGTCAAATCTCTTGTTCTGTCATTTTGCTAAGTGAAAATCTACATGGACTTCCCAATTTCTCTCTTTAACAAAAAATCATAAAAAAACATAATATCTAAAATGAGCCATGTTTTCCACAGTTCACATTTTATGTTTTTCAGTGTGTTAAATTTAGCAAATAATCCATAACTTTGCATTGAAATGTGCCTGTACAAGAGAAAAGACATAGACACAGACCAGCGGTCCCCAAATCTTCCCTAAAACTGTATACATAATATACTGGCACTAAACTCAGTTAACAAAGAGGTTCATGAGCTGCGCAAAGCAGTTATTAAGTATAAAAATCATTACTACTATTATGTCTTTAAATTGAGCACATATGGAGTAAACTGAAGCACTTTTCACCATTACCCCCGGGCCTGTGAATGGACACCAGTAGTGTTGTATAGAAACAGAAACAAACTCCTGACGCCTGGGGGGAGACAAAGGGCTGACGCTGTGTGGCAAAAATAATTCACTGCCAAAGCGTCTGCACAAATGCAGCCATTTCCACAGTTAAAATCTGCGTGACACACGTTATCAACAGAGAACAGTGAATAGGACAGCACAAAAGCAAATACAGCTCCTACAAGAACCAGCAATGCAGGAATAACATACAAAAAGAGTGCCTCAGCCTTGACTCATCTAACTCAGGCTTTTCTATGGCCATGATAATGGAAGCCTAAGGCAATGAGCACTCTTTATTGTGAGTGCTCCTAAGAAAGCATAGGGCAGTCTAGATTTAAATAAAACCAAGTGTACTTTCTGAGGGGTTCAGAGCTGTAGGGAGCAGCCAGGATGGAGTCAAGGCTACCTGAAGGCTACATTCAGCCTCTGGAGTTGTACCTTATTCATGAATAGATGCCAGTAGATGGCATATTACATAACACTTTTGAGCTTTATATAATTTGAACAGTCTATGTGTGATGAACATTAGATATGGATCTAGGTGCTATTACAATCATTATAGTATTCCAGCTTATAAGGCATCACACTTAATAAGCCTGAGAAACAAGCACAATGGGAATCTTTTGCTAAAAGCCATTTAAATATAAACATTCAGCTAACCTATGTTGCACACTGGTGGATAGAATTAACCATGCTTAACTGCATGGACTCCAGCAAAGCTAGCCCTCACCACCAATCTTTATGAGACTGTGTAATGAGATTCAGAGAAATGATGATTGTGTAAATGCTTACCTGCTCCTGGAGGACCCCCTGCCATGCACATTTTAGTTTCTTCCCTGCTTCAAGCATACCTGATCCAAATAATTAGCTCATTAACAAGCTCTTCCTGAGCTGAAGTGGGTGTATTATGGTAGCAAAACACTGCAGCATGCGGGGCAGGGGGTACTCCAGGACTACGGTTAGAAACCTGTGGCTTAAAGGACTAGTTTGGGGCAAGCTGTCCTGTTTCAGTGTAGTTCATCTGTCAAAACAGTGTCTGATGTTTGCTTCTTTAATTTTGCTCTGGAGCTACAGGGATAATATAGAAAAAATAATAATTTAATTAATGAATGTTTACATTAAGCCTGGTAATTTAGTAATAGTCAGACTAATGCCTTACCGGGAATACAATACGTCTCATTTGCAATAGACTAGTCTGACTGAGGCCATTTCATATATAATTTCCATTTTTTGAGACTGAATGGAGTAAGCAATTCTAAAAATAAATCATTAAATAGAATAATAATAGCCCTGTAAAGACCTGTACCAGATTATATTCCCAAATTCGGACAGTATAAGTGCATTCTGCGCATGTGCATTCACATCATAATGGAAGTGTATAACATTTAACATGACGTGATGAGCCAGAAACAGGTCCACAGAGGAGACAAAGTCTGTACATTAGATATTTAAAATGGCAATAAAGCTCACAATAACAAGCTGTTCAGACAAGTACATGAGCAAATAAATGACAGTGGGTTTACACTAACTACACAGCAAATTAAAAACAGATGGAAATTTGCTGCTGCCTATCTCACTCTGATTGGACTCTTGTGATGCTTGTTGTCATGGTAACGTCTACGGAAAGTTGTACCTTATGCATGCGGTTTGGGTCTAATTACGTGGTACACATGTAAACAGAGATCTGTAGGTTCCTTACCGAGCGTTTAATGATTTAGGCATGCATTTTGGTATAAGTACTGGTGCAATGGTATGTATACACACGTAGATAAAGTTTGCACAACTCAGAGGAAACAAACTTACTCAATAAACTAACCTAAATCTTAAATTTCCAAAAGAAACCCTCCAAAACAACTGTGTTGGTTATTTTGTACCTTATATAGATTTGATGAAAGCACCTTTAGTATAATAAACATGAACCAATCATCTAACAACAAATATAATGTTCATAACAGTATATTGCCTTGGTCATACTGACATTATTTTTATAGAAGACTTCTTACCCACATTTCTCCATACAGTATCATGAAAAACGTGTGTGGTAACAGGGCCCAGCTACATACACACATGTTAGGGTTGAGGATGTGTGCATACTCACATAAGTGCATAGGCTGACATCACTACACGCAGTACTATGCAAAAGCTGTATTCATTTTGGGCAGTAAGCATGACATAACATAGTTCATCTTACCTTAAGAAAGCCCGGTGTTAATGGTGTTCATCATGTAACACCTGAACCCTGCTCTATTCACTAGTGCACTAGTTAGGGGCTGTGCCATTGTAAAGTGCAGAAGATCCAGGGCACTCAAACCATCTCACACTGCGCTGCCATAAATAGCGTGCAACCAAAGCACCCTTGGGAATAGGGGATACCAATAAAGCACTGTGTTGTTTGGTTTCCACAGCCCTCTCTACAGACCTGTTACAGATGTAAGTGAGCTCTTTTCACATTTGCGGTTAGACTTAATAGATATAGTGGATTGGAGGCAGCATGTTAATAGTGTTTAGGTGACAGAATCTACTGTGGCACAATAATTAGTAAACCCGCATGACATATACCAAAACCCATTACTACAATCACAAATCCTGTACTCTAGATTTTCCAATATGGTGCTTAGTGGAACCATTTTAGACATAGGCTTGTCTAATTAGGACTTTGTTAAGTTTAGGACTGGGTTACGCCCATTCTGCATTTTTATTAAAGTTGGAGTGTAAAGTCTCTACACAGTCCTAGTCAACAGTTAACCCAACTATTCTAAACTTGGATGCACCACAAATCCCAAATCAATTAAGCCATGCATGCATCATTTTAAAGAGACGATGACCGGTTCAGCATCTATGGATTTTCCGTTGATTTCGTCCATGGAAAAAATATCCAGTATACAAGAGAAGCAGCATTTCACAACACCTCCAACTGTGGTTTGTATCAGTTTTGCTGTCGATCACAGATCACTATGTATACAGTCTGGATATGCCAACAGTCACATTTGGGCTGGCAGTCTAAACTAACACCATGTGTGCTCCACAGAACTGAAAGCTTCCATTACGTTACAATAACTCTGATGTGCATTACATTAGCCTCTTTGTTCAAACACAACACTCAAACAAACCTCAGTCACTAAACCTGTCCTGGTTGATCACATATGTTTGGGGTTAAATAAAGGATTGTGTACATGTCTTTCATTTGCAGTTGAAATCAAGTGTATATCGTCGCTGTCCAAAGAAAAACAGGTATCTCCAAAATGGCAACTTTACAGGAGAGACCAAAAACCTAATTTGATTTAAATGGGAGTCAATGGAACCAGACATCTTTCCAAGCAGTTTTGGGCTATTTCTGTTGGTCCATTCTTCATGACATTTCCACACAGTGTAAATATCAGCTCATGTGATCAAATGAGGCATAAAAGTAAAAATCAACAAAAATGGAGAAACATGTTTTTTTTTGGACAGCGACGATATGATACTTTTAGTATATTGTAACAGCCACAATTACTGCTAATAAACAGCTTCACAGAGGCAGCACTGCATTCACCATTTATTATCCCTGAACTAGAAACCTAACGCCAACTGCAGAACTGGCTGATCCTCAGCACTTTTTCGCTGGTGGGACTTTTTGACTTATGAGAAGTAGCAGTACATGGGCAAAAACACTCTCAACAAATGGCTGGAAATCACCGTTTTCGTGACAGAACCAGAGGAGTCGGATCTTGGCAGTATCAGCACCCTTGGTGACAGGCTCTTCTCTACTGTCCTGTCCTAGAGAGGCTTGGCTCACATCCAGTCACAGCGTCCTCTGCCTTGCCAGCAGAAGGGAGGCCATTTATCTCTGGACAGCCACAGGGCCCATCATACAAACATCAGTCTGCTGGCCCTGCCACTCAGCCTTTGTTCAGCCATCAAGCCTTCTCCTTTTTCATTGCTCTGGGAAAGATGGACACCGCCACACCTAATCTGCTTACACCTGTCCACCAGGTTATCTACCGCTCACACACTTCCTAAGGATATGGTTGGGCAGCACATACCAAAAGGGTAATAGTGTTGCCCTACACAAGTCCCAGGAGAATGAATTCACAATGGCAGCCGTCCCTTGGTAGCAGATATCAGTTAACGTGTCTAGAGGACATCTCCATGCTGCGTCAGCCAGCATAGAGAGTGCAGTCCATCTCCAGCAGCTAATACAGTACGACATTAATTTAACTACACTACAACAAAAATGCAACATATCAGCTACAATTAAAAGCCCCAGTGTGCAAAACAGAGTGCATGAATTACAACACATCCCAACACATATCTGGAGATTCTGACAGACTTGTTCTGGCAACAAGCACTGCCATAAAAGAAGTGCTTTTGGGACCCTATAGAACCTTTCAGTAGATGGTTCTTTAAACAGTGGTTCGCAAATCTTCAGGGAGCCCAAACAGTCCGCATTTTTGCTCAGTCCATATGTGTTGGGATTTGGGATTGAGCACAAATGTGGATCACCCGGAGGTCCCTGAGGACTGCTATAAAAAATTCTAAAAAAGATGCATGAGAGCCAGGAACCTTTTGAAAGATGCTCCACATAACACACAGATTCCAGATAAAGGTTCTCCTAGAACATGCATCCAAGCTCAGACCTTCATTTTAGGAGTGTGAAAACATAAAGCTCTAAACAGCTTTAAATTCATATAGTGAATATTATGAACATGTTATGAACTTGTTATAAACATTTCATGATATTGTTTACAGTTAAATACGTAGTAACGCCTCATAACATGTAATGCAAACAATAAAATGTGAATGTGTTACATCTCAAACCTAAATGAACTGAATCTATGTACAGGATTAGTGTTTCTATATAAAGTGTAGCTTTACATTGAGACGATTCCAAAATCTATACTGTCACTTTGTCATGAATATTTATTCCCCCAAAATTCAAATATGACAACACACCAACATCAACCAGCAGACTATATAGAGAAATCTACCATTCCAGACTGTGTAGGGACATCGGGATGAACAGATTGTATAGCACTGTAGGGCACAGCCTATAAACCAGCAACCTGCACGTCCGAGCACAGGTAAAAGGAAAGGAACACTCAATGTAGGGAATGCATAAAAGTCAAGATGACTCTGGCTTAAATATACAGGGAACAGATGACATAACAGAACTTCAAAACAGTGGAGCCACAATGTCACTGGATGACTGTGTAGATGTTGGGTGACACAGACTTCCATTACTTGTTAGCTACATTAGCCATGTAGCTCCAACGTCAAACCAAACAAGCCAAACTCAGACACCAAACATTTCTTGGCTGATAGACGGTGTTTTGGTAGAGGGGAAATTTTGCTAATCAGATTTTTTTACTGAAGTATTCCTTTAAGCCTATGAGGTCCCTAAATAACCGTAAGCCTGATTTTACCCGCTGGGCCACATCAATAATGATGGAGAGCAGAAGCTCACCCAGCAAGGAACTCGTATAACGAGCTAATACTGTAGAACTGTACAGCTGAGCATACAAAACCTATTACCTGTCAGCACCACTGAAAAGAGGGCATGCCACATTTGCACCACTCTGCCGATTCCTGAATGAAGCTGCTGGAACACCAGCATCTCATTAGAATCTCTCCTTGTAAATGTCACTCACAGGGTGGTCACACAGGCACAACATCACCCAGGAAGACGACCATCAGCTGAGCTTAAACCGTTCACCAAGAGGCCTGGCTCAGCCCTGAATGAGGCAAATTCACTCAGCCCTTGTAATAGATAAGGACAGGTGAATACTGATGAGACCATCTGGAGAATGAACCATGCCCAGCATGCAACATAATAGAAACCAAGGGACTAAGACTACTTACACTGAAGCGTTGAGCAATTGTCCATTGGACTACGCGAGCAAAGTGGGTTTTATTCCAGCTGGAATCGTGGCCCTTGGAGCTGGGATTGAGGAGGGAGCGCGTGCAATCCACAGAGCATCACATCAGCGTGTCTTCGGCTTGCACTGAGCGCAGCCCTGCAGAACGCGCCTCTCTCGGAATAAAGCGAGACCAGACCCACATGATCTGCTCCACAGCGAGGAAACCACTCTGTTCAGCTTCAACACTTTACAGCATGCATGTCAGAGCACGAAGCGCCATGGCTTACTCAGTCTCCCGTGGAAGAACTGAAGTTCATGTTCAATGTATAAACCGCAGGCTGATCGCGAGATCGAAATAAGGCACGCGCGTCTCTATCAGCTGGTGCTGATCTCTCCACCCCTCGTTACCAGTCCGTCTGTCGCCAAACCGAAGCCGTTTTTAGCAACAGCCATCGCGATACAGATCCAGCTTGGTGAAGCAGCAGAGCAGCCGCGTCGTGGACGCAGCGACGCTTTCGCCGCCTTATTTTTTCCCCACCCGTATTCTCACTAAACCCCGCCTCCTGCACTGGGATTGGCTACTAGCGCAGGAGGCGGACACGCCCAGCCAATCCTAGAATAGGATGACACACCCTCGGTGCAGACTGATGGGGCAACTGACTGTGAATATGGAGTACTAGCCAATTGGTCTAAGATAGTCTGACCAATCGTAGTGCGGAAGAACATTAGCCAATCGTAGCACAGGAGGCGGGGCTATGTCGGAATACGGGTGGGGGCAAAGCATGCGGGAAGGAAAAGGAGGGGAGTGCGGAGGAGGCGAGAGGAGTGGCTGCAATTATGTCAGCGCGTGAGGAGAAAGAGAGGGAGAAAAAGAGAGAGAGAGAGAGAGAGAGATCAGAACAGTGGGACTGTCCCTGTTCTGCTCCAAACGCCCACGCCTATTTCTACTCCATCACTTTCTACGCTACTCTAAGGGTGTAACTGCTCGGTTAAGTAAAAGCATTTAACGGAGAAGGGAAAACTGCTTATTTCCTGGGTTAAAGGTGTCATGGTTTCTGGCACCCCTACATTCTCAGGCTGATGTAATTGATTCATGTGATTATTTAACTATTAAAGGAGCAGTATGTAAAATTTCCAGTGACTCGTATAGCAGAAAGACTGATTTTCGACATTTGTCATTGTTTTCCATTAGCCATAAGACTGTCCTGCATCCATTTACGTCTTTTAGCTCTCACAAACGAGCTAAAACCAGTCAGAGCTTTACTCTGGTATCTTCCTCATTCATTCTCCCTTTTTCTCTTCCTCTGACAGCATGTCCTTCTTCCTTTTTTCTCAGCTTCTGCTAGCTGGAAATACTGAACTAGCCTCTTCCTTTAGCTGGCTGAGGAGACATAGTTGTTAGTGTGTGACATGGTGTAATAAAATGTGCCATGCTGTTCTCATGAGAGGTCAAGTCCACATTCCACAGTTACCTAGTGCTCTAGCAGGTGTTGCGGGCCTGGAGTAGATTGCTACAGAGAGGCTATTCAGTAACACTGTACATTAAGCATTGAGCTACACAAAGTAATACATTAGTTAACATGAAGTAATACATTAACAATGATGAGCTAATGTTAAGTAGCATGTAACAACCTAACATACAAACATGTAGTTGTTACATGCTGACTTAACATTAGCTGAGCACTGTAATGTTTGTTAATGCATAACTTCACGTTAACTAATGCCTTACTTCCTATAAGTTAGTCAGTACTGAAAGTGTTACCAGCCATTCTCCCTATTATAAGTTAGTGTATTATCAAAATGATTCTGAATCTTCGATTTTAAGCTTAATGATCACATGTTGCTTTAACCATGTACAAAGGCAGATCAATAGAATTTCCTTTTCAATAGGAACATTTAGATTACGGTTAAATGTTAATGAAAAATGTTTTGAGACATAATAGCAAGCTACAAGCAAATTAAACCATAAGAGCCCAGACCCATTGGCGGATAAGTTATAAGATCACAAAAGATCAGTCTTATTGTGACAAAGAGGTCACATGATGTCTTCTGTAAGTATTATATGGTCAAAATACAGCTATCATACATCACAACAACCATTTCATAACCTGTATTCCATCAGTCTCTTCTAGAAAGTGGTCAGAATAGATTTTATAGAACATGAGCATTAGAGCTCTTACATGGCTTGGAACCATATCGATACAAAAACACAAGACTTTAAAATGAGCTGGTTTTGTCTCTATCTGCACTCACCAAGCACATGTTCACCTACTGTCATGTGACTGCATCCAGGATGCTTGGTATGGGGACTCCATGTGTTTAAGTGAAGGATAAAGCTGTATAAGGAACTTTCCAGCCATCTAAAAGGCCTGTGACACACACCTCACTGCAGGCTCTTATAGGTTAAACAGTCGTTGTCTTTATATTTTTTATATTATGGTTTTTTACTTGTGGGATCCTTTTATTTCTTTTTTGGGCCTCTACAATCCACATTACTGGTGGGCAAAGCCCCCTGCCATCTTTAAAGTGTTACAATGCAAACACTTTTGTATTGTATTAGGGTAAAAACCTGCTTCACTGAACGCTATCCATGAAATTCTGCTGCAGTTCTATTGCAACCTATTTGCATCATTTTTGAGAAGCTGGTATGAATACATTTTAGCAGATAAATGGTAATGGATGAAAAGCACCATTATCTGGGATTCTGTGCAGTAGAAGATTCAAACCACTTTCAAGCTCATTCAGGCAAAGATTTCTGGGAGGAAAACCTAATGATAATGCACCAAAAGCCGCTTTGAATAACCTGTTCCTTAAGTTGGCTTTTTAAGCCGAAATCAGGCTGATATCATTTCACTGGGACATTCTTCACATACACAAGTTCTTTCTCCTGTCATAGCTCACAAACCAGCATATATGATTCTATTCCGAAATGCCAGCAGAGCTTCTAAAGGGATTACATGGTCAGCCGGCTCCAGTCATATATGCGCTGTGTGGTATACGTGCTGTGCAGTGGTACAAGTAGGACATCCTTCAGGCAACAGGATTTTACAAAGACATTATAAAGGCAGAAGCTGTTCTTTCTGTGTTTCCGTGTTATGTGAGTGAATGGACTGAAGTGGAATGTGCAATGCCTGGAACGGATCTACGAAAAACCATTCTCACCCTTACTTACGTTTTTCTCTGAAGTCATTTTTATTTGAGAGGTTTTAGATGTCCAGTAAGTGGAGTTGACCCCTAATATAATGAATATCATTCTGGTCATGCCAAATTGTGTTACTATGCAGATGAGGTTTGATAGTGGTAACTCCCTTTTGCAATTCTTAAAGCAATATGTCTCTCCATGCCATAACGAAGGTCTTACCAAAAAAACCCATGTAACCAACTCAAGGGTGATTCCATGATTGAGGTGCCAGTTATCTCCCTCTGATACACATCATCATCAGAAAAATAGTGCCACCCAGAAGGAATCAACCGACAGAAAAAAAAATGATGGGTAGGTTTGACATCATGAGACAAGCGAATGATTTACATTTCATGCTCGGGCATGCATGGGAGTAAGCAAGCAAAGGAGTGTTCAACAAGTGCAGAGTGACCCAACATCCATAATCACTGACCTTCAGCAAGCAGTGATGCCCTCCATAATGTATTATGTTAGTGCCAGCACCAGTGGCAAATGACTGCACAGCGCAGGACTACATGCAGGCAAACTATTACAACGACTGCCCTTAACATCACGTCAGTGTCACCAGTGTCACATGTCCACAAGGCCTGGTGTCATTCCACCTCTACCACAAAATCTGCAACAACAGTATGAGAATATTTAAGCTGCATGGGATTGATTATCACAGGACACCATTAGGAATCAGAAATTGCATCTTGCCTTAGCAAACATACTGCATACCGAGAGACACTACTTCTGTATGTGTAGCTCAATAAATATTTCTCATACCCGTCTAAATTTATTATCATTCCTGGTGACCTTTATCTTCCTTCCCAATAGCACTGTAAGCCCACACTTCCTTCCTATCCATGTTCATGAGTTATGAGTTATTTATGAAGAATGTGAATGTTATCTATGGGCGTGGCTGAACCTCTGTAGGCTAAATACCCAAGCGTTCAGTATGTCTATGTGCTGTGTTTTTATTACATCACAGACGCAATGAATTCAAAACAGGCTGTTTTGCAGCTTGGTTTATTCAGCTTGTTTATGGATTCAAGATGATCACATACCATCCATACCTCTATAAATCCTTTGTTTCAGGAATGTGAGAAAAAATGGATTTTCCATGATATGATTCCTTTCAGTTTATAGGTTCAGGTCACGTTTAAACCTCTATAATATACCTACCTCGACACTGTGTTCAAGGCTAATACGGGTGGAGAATTATTATGTTCCACTGAAAACACATGTATTGATCAGGAGAATCATATGTATGATAGAGTACAGCTTGGGCACAGAGCTTTACTGGACCGCTCAATAACAGACAGTGCAGAGACACAGCAGCCGCGTTTCATCCATCTTCAATTATGAAACGGTGTTGTGCGGATATTAGAAGAGGTGGAATGGATGTAACCTTTATCTTATGAAAGCTATGAAGAATACTGCTCCCCCTTCGCCACAGGCCCCCCACCCTGGGATCTTAACTATTCTCAGGGAGTTAATATAATTAATCCCAACATGACCATTACCTCCACACTTCCCTTTCCAGCTCCACCCAGGACTCCTCACGTTCACCCACTTAGAATAGAGTAAGCAAGTCAAAAATGTCACGAGCAAGTAGATATTTGGTGTTGTATTTCTTTGAAGATTTGGATACATAGATTCTATTTTCTTGGCTTGTTTTATTAATATTTAAGACCACCACCACCTAGGGGAGCAATTTCACTTTCAGAAAGAGCGCGGCATTTACTTTTGGGTTCCATACAATTTCCTCTAATTAACTCCAGAGGATTAAAGCTGATAATCTGATGAGAAATACAAATGGGGAATGAATGTGATTCATAAAGTAGCCTAGTTTATAGAAAGAGTGCTGAAAATGCTCTAAATTTCACATTAGGGCAACTCCTGCCATAACAGCTCCTTTCCATCATGTCGGATTCCATTCCACTGTGGCAACATCATCATTGCAAGGAGTTCAAAGCCCTGTTCTATATTTACTTGTATTTTATTCTCTATTGTTAATCGATAATGTAATAGAGCATTAATAAAGAGCATTACTTTCTGTGTATCCGAGTGTCTTGTGATCATTCCTTGTAGATAATGTACGGCATTGTGACTCTTCTGAACAACCATGTCTATAGGGACATTAAGAAGGACTTGATGTATAGAGAGGGTAATTAGAAAAGCCAGGCATGACATTAACCAAACGTGATTGGTTGAGGACTGGGAGCCCTGGGCTTATCTGGAAGCCTTGCAGCAGAGAGAGGAGTGGAGAGTTTTAGAGCAGAGAAGGCCAGGAGAGTTTTGAGACCCTATATTTGGGAAGGCCCAAAGCCTAGGTCCAATCAGAAGTCCTCCACATATGGGAAAGAGTGGCTGACTGTTACTGGCTCAGAAGTAGCTCTGTTATTTAGATTTAATTACTCATGTGTTTTTCTCGTGTTCTTTGATTTTTTTGCCATCAGCAATCAGTTACATTAGCATTTTTACCTTTTTGCAGCACTTACAGAAAACCTGTTTTTAGCCTGCTGTACTCTTTGCGTAAACTCTTTAAGAAAGCACCAAAAAAGAAAGTAAATCACTTCATCATGCACAGTGACACTTAAGGACCAATCAAGTCAGCGTGCATGCAAAATCTGCAAGCAGCCCTTTTTACTTCAAAGGGGCTCATGGCCTGTCAGTTCCACCAGACACGAGTTCCTGGTGCAATTACGATTTTCCTTGTTATTTTTACTTTTCCATTTACAAGACTGGCACTGACTCACATTTCTCATTACACGTACACTTTGTTTCTGTTTCTATAGCGACCGTGCTTGTCCATCACGCTGTTCCGACGCATGGTAGAAATGTAGGAATATGTTTCTGCATGCATTCTGATGTGGTAAGTAGAATGATTCACACGTACAAAACCGTCATTAAGCTTTCATTCACTGCGTCTTCATTCTCATTAAAGAAAGTAGTGAACCTCCTGCAGGGTACCCATATAGACACAAGCAGGAAGTGAGAGCACAGCGAAAGTGCTGCCTATGGTTTCAGAAGGAACCACACATACACATGATCAGTGTGAATAGGGGATACCAAAAAAGGGCAGCTAATAATACACAAAACATTTAAATATGTATAATATGTACATCATATATACACTCATCATCCAATTAATTATTGCACCCAGAAGGAAGTGACAGATTGCAGTGCTATTGGGAGGGAGGATGACGGTTACCAGGCACAATAAATGATAAAATTAGACTCATATGGGCAATATTTATTAAACTACACATAGTGTCTCTCAGATTGGCTTTGAGCTGCCATTTTGCTACAGCAACATGCCAGACGTCTGGGCATGGAGTTGTAGAGGTTCCCAAAGGTGTCCTGCGATAGTCCCATCAATGCATCTTGAATATTTGCGCACAGTTCCTGCAGGTTCCTGCAAGAAACCGTTCCTCTTGGAGCTGATCACATTCCCTTCACACACAGATTCATTGGACGCCTCACTGAAGACGACCTGCTGCCATTCTGAGTTACTCCATAACAGTCTGGCATGGCACCACCGACGTGGTGGTAAAGGCTTAACGGTCTGCATGCTTGTAGTCCTGGGTCTTGCAGCCGCCTGGTGCTGCCACTAACAGGATGACTCAGGGAGGGCTCACTGCTCCCTGAATGTCCACTATCATGGCTGTTGGCTCAGTCAGGGACAGTGATAAGGCCAGAACTTGCTTGCATCACGTGTGGCCGAGCGTGAATCTTGAATTATTCTCATGTCAAACTTACCCAGCAAGTTTCATTCCTGTTGGTTGATTCTTGCAGGATGCAACCATTTAAATTAAATTAAATTGATTAAATTAAATCACTTAATTAAATTGATGACGCTGCGTGTAATACATTACAAATGACTAACTGCTGCTCCCCAAATCTATATACTTCACCTGTTCATGTTTCTTCCAGGTGAACGTACTCTCACTGCTTTATTTTAGTTCCTCTCTAAAAACCACAGTAATAACAACAGTTAGAAAGATGTAGCCAATCACAGTAAATATCAAACTACCTGAAAAGCAGGAAACAGCCAAAAGGTCCAAAAACATCTGTGTCCAAATAAATCTCTGAATACATGCTAAAGCTTAACATGACGGACGAGTCTGGCTCGTTTTGGTGAGTTTAGCATTCTCTATGCTGCTCATTTCAGCGGTTAGCTGTCACAAGCAGCAGATGCATGTGCACAAATTACTTTGAGGACAGGAGCAGTGCAGATAATTACAGAATGACTGCACGATTTAAATGAATTGTGTACATAATTAATATTGTCGTGTCCTGCTACTGGCTCGTTTGCCCTTGGATGCAGTGCAGCTGCGTGCAGAGCCTGACGTGGGCGCTGGACTTGCACTAAGAGAGACTTTAATTTGTTGTTGGAAAACAGCACTTGCTCAAAGCACAGTGTTTCCCACATCTTCATGTTCTACGCCAACACCACAGTACTGCTCTCTCAGAGACATGAACAATGCACATAATTAAATCCTTATAGCTGTAACTGTATCGTGATTCCAAAAATTTACCTTGTAATGTGTCACACTATACTGCTATAGAAAAGAGGTAATCACATTACAGTCATGCAGACTGTTATCCACCACACTGAAATTAATAGGGAGCTTGTTCTCCCTTGCAGCAGTGTCAGCTTCTTCTCTTCTGTGAAGGATATACGCTTGTTGTTGGGTGATGTAAGGTGCTGATGCTGAATGATTAGTTTTGGGTCACAGAAGCTACTTTAACTCATCCAAAAAGAACTGAAGTACCTCAAGCAGTTCCACTGCTTTGCAGCCCAATGCTGGGGGGGTCTTTACATCCCTCTATTGCAGGATGGTGACCACAACCTGATGATCAGCTACTCTAGCACATCCTATTCTCCAGACAGTGATTCTCTATGTAGATTATATACAGTTGAGTCATATTATTATCACCACTTCCTACTTGTAGAAGAACATGAGCCGGTGGTGGCAGTGTTATGGTCCATGGAATTTTTTCGTGGTATTCTCTGGGCCCACTAATTCATGTGGAGGGCACCTTTAACTGATTTGAATACGAATCTATTCTTGCAGATCACATACATCCATACATTCTGATTGTCTTCCCTGGGGTGAACGGGATCTTCCAGTAAGACAATGCAACATGTCACATGGCAAGAAATGTCCGACATTGGTTAAAAGAACATGATTCCAAGTCCACTACCCTGGCCCCCTAATTCCCCAGACTTAAACCCAATCGAGCATCTGTGGGACCACCTTGATCATCGTGTTCGCTCTATTGATCCTCCCCCATGCAGCTTTCAGCAGTTGTGGGACGCACTGCAGTCAGAATGGCTCCAGATACCTGTGACAACCTATCAGCACCTTATTGAGTCACTCCCAGCTTTGCCTAGCTGCAGTTACTCTGAATATAATCTGGTGGTCATTTTAATGGGCTTCAACTGTGTGAATGTTCCTTAGTGGGTTCACTAATTAGAGAAGGTGTCTGCATTTAAACAGCATAACGCAAATAACACAAACAGGTTCTATTACAAGGGCATCAAAAATGTCCGAGTAATGCTGTCTAAATATTACGGGATCAGATATTGGAAAATGCTTTGATCCTGTACTGAAAAAAAGTGTACCTAAGGCATGCTACAATTTATAAGACCCCCCTTTACCCCCCAGCCCCACTCCCGCCCATGCACTGGGTCTCAATACTGGATCAACATCAGCAGAGAATGTTGGACTGGACATCAGAGGGATAAAAAGAACGAACCCGATCCAATCCTGCAACAAATCTAGCCTACAATAGCGCACGGTCCTGGTCTGTGATGTGATGTTGTTAGCTGTGCATTCCTTCCTGTGGGATAGCAGAGTGTTTGAGTAGTTTCAGCAGGATAGGCTGTGTTACCATGGTAACGTCCTCCTCTTCCCCTTTGTCTGTGACTGAGGGCGGGAGAGATGAAGTGCCCAAAGAGGAAGTGGATGGCAGGATTAGGCGCCTGTCCCATATCCTTCAGGTGAGCCAAATGATGACAGAGAGAGAAACACAGCATGTGCTGCTCGTCACGGCCAATAGAACTTTACCCCACATAAATCACAATTTCCAGCAGGATGAGTAAACCGACAAAGGCGAGGATTAGAGCAGGCTTGTCTCAGTGCTATGCCAGTGACATCAATACATCAGGACAAACGTAAGACCTATTTGGCCCTGGATAATACAGATGACTTGCTTTGTACCAGGTGAATTAATTTACGACTAGTATGCTAATGTAGAAGATATTTTATAAGGAGCATGTTAAAACAGTCATTGCAGTTCTCATGTCTGCTGGAATCTGTGGGCTCTGAGTCACTGTGGGCTTGAGAATCAGAGCATTCCGGCTCTCTTCCTGGAAAAGCCAGTTGCACATTGCTAGTTCCCCTCAGGTCACATGAATTGGACCCCATTTACACCTGATCTCTTTGTGGGTTATATATGGACAACAATGCAAGTAAAAAAAGTGTAGAAGTACAAATACAAATCTGATGATTTATAGCACTTCAAGAGGTGGTCTGAGATGCATTTGAGCCACATGCTATAGTAGTGTAGCAACCGAATCTGTTGTCTGTAACTATAACAGATGATGCCATTCCAGCCCAAAGCTGAGCCTTCCCATCATGCGGTGCTACATAGCTGGCAGAACTGCTGCAAATGCAAACTTATTGGACAGCTCAACACATTTGGAGAAGAACACTAACCTTCAATTCTGTTATGTCAGCTGACAGATGCTCCTGTTGGCTAGCAAAAAATCTATGCATCAAATTACAATAATTAGTGAAAATTCTTGCCAAATTTTTGACCACAATTTTCCAGTACAATAGAAATGAGGAATATTTCATTTACATGACATTTACCAAAAAAATGTAATACATCTGTGAATAAAAGCTGGCTAGCTCTCCATGTGAGATGATATGATGTTATGTGGTTTAAATTAGTGTTATGCCATCAGCAGACATGACAGAATTTTAGTTGTGTTCTTCTCCAAAGCTGTCCAATGATGTTGTATTAGCAGCAGTTTGTTTAAGCTGTGCTTGTTCTTGTCTCAGAGGAAGATAATGCTTGATAGTGTCCTGTAAAAGAGGGAGACAAAGTCGTAATGGCAATGACTAAATTGATCTAATCTAAAATGCATAGGGGCCGTTCAATCAGAACTGAGAGGGTTAGTTGACCCACACTGGGCTCATGGGAGACAGCAGAGCTGTAACAGAGGGTTTCAGAAAGAGGGTGAATATAGATGTACAGCATGAAGAAAAACTACACTGTTTACACTGTTTTGTAAGCATGTAAATCTGTTCTAGTAGACCCCAAAGTAAAAAGAATGAATACTGAGAATGAGTGGTTCCAAGCTGAACATAATATAAAGATACATGCAGCTTCTCCAGCAAGATCTAGTTTCTGCATAATGGTAGCAATATTACATTTTCTTAAGCTGCTGTTTGTGTGCTTATTAACACATGCAGTGTCTATTGGTATTGCTCAGTGGTCAGTCATACGTGAACATGTATGTGAGTCTGGGTTTCCTGTAAAGCCAAACTGTTTTCTCACCAATATTGCAATTACAATTTAAATACAATTATTTTACATTCATGTTTTTTTCAATATGAAATCCAGCACATAATTATTTTTAGACTTGATGCTTGAACACTCGTGTGCCAGACTACCACATCACAAGCTCTGGATTATTACATTAATTTCCAGCTATTAACACATCAAATAATGTAAGATACAATTAAGAGACTATATTGAATAATTCAAGGTAAGAAAATTACACACAGTTATTCATTTATATAAATGATTATTTACTCAGCCCTAGGTCACTATCTGTAAATCAGTGGTTGTCAGCTGTCCTTCTGAAAAGCAACCTTCCAGCAGGTTTCTCCTCAATCCCACTTTTGGGGTTGATTCGTGGGACGTCTGCAGAAAGGTAGACCAGGTCACCACTGCTGTTACACACTGCAACAGACCTCCCCTCTACACAAGCCAGAGTATGATCCAAACACTGAATAAAAAACCCTACAATGAACTGCAAAAGAGGTGGCTATGAGAAGATGAAGATGACCAACGTATTATACCGCACCTTTTTAAGTGCATGAAAAGCTAACACTCTCTCTTACAGCATGGCTACATGAACCGAAGATATTGCACCAACACGATTTTGTCTGTTAGCAAGTATTGCATCAGCGTAATATAATTTATTCATGTGCGTATGATGCTTACATCAAGTAAATCCCATGCATTACTCTTTCAGTGTGGCTTATGGACATTTATGGCCTCAGAAATAGTAAGACAATATACTGAATACTGATTCTATACACCCTGTAAGGACAGTGAGTCACTACCTTAGATTCCTGTTTCTCTGTGTCTAGGCCATGTGATCCCCGGTCATAATATTGCATGGGAGGGCTAAAACGCATAGCACCTATCAATAGCCCACACATTGTGGCATCACGTTTGCAAGCTCCTTCCCAGCCACAGCGATAAATCAATGAAATAAGCTGTCTAGTTAACTACAGGCCACCCTTAAATGCTTAAATGTTGATATGCTCCATTACCTAATGGCTATAGTAAGCTAACAGAACAATCAGTAACATCATATTTCACAGCGGCTCTGCACTTTTAACTGCTACATGAACATAAGATTTCATTTAGAATTATTTCAGAAGGTCTTCTTACCTTTTTACCTGAACAAAAAGCAAGTATATATCATGGCGCTGACTCAATAATTTTGGCACCCTGACTGAATGCAACTGCTAGTCCACCCTTGGCCTACCCGGATTACTGTCCTGATTAAAAGGTCTAGCCAGTTTTCAATCTTCTCTAACAGATTGTATATGTGCGAAGCATCTATGTTTGGTTTAGGGTCTGAAATCGTCCAAAAACTAAAAATACAGTGATAGTAATTTTAACACAACTACTGTATGTGCTGGCACATGTTTCGGATCCTACCTTGGGCTCTTACAGAAGAGCAAATCTATTTCAATGAAAAGAAATATATGGTGTGCCACTGCATCTCTTGGCTTATCTCAACTGTCTGAGGCAGACTTGTTAATCACTTGTCTGTCTGCCAGGCTAATTTTGTTTGGCAAAGCCATGCTTAAAGTATTCCAAGCATGTCTCCGGGGTGCTCCAAAAAGTCACTGTCTCCCTGCTCTTTTGCTATTGTTTAATGCTTAGATACAAATCGTTCCATTCAGATAAAAGCTCTTCCCTCTTTAAATGCAAATGCGCATGCCAAGACAAATATCTGCTCAGATTAGTTTAGACATTAAGAAGCAAGAACAGTGGACTAACATTATGAAGCACCAGCAGACAATGCAAATGGTCAGTCTTTTATAAAAGTGCAATATCGTACGTGGCACTACCGACAGGTGTAGTACAGTCCAATATAAAATGATAGTATTTAACAAATCCACCACTGGTTCCCACAGTGGCTGTGAACTGCAGTCTACTGATGTGGCCTTTAATAATTGAACAGTCAGATATTCCCTGAAATGCCTTTCAACTGGTCAATTAATTAATTACTGCACTTCTTAAAGCAGCCATTTTAATGAGTTGATGTTTGTCTGTTGAGGATATTGCTATACAGATCTATTATTATTATCATTAGTTCATATTATTAGTATTATTAGCAGTCACAGTAAAAGGTATAGTAGAAGTAGCTCCTAAAAGGTCCCTAACAGCATTGTGCTTTGCAGTTTCACGTTTGGTGCCATGAAAAAGTAATGTGGCTGTGCATGTTGTCATAAGAAAGCATCACTTGCTCTAGCCTACTGTTCAGGAGTTGCAAAAGGCCATCAGTATTCTGTACCAAGGTTTAATAAATCATTTAGGATATTCCCAAGAACAGCTCTCAAGCCATGCTTAACAAGATGCTCTGCCATGTTGGATTAATCTTCTATGAAACACAGACACTTCTTTTTTGATAGCATCTTTTTTAAATGTATCAGGGTCAACATGATTAATGAACCCCCTGTTGTACCTGTAGATCTCTTGCTTACTTAACATGTGACATATACAGGGGTTGGACAATGAAACTGAAACACCTAGTTTTAGACCACGATCATTTATTAGTATGGTGTAGGGCCTCCTTTTGCGGCCAATACAGCGTCAGTTCGTCTTGGGAATGACATATACTGCGTCCTGCACAGTGGTCAGAGGGATTTTAAGCCATTCTTCTTGCAGGATAGTGGCCAGGTCACTACGTGATGCTGGTGGTGGTTCGTCCTTCTTGGTGGTATGCTGACATTACTCTGGATACTGTGGCTCTTGATACATCACAAAGACTGGCTGTCTTGGTCACAGATGCACCAGCAAGACGTGCACCAACAGTTTGTCCTCTTTTGAACTCTGGTATGTCACCCATAATGTTGTGTGCATTGCAGTATTTTGAGCAAGCTGTGCTCTTACCTGCTAACTGAACCTTCACACTCTGCTCCTACTGGTGCAATGTGCAATTAATGAAGACTGGCCACCAGGCTGGTCCAATTTAGCCATGAGACCTCCCACACTAAAATGACAGGTGTTTCAGTTTCATTGTCCAACCCCTGTACGTATCATGTACATAACAAACATAAACATTATAAGAAAAATTACATTCATATATTTCTGTTCTGTAGTCTATTATTAAACTTAAACTACAATTAAATTGATTTCTAGTGAACGCAATGTTACCTCAGTAAGGATCATTTCAGTAAGTTTAATCAGTCTTTATAAGTAGTGAGAAAAGGCAAAAAATAAATGCCATAGTACAAAGGCATAAATAAAAACATGCATTACTGAAACCTCCTGGTCATAGGAGTACATGACACCTATATACGCTTGTCATGTCAACTAACATATCTTTACATAAATGTTTATAAAAGCCTATTCAGACATTGTGATTTATAACCTTGATCAAAACTGGCAGGTGTATCCGCTAGAGAATGATGTCTATTAAAAACACAGACGTAGGGTTATGTCGTAGTGACAAGCTTATGTGTCACCAAATAAAATAAAGCTCAAAAAAATAAAAACTCTATATATATAATATATATACTAGTAATAATAATGCTATTATTGGTAGCACTTTACATTACATGTTGACTAACTAGTATGAAGCTCACTCATTAGTGAGCATGAAATAATACAGTGACAATGTTAACCACTGGAACATGTTTACTTAAGTTGTTATGTGGTAACAAGTGAACATGCAGTTAGATGTTGTAAATGTATTACTTCATGTTAACTAATGAATTACTTTATGTTGGTTAGTCAGTACTTACTGTAAGGTGTTACTATAATTATAGTGCATGCTAAAAGATTTAGGTAACAAAACTAGAGATGCACAGATCCAGTTTCCGATACCAGCACTGATACATAAAATTAGCATTTCTGTTGATACTCAATATCGATCCGATACAATTTTTGAATAGGTAAACTGTATCCTTCACCATATTAGAGCGTAGGCACCAGGATTTACATAGACAATACTGTACTAAGCTTACTAATACAGCGTACTCTCTGACTCGCTCCATATTGTTGTTTCTAAGTCAAGTCTACTGTAAGGGTTCCTGCAGATCCACCTCCGGCCATTCAGGGTAGACAGTGGGCAACCAACGAGCAATCAAGCGGCAAACGCTACACCTGCAGCTCACACTACTTTAGGTTTAGAGTGCTGGCTCTTGGTTGCTCAGTCTTGAATTCACGCTGTCCTGTGGACATGGCTCACGTAACTAGCAGGTAAAAGGTTTCAAGCCTCTTGAGGTTGTTTGCACAGCGACCACGGTTCGAGCCTCGCTTAGCTGCAACAGTTCATCTAGAAGCACCCTGCAAACATGCTACTGACGGCATAGCACACAAGCTAACGAATTAGACTGGGGATCGGCCTAATTATCCCATACCTGATATAGCTGATATAATTCATATCGGAGCCGATATCCGATCCTCATATCAGACCGGTGCATCCCTGGACAAAACACTGCAACATTTAATACTGATTTAGAGTCAATCATGTATAACATAAGTTGCACAGTGACAAACTCTCGGTTCCATTTTGGAACTGGGTGAGAATAGAGCCAGCAGCTGTGTACATGTTCTTTAAAACAGGCTTGCGTCATGCATTTGATGCCCAGCGCGACATGTCCAAGTTTGCTTGGGCTAACACAGTGCTTTAAATGAGTCGGTAGAGTGACAGCTTTGTGTTTAATATCATGTAAGGCTACATATGAATATGTAATCTGCAGGAATGTTTTCTGATGTATGATCATGTATTATATGGTGTTGTGTCAGAGTTTCAGCAGGCCTACTCTGGTGCTGCAGGTGATCTAATCATTCGCTGGCTTGTGTGTGAGAAGTGGAGGATACCCAGACTGTGAAAGAGACCCATCAGGGGGCTCTGACTGCCAGGCTGCTGCCAGCCTGCTATAATTAAGCCTGGTTTGAATTGCAGCTCTAGAGGGCTTTATCCCACTGCAGTGGAGCAAGGCTGCCAAGCTGAGCATGGTAATGGGACAGCAGAACCTTTCCAGTAGACAAGGTGCTGATATCAGTATACAATGAGGTATATGTGGTACAGGATGACACAGAAAGCACATAAACTGAGGCCAAGCCTTGCAGCCTTAAGGATATACAACACTGCAGTGAAAGTAGTAGGTATGGCGATGCAGAAGCGAATAAGCTTAACTTGTCTAATCAAGATCAGAATAAATTAAGCATGACTTGACAAGTATAAGTATGAATTTAATTCAGCAAAAGTTTGGACACTCTGCTAAGTCAGTAAATACCAGCCCCCAGGGCAGATACTACTGCTTGCAAACACTTTTTGTAGCCAGCTAAGAGTCCATCTGTACTGGTTTTAGGAATTTTTAACCAATCCTCCTTGCAGAACGTTTCTAATCCCATGATTTTCTTGGCCTGCTTGGGTTGTGATGCCTTCCAAAAGCCTCAGTTTGCATTCCTTGAAGCAGCTCATGATGGATGTTCAGGTATGTTTTGGATCCTTGTCCTGTTGTAGAAGCCTCTTTTCAGCTTCCGCTTGTTGACTGTCATGCAGGCTTCCAGAATTGCTGATATCTAGTATCTATATCTATATGATATCTATTCTTCTATGTACCTGTTCACCTTTAATGTTCCATGTGCTATTGGCTGCCACACAACCCTAAAACATAAAAGATCCACCCCCATCACTAATACCTGGCAAGGTATTGTATTGCTTACATGCACTGACCATCATGATGCGCTTGCAGGTTAGGTTTACCTCTGATGAAATGCAGATCCTGGCTGTGCAACAAGACAGCAGAAGTGTAGAACAGTGCACCAACACAATTTCCTGCAGGTCCTCTGTTGCCATTTAGAGGGGCTCTCACTTTGTCTTCCTGGGCAGCATGCTAGCATTATCTAAAGGTGTTCCTGGTCCAGATCTTGCCTTTGACTTCCACAGTTCTTCAGAACCTAACTAAATAAACTGCGGTTTTCATTTCAGCAGTACATATATGTATGCGTGTATTTATTTATTTATTTATTTACATCAAATATAAAGTCACTTTGCATTCACATTTACAGAATATGCTTTTAACTATGTCATATTTTACATACAACTGTAATAACATAGCCTGCAAATTACCTGAAGCGTGATGAAAGACAGCACAGTATTTATAACTGTCTGCAAGCTTACTTACAGGTTGTATTTCCTTATGATCCATTTTTGACATTTGGGTTTATGTTTTGTAGTTGGTCATGATTCAGTTTCAAAGCTCTGCTTATGGTTTGGTTCTTTTATATTGTACACTGATTCGTTGGGATGTTTTTGTTACTGTGCCTTTAAGGCCGACTTATGTAAATGAGCTCTGCTCTGAATGGCTGCTCTGTTTTAAGCTTCATTTAAAAAGCACTTCGGGCTGAAACACCTAGATGGCGTCTAGAAACTTTCGATACTACTGTCTGTGCAGGTGTATATATGTAAATGCACAAATTCAAAACAGAGTGTTGTAGCTTATCTTATATATTTAGACTTGCTCTGGAGAGTGAATGTTTTGTTTCCATGAACACACCCACAAGTCATTTTAGACGTTTCTACAGACGCTTCTTTCTCTTTTGAATAATGCAATGCAGAAATACTATTCCAAGAGTCTGCCCTTTTGATTCCACCTCATCCCTAGATTATACATGAGTCCCATACAGAGTTTCTAGGTTCTTCAGAAGGTGCATAATTGGCAGTTCCATGTGTCTATCTACATTTTGTGTGAAACTGACTAATGGACACTCAGGAAATCACATCAGAAACCCTTCATGCTTCATTCATACAAACTAAGAGACAGCTGAAATGGCATGCAGACTGTTTCTTTGAATATTCAGATATAAAGCATATGGGTCAAAATGTCAAAATAAGAGTTTACAAAAGGATGCAAACATCAAGAAATTCCCCTATAGACCACAGAGGGGGTCTCAGTTTTCCTTGACAAACTGTGATTCAACCCATCTTTCAGTCATGGGATTGTACAGTTCCCATTGATGTGAAAAACACAGTGCCATGGCCTCTGTCCACAGCTGACACACCAGGAAGTAGTCACAGAAAATCAAGTTTCCTGATTTACTGAGCCTCTAATTGATGACTGAGTGTAATTTATTAAAATGGCCATATTCTCAGTGGATATAGTGACCATAGAGTCCAAAGTCCTAGAGAGACCAGGCATCAGGAGTTCCACATTGATAGTTCTGGTACACTTCCATTCTGTAGTCGAGTGGAGCGAATCAGAGTGACAGCAACACATGGAAAAACGAGCAGAGTAAATTTCATCTCATTAAGCCTCAGCTATTAATTCATCACTAGAGGAAAAACATTGGCATGTATTTAACCGCAATCATCCTTTCTCAATTTTCACTGGCTGACAACACAGGGTCACAAAGTTCTCTAACAACGACGGCCATAATATCTAAAATGGCCACAAATCTTGGACTTCAGTTCCCATAGTTCCCTAGAAAAAAGACTAATTAGGTTTCAGGTGTCCAAGTTACTGTTTCAAAGGGTTCCAGGTGAGTCTAAAAGAGAGGCTGCCAGCATGAGGCTTGCCATGCTGCATCAAAAACTGCAGAGTAAACTTTTATTTGGGTTTGGAGCACTCTAATATGAAGTTTAGTCAATGCTATGTTTTGCCACGATGCGTTTAAAGCATGCATTTTTTAATGCATTGCTTTTTTAAATGCCTTCTGCAGTGCCGTATTTTTCCAATTCATAATAATAAATCTTACTTTTTTCCTTCATGGTTTTATCCTAATTTGCATCTAGTCGTATGCCACATACCTGAGGTATAGTATACAGTGTGCATTATTCAGTGGGGAGATTTGAAAGAAGGAGGAAAGTGATTAAGAAGAGCCTGAAAGGCTGCTACTGACACAGAGACAACGAGTGGGAGTCGCATAGAAGGACTGACTAGAGGAACTAACGTTGCACCACCTACCACATTCACTCTTCAGGGACTCCAGGCTTTCTCTCCTCACAAGCTCTGCTGCAGCGTAGCTATGCTCCATCTGTCGCTGTTGCCATGGCAACAAGTCCCATTGATCTACATAAAACCACAGAGGGAGATCTTCTGGTCTGATCTATTAGCATGAGTCAACGGCATCTCCGTCTTGGCTAACCAGCGGAGAGTCGTTATGGAAGTGCGACTGACCATAATTAGCTTGACCTCTAAAAATCCACTGCAAAAAAAGTATACAGTGTGATAATGCTGGTCGCTGTGCTCACACCTCTGTCCACCTAACAATGATGAACCGCACACTGTAGACAACAGCCATATGTTGGATAATGACTAAATGTCCACATATTAGTTCTAGCGTTCATATCGAAATAAGATTCAGAAAAGAGTGTGTCACTGTCCTCCAAATTTGCCCAGGTCAGCTATGAAGCATGCTTGTAGGAGAAAAGCATCTTTAGAAATATGACGTTTGGACAGGGGGCATGTACAAAAGGCCTTCACTGGTATTATCCAAATGCCACAACATTCACAGCTCGATAGAATCTGCAGAATGCCACAGCAGGAATTTGATTTCAAAAGAAGAATGGTTCCTCTAGGCTCTCTTGAGCTCCGTGAAAATCAAACGTTTAGGCAGTCCGGGCTGTGTCCATGGAGAACACAGCTGGTGTGAGGAGAACTCTATGAAGAAGGAAGCTCATACAAGGGAGCTCATACCTCTTGAGCCATTCATATAACCCCTTTATCAAATCAGGGCGATATCTGCATCGGATCGGATCAAGCTCCTTCTATGCTCTTACAACCAAAAACTGATGGTAAAGACTTTTTTGCATGAAGTTTAATTTACATTAATGAAAATTTAAGATGCTCAACCTACAAGATACACTGGAGAGCATCTCAATAGAGCACACTGAGTGGTTATCTGCAAACCAAATCAGCTTACAATTCATTTTGTAGACACACATTTGTTGTTACATTGTAAAAGGTTTTGTTATAACTGGGTTATAAGCTGGAGAGAGGCAAAAAGAATACAAAAGCAGATGGACTCCAAACACAATTCAGTCAACCCATATTTAAAAACTGGTGCATATTCACCCACACCCTCATATACACAAAAATATAAGCAGTTATAATACTACCTGCAAAAGCGTATCAATTAGTTAAGCCTATAAATAATTGGCATTCATATTCAGCAACCTGGCACTACCTGTAGGCTACAACTACTATAGGCTAGTTACCATTGTTACATGCAGTTTGATCAAGCCGGCTAGCATTGCGCTGATTACATATTACTGTAAAGGTAAATACTTAGTTCAGTGAGTGATAACTAGGCTAAAACAATTGCTATAGTAATGTCACATATATAGTAATAAAAGAACATGGTAATAACATAGCAAGCAAATGGTGTCATGCACCTTTAAAAGGAAATTTTAAAGGACAGCTCATCCTTTATCATATAGGCAATGTCCAATACTCTGGCTGCTCTTACAGACGCTAGGAGGTAAGGCATTATCTCCATAAGCTTAGAGAATCGACAGCATGAGTCAACAACAGCCTCTCACTCCAGCCACTCCAATCATTACCCAATCATTACAGTGGACATCTCAGAGATTCTGTCAGCTTCTGTTCTTGTGCTCTCTTAGGTAGGGCATTTATCTGCTAGGATCCGACAGGCCGATCCTTACAGAACCTCCCTGAATGCAATTGTGCATTTGTTAATTTTAGTATTAGCATGTTCTCATTATAAATAGCATACTTTATCTTTATGTAAGGATGCTGAGGCATTTATATGCAATGTCATCCTTACTATTACTGGATGAACCTTTTTTCACACTTTCTACCGTAATTGACGCAGCAGAAGTTGTCACAAATAAGGGAAACACTGAAGCTCCGGCAGCGTTTCATGTCCCCCATTTTAAGAATAACATAATTTTGCCACAAATTATGATGCTGATTTGGTGGAGCAATTTAAATTAAAATTTTGTCAGGTAAGTTTTTCTTCAACAATTACCTGCACGACTATGAAGTTAAGAATCACAAGACAAACCTCCTCGACAAGGTCTATATTAGCAGTAGGCTACTGATGCCTGCTTTAGCACTGGACGGCTGAACAGTATGGAATTAAAGAAGGTACAATATGTCCATGAATGGAAGAGACAGTGTGTAATAATACAGTTAGCATAGTTATCGTATGTAAGGTAGATGAGCTAGTAAACTGTGTAAACTTTATGTGTGGCTACATGTAATTACATGGGTACAACAGTGTTATGTGTGGCGACTAAGTGTAATGGTGTGCAGTAAATAATAATGATATGGAGGTAATTAACCATTGCCATGTCAGTTCTGGGTATTATGTCTGGTTTCGGACCAGTCACGTGATAGAAAGGTCATGATGCCCACTGTGAATTCCCCGGCAAATGACTTGCTCTATTCACACATTGGCTTATTTGGAGACACTTTGTTTTGTCCTAGGGGGCTTGCGGGATAAATTCCAGGTAATGTCCAGTACAACCATTCTGGAAATTTGTGTTTATATATACACAACTCCTCAAGTTACAGAGGTCAATATGAGCTGACCCTGAGACCTGATCAATGATATTAAACATATGAGCCATATTCTGTGGTAGCTGTAGTCTTGTGCAAGACCCCTTGGTCACAGCACGTCACACTCTGTAACAAGTAATGGAATTCCACGTGCTAGTTTTATTAATAACTGTACTGCATGCCATGTTGTAAACCAAACAAGCAACCTGATGTGGTTTGAGGCAAGATATGAAACTTAGCCAGGTGCTTAATGGAAAGACATACATTTCCACTACTTCCACAAGAAGCAGATCGCACTTGGCTGTTGACTACATTTTAGGCGAATTGTAAATTTGCAAGTATGTGTAAATATGTTTTTGCCAAACTAGTCCAGCCAATCAGATGTTACTAAACGACATCTGAGTCCACTACACTTTCACAATACTGGTTGTTCATACTTTTAACTAAGCTTGAAGCAATAGCAATCTGATTCCATATCCTTGGCTGTGCTTTGCCATGTTGTTAGATAGCTAGAACGGCTGGCTGAGGCCTTAAAACCAATCAGGAATCACCACTAGAAAGCCAGCCAGTGCTACGAAACATCCAAAGCTTTCAAACCATCAGGCTGAGTAAACTAAATATATAGTTACAGTATAATTTACTGCAAAATTGGAGATGCAGTCTTCCATCACACACTTTCCATGTGGCTTTATCGTCCTTTGGTGCCACTCATACTTTGTGACACATCATACAGTCGATATAATCTGATTGACAACTGCCCCAGATTCCTTATCAGTAACAAAGCTCCACTGGAACAAAGCGTTGCCTAATTATGCATGCAGCATTATCAGCACACAATCAATAACGATGTCATGAGCGAGGGGAGAGGGATGAAAGGGAAAATGAGAGAGAGAAACAGAATTGAGAAGCTCCCTTTAATTACAATAAACATGTGGTACTCTCCAGTCAGTATATCAACTCACACCTCCATTCAAACAGACAAGCTGACCTCCAGTGAGACAACAAGACTCCTCTTGTAAGGCCGTCAGAACGCACAATATGAAAATACAGTCCAACTCTGAGAAGCGCTTAGGATGACAATTGACACAAAACTGTGTAGTGTTGGTGCGCATTACCAAGCGCCTCTCTTCCTGTGAGTGAGAGGGCAGTGTAAATTCGCTATCCTCAACCTCCACTCCCGTCCCCAAAGGCTGAGGAGAAGGTGCTAATGAGAACACCTGGACAAATCGCTGAGAGCGAGAAGTGTTCCTGAGACCTTCCATTACTGCACCGCTCACTTATGTAGATCGCACAGAAGCCTGAATGGACTACATACTAAATAGTATTCTACAGCAACCTGATGATAAAACACTCCTTTTGTGCTGATGTGAAGGCCACTGGCTCTGAGGGGAGATCACTCCTCATTGCTAATGGAATATATGGAGTTGATCTATACTCAATAGTCCACCGCCCAAAGAGTGCTGGTGGTCTGTTTCCAGTGGTGAACAAATTATGCAGTAATGGATGGGCTACTATCAGCATTTGTACACATATTAATTGCAGCTGTCTGGGCATTTTGGCACTGGCAGATGCTCTAGTACAGAATGGATTTTTATGGGGCTGTGATTGCACATTTTGTCATCAACTCTACTGCCTTAAACCATTTGTGGTAACAGTAACCTAAATGCAATGCCATGGTCTTTATAAATGCTTATTACAGCTTATAGGGGGCAAAAGAAGCAATGTTTTTTCCCCTGCATTACTCTGCAGTTTGAAAACGAGGATACACTGGTGTGTCATTTCCACTGGAACCAAGCAATGATACGGATGGTGTGAAATGCAAGATTTCATTAGCGCATGCAATCAAGTCCCAAACAATTTGTGTGATTTTAATTAGCCTGTGTAGCAGTTGGCTTAAACCAGTGGTGTTCATTCTTAACCACAAAGGACTGATGTGACTGGAGCATCCCTGATTCCACCTATTTAGTCAATTGTTCAGTCTTTGAACAACTCATCAATGCGACAAGCCCAGCTCTGTGTATTGCTCTTACTGTTTGCACATGTTCTGTACACATACTGTACTGTTTGTTTTTGTCTATTTGTCTTTGCACTACACTATTTATATATATATATATATACTGTATATATATACTGTATATATACACACACATATTCTTCAACTGCACTGGAGAAGGAGCCTGACCGTGTTTCATTATACTGCACAACCCTGTTTTGGTATAATGACAAATAATGTTGAATTGAATTGAATTGAACTCTCTTGTGCAGTTTGACAGTCTGGCTAGTTTTGAGGCTGGGTTACAAACCATGGCATGTTGTGGAAAACATATTATGTAGGTGTAACTAATAAAATGGTGTATGTATAAGTTACCTGGGAACTCTGAGTGCTTATGAAAGGGTTGCAAAAGAAGAACATCTCAAATAATAGTGACCTGAAGGTGAATCTGATGATTCTATTCTTAGAGGCATTCTATTTTAGGACAGATAACATGGAAAAAGAACAAAATGTACATTCCGGCTGAAATTCCATGACAATTCCATCAGTTCTCTCCACAATGGTTAAAATATGAGGTAACCAACATTTTTCTTGAGACAGTCATGCACATCACCCCAGGGAAACAGAACAGGCACTGTCATGGCAGACATTAGTCATGCTCTAAATTGCGTCTGCTCTTCCTGTTTTACACCTGAGGCAAAATGCATAAGTATCAAAAGTCGAGAAACTGCCTTTCAGCATCTTAAACTCCTCTAGAAAGCAACACACAACAGAGGCACTAGCAGCTATCCACCAAGAATGACGCTTAAGAGCAGCTCTACCGGGGAAGAAGAATTCAAAGACATCATCCAGCATTAAAACCAGCTACTGTATATGTGCACTGGCCGATTCTGGGCAGCTGTTGCCAATGTCAGGTCTAAGGGGAAGGCCAGAAGCCAAATTGGATTGGATTATTTGAATCATATCCAGCCCGGTCCACACCTCAGTGGATCCATTTCGTAAGTCCACTCAACCTTTCAATAGACATCTAACACTTGTGTAAATTACAGACCCTGCACTAAATCAGCACTAGGCAGATAAAAGGCTGCAGTTAAAGGCAAAACATGGGCCTTCTGCAGTGTAATACACTGAGATATGATATGAGAGCAATAAAAAAGGAAATCAATAAAATGTTTTTAGGCTTAACTAATTTAACATGATGAATCATAAACAAGTCTCATCTTATTGTCTACCGAGAACATTACCAGCAGGATAAGTGATCCTAATTGCAGACCCATAGCAATCATTTCCTTCAACTCACCGAAGTAGAGGTGGGATGGCCTTGTGTTTTTTCTGAAGCCTGCACGCCGATACAGAACCCAGGACAGACGGAGCCTCGCGGATTATTACTGGCAGGCAAGGAAGGCCGTCCGGTCCCTGTGTGCGCATTCACTCTCGTTGACCTGCCACATCTTCAGCCTCCTATCCAAATCCTGCCAGCCACTAGGCTCTGATGAGATGTCCAGTTAGATCATCCATGCCTCCACTCTCAGTCCTGACACTGTGACCAGCACACGCTGTCTCTGGAATCCATATGAGTCTGTGAAATGGAGGTTAAAACAACAGGTTATTCACCTTTTCACTCCCAATGCCTCACTTCTGACATTCAGAGGGGGTCACCAGAGAAGTCAGGCAATAAAAGACCGTCACCCTTTATTTCTGCAGTATGGGCTGAGAAAGGCGCGAAAACGGGCAGTATCAAGGTTCAAGTAGTTCCGGTTCTGCTGAGCTTGTCTGCAGCGGAGAAGTTCATGTAAATTCTATCAGAGTACGGGGCGGCACTAATACCACACTAAATTCTATCAGGGTAATGCAGGCGTTACTCCATGCACTAATACTGGTACTCTGCGCCAACACTAATATGGAACTGGAATTGGCCCAAGAACATGAATCTAAGATGGGGGCTTGCACATATGTTATAATGCCTGTCTAATCTTATCATGCTTAAATTTGTATTAATTTGGTGATTTTTTTTTACCATTATAACTGCAAGCAGTTCACATAGCTTTACATACTCAAAACATACAAAAACGCCAAAATAGCCATTTTACAATCCAACTCTTTCAAAAGTATTCCTTTATAGTTTCTAAGCTACAGCTACTAAAATGATTTACTTGATGTTACTGCCTATAATGGAAGCTGCACTATGTACTAAATATTAGGATTCACTTATTTACCATCAGCAGCTTCAATGATTGTTTGAAACATTTATTCACTAAAGATCTGGCACTATAAAAGATGCTGCACTGTAAAAGTCTCAAATCTAGGACTGTAACTTTGAGACTTGAGTATTACTGGGAGAATTATTTTGCTAACATACATGCATCTTGCCAGCAAACATAACAATGTTCGTATTGCTCTCCTGTGAGGAGCTTTTGAACTCCCAGTCGTGCTTTGTGCATCTCTGCAGTTTATCCAGTTGTTGACACTGTTCTTTTCCCACATATCCTCAGGACGTCACTATTTCAAACCAGCTCTTAATACTATGCCTTAGGCCGTCTGTGTGATACTAATCCAGAACAGGAATACGCACAACAGAACACAGAAAAAAGGGGGGAGCTTAAACTTCTGTTTGCTCCAATAGCATGGGCCTCGGTGACTGGATCTGAACATGTCTACAGCAGGAAAGGGAGTGAGTCATAGCAATGAGATGGAATTGCAGGAAATCGCTTTTAACCTCAGCATGAAGATAAAGGGGGGTTGTTTGAATGATGCCAGCGACTCCCTGCCATAGCGAAGCACTTATTTATAGATATGTCCTCATATAAAAAGCCAAGCCTTAAAGCAAGCTATCGATTCAGAGGACTCTAATGATTCCAAAAAATACAAATATCTGAAAAAATAGGTCATCCTGTCACTTCCCCCTCAGTCATAACCCATTCTTTTTTTACAGAAGTGAAATCCATTTTTACCTGCATGATTATATACTGATATACTGATATATATATATATCAGTATATTGTCAAATCAAGTCTTGCTTTGTGCTGTAATTACCACATGGTACCTCACATCATTGAACATCATTGTGTCTAGGTTACTAGTAGGCTAACGTTCACAAGCTAACATGAGCTATAACACAAAGAGACATTAGGCTACTCGGAAAAAGAATCAGGTGAGGCTCTATTTCCTGTTTTAATATGCTCTTTAGTAAAGAGCTCTGAACTTTGTATTCTTCCTTCTAGGTGTCAGGATTGACTCTCGTTCTGAACGAGGGGGGTTCAGACTCTAACCTATTTGTACTAGCTAGGATACATACTCTAATTGAATACTAAGCACAGTTGTTGCTCTGGATAAGACTATGTAAATGTCAATGCAGAAATGCCATTTAACACAGATAGATAGATAGATAGATAGATAGATAGATAGATAGATAGATAGATAGATAGATAGATAGATAGATAGATAGATAGATAGATAGATAGATAGATAGATAGATAGTGACTATGTAAAGTATAATGTCCTGAAAGTATCATTACCATGGAGAGTGTATGTGCAATAATAAAAACATAAAGCATAAATATAATGCAGGAGAACAGTGCAGCTGTTTATTTCCACATTCATAAATCATCTAAAACCGTTCAATCAGAAAGCCAGATGACAGTAACAGGTAGCCAGACACTGTAAACAACAGTACAGATTACGTATTATAAATACATGTGCAATCTTAAAGTAGTGGCCTAGTGGCCAAGGTCACTACTAGTCATAGGTGCTCACTTTTAGGGTAGATGCAAACCTACTGACCCTGCTGCCCAACAAGTTTCAAGTTCAAGTTTCAGGTTTATTTGTTGTTTGCACACCATGTCACATGACATGCATTAAAATGCTTGTGGTGAGGCTCAGGTTGATACTCTACAGCAGAAAAATTATATACATACCAACTAAACATATTAAATAAAGAGAAATAAAAGAGATATATTACATAGATACAGAATATACAAGATATGCACAAAAAACAGAATATACAGGAGGGATCTGTAGAAATGATCTGATTTACATTTAAACAGATCATTAAAACAGATCAGTACATTTATTAGACAAGGATAGTCTGAGAGGGAGCATATATATATATATATATATATATATATATATATATATATATATATATATACATATATGACTCAGTGATGTTGTCCAAAGTGGTGATATATTAATAATAATAATAAAGTGTCAGAGTGCAGTGGCATTGGTGAAAGGCTCACAGCTTGTTAAGGAACCTGATGGCCTGTGGGTAAAAACTGTTCATTAACTGATGGCAGTAAGGTGAACAGGTCGTGTGCTGGGTCGCTACAGAATAACACATATAACACGACTAATAACACGACAGCAACAATAAACAGTCCCTTTCTTAAGGAGTGCATACGTCTCTCATCAGCCTCTTCTTATGGTCTCTGTAACTGCAGGAACTGAAAACCTGAATATGTATGTATAATTTTAGACCTCCTACCAGCAACTTTCTGGATTTCCATAACAGAAGGAGGAACTAACTCCTGGCTATTAGTGCCAGGAGAAAGAGCCCGTCTTCACATGGTGCATGCTCAGGTTCAACCACTCTACACAAACAATTTAAGGTTGCTGTCCCTGCAGGGCAGAAGAGCCTTCACATCACAAATGGAGATGCACTCACTGAAGCAGGATGCTGACTACACTCCACCTACATGGACAGGAAGAGGCCATTTTACACACATAGTTACCATTTCAGGGGAAGATCTGAATAGTAGAACTTTGAAAGAGCACGTATATATGTGGCCTGGAACAGAGGGTGGTGATCTACTCAGTCTACTGATGGTGTCATCTAGCAGTGTATAATTTTGGTGGATTTTATTTTACATACAAATTGCGAAATCTGTTGCTTGCATCTCACATTTTTAGGCCTGAACATGTTATTTTAGACCAGAGGTGTACTTAGTAAGGGGTTGGACTTGACAATTGCTACTGTTAAGTTTCTGATGGCCACTCTTACTTCTTCTTGAGTCATAATACAACAGCAATAGCTTGGTTTTAGGCTACGCTACATACATGGTCTGGAACACTTTTTCATGTTTCATGGCAAAGTGGTAAGACCCGTGTAACACTGCTGCTGAAATAATGTTCAATTTCTGATATAATAAATGCTGACGACTGACACTAACAAAGCACATCATATTCTAATCTAGATCTGGTTTCAGAGTCGGGGATTAAGTTGTCACCTGTGACAGAAATGAGCCTAATAACATGTAATACCTTAATGAGCGTGAACAGCTGTGTTTCGATTTGACATGGACTGGACATGTTTCTGAATGTAGACAACTTCAATGTTCATCCATTCTTGCATCTGGTTCTGCATTTGGTGGATGCCTTCCTTGGCACAATTCTGAGGAATTCCCACTGCTGGTAGACCGGTATGCTCATACAGTTCCATACACCTGCAAATTCAGTTACATCCTTCACACTATGGCCTTTGGCACACCTAAATACAATACTCTGTTTCACCAGTCATTAACATCTGCTTTATGACCCATTTTCCACAGATCGAATAGAATGGAAAGAACCACCTCTGTCAGTCTATGGTCCATTAACCCATCAGCTATTTATGACCCATCCTCACATGATCAAATGAGACAGTACACCACGGGATATTTTATCCGCTGAACCACCTACAGTGGACTTTGTGGTACATATGGCAGACAAATGCAAGAGTTTAAACTCCCCCAATCACATAACGTTTTCTTGAATTTTTAAGTGAAAATAAGTTAACGCATCCTCTATAGGGAGAAAATGGAAAATCAAAATGGATCGATTGTGCTTTCTCTTTTCTTTAGTGAGTTACTGAGCCTGAATCGTTGCACTAAACACACGGGTTATGTTTGGCCAAGTACATGCCAGAGGGAGAAACTCTCACACAAAAAATCACTTTCTCAGCTGCCTGTAACCCCCTATTGGAATTCCTGCCCTGTTTCTCTGTTACAAGGTGACACATTCCTTATTCCCCACCTACTAGCTAGCTTAGCACACCCTCAAACAACACACAGCTAATACTGGAGGCTGGAAAGTGTATGTTCAGTTTTGTAGCCGCCCACAAAAGATGGCACTGCATATACAGCCACAGACCAGGCGTTAACAGCTGCTTAGGAGAAGCATCTGTCTGCAGACAGCCCAACAGGGGTGGAACTAGCATGGTGTTGCTGGTGCTTTCAAACTCTCTGGCAGGTACCAATTAAAGCAGCGTGGGCAAGCTGACCAATCAGAACACACTGGACTCATCAGGAGGCAGCGCTTAGAGACACAGGAGCTCTAACAGAGTGTTTCAGTTATAGAGTGAATAAAGATGTACAGTATGAGAAGCATACAGTGTTTTGGAAAAACTGAAGCATGTAAATGCATTCTGACAAATCCCGAATATAAAGTACAAAAGACATCACAGTCTCAGATGTGTAGAATTGAATAGAATAGAATGTAAGTTGAACGCAGTGTCTTTAAGTAACTATGTACTTAGGTATGTCATTATATATAATTAAAGATCATAAGTAGTAAACAACAGTAAGCAACGGGTCTGGACTTCTAAGGGCAGAACGGGCGAACAGACCTTTCAAACAAGCTGTGCTCGAAAATGCACTTTGCATTCATTCAGTAGCTACAAAGGCAAGATCCTCGCCCTCAGCCCAGGGCCTGGCACAAATAAAACACAGATAAATTAATAAACGGAGGAGAGGGGAAAGTGGAGCAATTGTCCCCCAGGTCCTCCGTTTCTGGGACGTACCATCAGCACGGCTTCCACTGAGGTAGTGCAAATGCTGGAGAGCATCACGTATGTTTATTGTGGCGAGGGGGAGAGCATACACAATCACTCGTCTGATAGGAATGGCCTGGGGCTGAGTGATGAGGATGAGTGAGGATGCCACATGAAGAGGGGGGCGGGGTCACTGAGTCACTAAAACAAGTGTGCCTTCAGGCAATAAATGAAGCCCATATGGCCTCTCACAGAGTAGATTTCATCCCTGCACCTGCCTGTAGCATCTTCGGCTTTCAAGAAAGGATTGGATGTGCTGAAAACAGGGTTGTGCTTTTGTGTTCTAAAGAGGATTACGCATAACGGCAAAACTGATGATGAGGATACTACAACTTTTTTCTTCATGTAATACATATGTACAGCACTGCTTGTGTCTTTTGATAGAAGATCAGTAGGAGTTATTGGGAAAGCAGTGATACACAATAATGCCACAGTATTACAGTTTTAAAAACAGTATCAAGTATCAATATTTTATTGAAGTAATGATTACATTTTGAACATGCATTGGGCCCATTATGTGGTTTCTTTCTGGTAGTGACAAGGCCTCTGTCAGTGGAGTTATTATCATTATAAACTGCTCAGATAAAAAGCTGCTTGAATGTTGTTTGTCCACTTGTCTAAACCATTTGTTGAATATGTAAATATAAAGATTTTTTAAATGTAATGGTGATGTGTGTACTTTACTTCTCTGTCTTGATTCAATAAAAAAAATAAATTGAGGCACACAAAGCTTTACATTTTAGAAGAAATGGATGCATTTTTGGAGAAAAAAAATAAAACAAAGCTTTACATTTTAGAAGAAATGGATGCATTTTTGGAGAAACAATTTGCACTTCAGGAATCTCGAATCTTTCATGCTCATTTTGTCAGATTTCTTTTATTTAATAATAAAAAAAACTGTTTACAACTTTCATTACTTCCTCAAAAAGCCTAGGACAGCAAATGGAGGGATATGTGGCTTCAGACCAACAGCAGGAAATAGGAAACTGTGGGGCCTGAACATTCAGTATGTGTACATCCATGGCAAACCCTTCTTCACAGGTACATTAATGAAGTTAAAGTCAGGATAATGTTAAAGTAGTGTATGATAACGTTGCATTGGAAGAGAAGAACATACAGCATAGTACAGGCCAAAGAAATCTCAGTTTACATGTAGACCTGTAGCAGGACTAGCTAACAGGATGGCGTTATCTCTGTCTAATATAGCTTGATAACTCTGTTATACAAGTTAACAGTAACATCATATACAGCTAAATAAAGTTTCTTAACAATGAAAATAGTGACAGATGCCAGAATTACATTTCCTGGTGATTCAATAAGGTAGCTGTATATGTCAGGATATGACACCTCCAGCCACCGGGTAGGGCCATTCATCCATTTTGATGGAGGCCGACTGAAAGGACACTTGTCAACCTTTATTTCTTTCATTTTTTTCTATATAGAGATGCTGAGAGTTGATCAGCAATGACACAACATAATTGTTTGCCTGGCTGGGCAAAGGATTTGGGCTCCTAATAGCTATAAATCAGTATAGCATTCTTACTGTATGCTATTAAACTGTCAATGACCTCGGAATTTATATTTACCGCCAGTCAAATTACAGTGACCGCTTTCATTAAAAAGGAGCAGGGCCATTACACAAGGGCAAAGTACCCGGACGTGTTGCTTGTGGCTCATGATAATAATATTGAGTACTGAATGTTGAATAATAGGTATTCCCAAACCTAATAATGGACAGAGGGCATGGAAGATGAACGACTTAATCTGATTTTTTTTCTTAATTTCTTTGTATTTAATATCTTCTCACTACTGCAATGATGTAGAATTGCAACTACACTCTTCCATATATTATATATAAAATATACTTACAGGGGTTGGACAATGAAACTGAAACACCTGGTTTTAGACCACAATAATTTATTAGTATGGTGTAGGGCCTCCTTTTGCAGCCAATACAGCGTCAGTTCGTCTTGGGAATGACATATACAAGTCCTGCACAGTGGTCAGAGGGATTTTAAGCCATTCTTCTTGCAGGATAGTTGCCAGGTCACTACGTGATGCTGGTGGAGGTTCGTCCTTCTTGGTGGTATGCTGACATTACCCTGGATACCGTGGCTCTTGATACATCACAAAGACTTGCTGTCTTGGTCACAGATGCGCCAGCAAGACGTGCACCAACAATCTGTCCTCTTTTGAACTCTGGTATGTCACCCATAATGTTGTGTGCATTGCAGTATTTTGAGCAGAACTGTGCTCTTACCTGCTAACTGAAACTTCACACTCTGCTCTTACTGGTGCAATGTGCAATTAATGAAGATTGGCCACCAGGCTGGTCCAATTTAGCCATGAGACCTCCCACACTAAAATGACAGGTGTTTCAGTTATAAGGCTGGTCACTATCGTGACCAAATGGTCCAAAATGACTATAAAACTGCATTGCATACAATAGCCTTTTATATTCATTGTTTTCACAGCTAAAAATTAGTTCTTTAGGGACCATTGTCTTTTCAGGGTTCTTGTCATGGTTAAACAGTTCTTCTGTATCCTGGAGAACCTTTGTACATGGTATTTTAAAGAGCCTACATTAAAATATTCTTCTATGTATATAAAAGCTCCACTGTTGTTATGAATCACAGAACCTTTTTCTAGGTAACATGCATGACAGTCACAATATGCAAAATAGGTGTATTCATAGATGTTGGCCTCTACAATAATGATTCATTTACAGAAAGGCACTACCACGCATCTAAAATGATTCAGTCTTACTTTACCTTTTGGCCCAGATTATAAAAACATATACATAAAATATTCTGACCCAGAATATGAAAATGTTCAGCACAGTAAGATATTTGCTAATCTCAAGCAACTAAACAACCCCCCTGGCTTTTTGGAATCAAATTACAAGAAAGATTAAGTGTGATACCCGTAATCTTGATTTTATATGCACAGTCATTACACGCCTCACCAAAGCGACTGGGGCATTCGCATGATAAACACGGCCTAATGTTATGCATCTCCTTCAAATATGAAACAGTCTGGCATGAGTGAAAGTAATATTAGATAGAAGTCTCTTGGTGAAACCCAGGGGCTGTCCAGGCATCCCAGAATGCCTTGCTCTGGCCTACTTTGATATTTCTGGTGTCCCTGCATTTTCTTGCTGCAATGTTTCTTCAGAATTGGTACACTGAATAAACGAGGCCTTGGAAGATGCAGAAATATCGAAAGCACAACACGAGCAGCTGCTGCTGCTGCGCCGGAAAAAATGATCTATCATTAATGAAAATGCCTGTTAGCTCCTCTCAGATCCACCAGGCAGTGGTGAATCACAGCCAAGGCTTTTAGACATGACTCATGTTAATCAATTTTAAATGGGAGTGGCTTGAATCAGCCATATACAAGATTTAAGTTCCATTAAATACAATGCAAACATTAAGTACTGTTTCTGTTTGTTTCTTGTTTCTAGTTCAGAACATGAGTTTTTACAGATACGTCTTTTTATATTAGTTGTGAGGAGTGCTTTTTAAATTAGCACATCATACAGGAGATAATTATATCTAAGCCGCAAAGGCACAGTAAAAAAAATCAAAGCAATAAACAGAAGTTGGATAAATAAAGGACACTGGTGACTCGTGCTGGGTGTTTGTGTTTTTGTCTTTGCGTCTCTTTGAGGTCTTCCTGGTCAATGCGCTATATCCCTCCCCCGGCCGAGCTACAGTTCCTCACACCAATTCTGTGCCTGATGGCAGGGTGCGTTATCCTGCTAGAATATCCCACCATTTTTAGGCATAAGTCCATGACACCATGACACTGGCCACTAACTGGATGCTAGAAGACTTGTGGACCAATCATACAATCGTGGACCAATGAGTCACAGTACCAGTTGTTTTGGGCTGATGGTAGGGTTAGTGTGTGGTGCAGATCCCATGAAGCCATGGAGCCCGGCTGTTTACAAGACTGTGCAGGCTGGAGGTGGTTCCATACTGACATGGGGTGTGTTCTCATGGAATGGGCTGGGTCCACCGGTCCACCTAAACCTCTCACTGACCAGTGCTCACTATGTTTCCCTGCTTGGTAGCCATTTGCAGCCCATCATGGACTTTACTTACCCTCTCTCATGGTTCATTACCATGCTGAAATAAATATTTCAGCAGTATAATGCATCATGCCATCAGGCCTGTCACGTCCTGTCTAGTCTATCCCCTGTTTATCTAAGTTTTCTCTGGTTTTCTGTCTCTGTCTTGTCATTTCCATGTGTCTTTTGTTGTCCTGTTCCATGTGCTTCTGTTTGTTTTGGTCTTTGCTCCTCCTGTCTCCGCCCCCTTGTCAGGCCCCTCACCTGTCCCTAGTTTGTAGCTCTGCCCCTTCCCAAGTGTTCCTTGCTGTGTTATACTCCCTGTGGTTCACTTTGTTCTTGCTTGGTGTCTCTGTTAGTTGTTTCTGTTTCCGTGCCCCTCAGTAGTGTTTTGTTTCTTAGTTTTCCTAGTGATTTTGGTTTTGTTTGTCTCCTGTTAGTTTGTCATTAAACACTTGCACTTGCATCCTGTCTCCTCTTTGTGTCCCAAGTTGTCCAGAATTGGTTTGAGGAACCTTCTGGAGAATTCATACAAATGATGTGGCCTTCAATCAAGACATTCCACTGAACCTTCAACATCATGGACAAGAGGTTACAAAGCGCTGTCTGGGCAGCAATTCTTCATCCTTTTATGTTGGTCTGGTTTGACAACTGTGACTCACCATTGCCTTTCGAGGCACAACATGAGACAGGATGCACCAGGACTAGCTGGTTAGCCGGCTAACTTCAGTAGAAATCTCTGCAACATGATAAACAGATGTTGATTTTAGTTCGTTTTAAAGGGTTTTAGACTACAACTCTTCCAAACTGCCAAGGGTCAGAGATCACCAGTAAAAGTAAAAGTACATTAAATGAAAAGTAGAATTTGGGAAGTTTGGAAAGTTTTGGAAAGTCATTTGCATTAGTTTATATTTTAAGAAAGGGCGCTGTGAAAGTGGTGTAAACGGCTTCAAATTAAAGGCAGCGTGAATCAGAAATGATAGCTGTGCAGCATCTTCTGTACTGAGACATCAGTATTATCTAGGAAGTTGAATGAAGTAGCTGAGAGCTTTCACTTGATGATAGGTTGTAGGTAGTGGGGGCAGTGGGGTTGGAGGGGAGTGGGGGCGATATGTGGTATTATTGGTTAATAATATTTTTTTCCTGCCCATTGTAATCAAACATCATATTTATATACATACTATATTTTAAATGTCTGTGCATTTTAATAGAGGATTATTAGAAAACAAGAAGTTTGCCTTTTAAGCAAGATGGCAAATCATACCTGATATGACACAGGAACATCAACTACCGTATAAAAAAAAGGTCCATTCTGAATTCAGGCTGACTCAATACATCATTATGTACATTATTACATGTACATCATTATCAACAGTATTGTGTTTATCCAATTATACGCTACATATATAATACATAAAAATACAATTCAATAAAATGTAACAACTCATAATTAGTACATAGTATCATAAAAATATTAAAAACTATCAAAGAATCATATTGCAATCTTCTTTGCCCTGTGTAATAACTGCAAAAATCCTATCCAGTCTGCCACACATTCATAGTTGATATATTTTCCCATTACTGAAGCTATTCATCTTTGTCCCGAGTGCGTGAATGACTTCCTAATGTTGAAGTAATGTGCTGAACACCCATTTTCCCCCAAGCTGGAGCAGAGACAGATGAGAATAATCATTTTGTCATGAAAAAGACAGAAAAAAACACACAGACGCTTTTATTTGTATTTGCGGCAGAGGGGTCAGTGAGTCTCTGTTGGCTTTAAAGAGGATCTGTCATGATACTCAGCCTAAAAGCGGAGGATGATGACACAACGCTGTCATTAACAACAAAGCCATGCAGGAAATGATTTCCCACTCCCTGCTAAGCAACATCCTAGCCAACTGGATGCCGGGAAGATCACGTGGCAAGTTGGTTTCTAGGTGTTCTCCGCCAGGTGTGCTGAGATGATTGACAGTAGACTTTGGCCTTCAGTTAGGAGGGTGGTTGTGAATGTGTATGTGAGACATAAGTAGCCTTTATGTCTATTTATTGGTAATTCTGGATAAGAGAAAGCAACCTTGGAGTGATATTCTGGAATATATACCACTTTACCCCAAACTACACCAACAGTATCGCTTGGAAGTCATATTTATTGGCACTGACAAAAACACGCTGTGTGGAATTGTGTTGAATTGCTTCTTATTATTTATCACTTGAAGCTCTGTGAACAAGATGAGAAATTCTGTGAGAAGTGGGGATTAAAATTATGCAGTCAGTACCACATCTGTGCGCACAGTAGAAGAACAGAGGAGATATAGCCTATTATTATGGCATATACTGTAGTTTATAAAAGGTAATCTTTAGGGATGTATGAAGACCTCAGATTCATATCGATTTCCGTAGATAATTGCTTTTAAAAAATGGTTTGGACAGAGGTTTAGATACAGCTGATATTTTAAACTGATATCTGTTGATGTTTTTGCTGAATTCTGGAGGAACAGAACATGTAGCCAATGCTGGATTGTCAGCATTGTGTTCTATCATTTTACTGAATTTGCAAAACTGGGGAAACAACAGTAAGTCTTTAAAGATCTGGTTCCAATTTCTACATCTTTATATATCGTCGCTGTCCAAAGAAAAACAAGTATCTCCAAAATGGCAACTTTACAGGAGAGGCCAAAAACCTCATTCGTTTTTAATGTAAGTCAATGGAACCAGATGTCTTATCAAGCACTTTTGGGCCATTTCAGTTGGTCCATTCATAATGCACATCTCACAAAGTGTAAATGGGAGCTGCTGTTTTCAAATAATATTGGACAGCGACGATATGTTTATTTACTGGTATCAGTTGATATAGTTACTTTGCCCAATTTAGAAACCCCTCCAACACTAAGTATGATATCAAACATTGGAAGACAAATTTGAGCGAACTCGGGTAACATACTGCACATTTCTCACTGACTAGACTCACGTGAGACTTGTGGTCATGGTAAAGTCATCTCTACATGGATCTGATTACTTGAAGTCATCAGATTCTTGAGCAATGTGCACGTACACATTAGTCTTAATCTATAATTAGAATGAATTCAATCAGATTAGCGCATGTCAATGTGCCATTGACATTTTGTTCCCCTTCAGACAGATTAACAATTACACAACTTTCTCAACACGTGTTATCTGCCTTACAGTTTCTCATATGCATCAAAAATGGCTAAATGTGAAAATTCTAATATTTTTCAAACTGGAAACCCCTGTGCGAACCTGGTACACCCCCAAAAATCAAGCTGCACTTTTACTTCAGATCTGAAAAATCCACATCTCTTTCTGCCCATCCTCCCACTGTGGGAAGACAACTCAAAGCTAAAATGGCACATACAGAAGGAAACTACACTACAGCACCAAAACTGAGATGTGGAGATGTAGAGTAAGGTTTAATGGAACAGTTTAAATTTAGAGTTGGGATTACCTGAATCACGAGATGCATAAAACTGGGACCAACTTTTAGGACTACAATGAATGTAAGCTGTGATACAGGAAAAATGTGGCCGCACAAAACACTGACAAATTTATATTAGATCTATTAAATGTTTTCTGCATCTTTATCTGTTGTTGAAAAATGAATAACTTGTACTTAATCACAGTTTTGACTGTAAATAAAAATAAATAACATAAAGTGGTCCATGACTTTTGAACACTGCTGTACGCAGATGAGAAATATTGGAAATCTGTGCGAAGATATTGGTGCATGTGTAGTTATTTTCATGCAGTCTTGTGTGAAAAAATACATTTTTGCTTATCGATATAGAATGTGCACTGAACATGAACAATTCCTTCCATGACTATGCAACTAATCACATGATCAGAAATGACTACATTAACTCTAGCACTTCTAGGGGTTACCCATGTCCCAGTGAAATACACTCACGGTCAAATAAATTGTTTGGTTTGGGAAACTTGGTTTACCATCATGAGACATGCAAATGATGAAGTTTCCTGCTCAGCTCAAGCTTATGATGTAAGCAAGGATTGTCCTCATCACTGTAACTGTCTGACTCAACAGCCACATTTGCAGACATTTAGCGAGCAGTGATGCTCTCCGTTAGTTATCCTGTTAGCACCAGCACCTCTAGCAGACGGCTGCACGATGCAGAACTACATGCATGCAGACCGTTATGACTACTGCCCTTAAAACCACATCAACGTCACCAAAGACTGCAATGGTGTCAAGCCAGACTGCCACTCAGAATGGCAGAGGGCCATGAGTCCTGCTTTCATCTTGGCGGAGACGACCAATGAGTCTGCGTGTGGGAGATCGAGGTCAGCGGCAAGATGAACGGTTTCTTGTCACACATACAACTCCATTCTAAGATGTCTGGCATTCTAGCAAACATGCCAGCCCAATGGCATAGTGAGAAACACTACTTCTGTATGTGTAGCTCAATAAACATTTCCCATATCAGTCTAACTGTATCATCATTTACTGTTCCAGGTAACCTTAATCTTCCTTAGCACTGCAATCCGACACTTCCTTCTGGGAGCAACTGTTCTTTTTGACCATGAGAACCACAACCGCCTGCAGCCATTGCAGCATTAACTCTTTGCTGCTGACATATCACTTCACCGTAGTGGTGCAGGGTGATTCACCTTGCTGCTGTCGCTCTGAGCGGCCCTGCTCCAGAAAACACATGGGAGAGGACAGGGAGAGCGGACTCTGCGAGCGTGATGTTTGTAAGAGCCGATTAAGTGGACAGGGTCAGGAGGAAATGCCTGGGTCTGTGCTGCAGTGCTCCTGGTGAGATGAACAGAGAGAATGTTTTATTTGCGACTCCACACAGAGAAGCCTGCACGGCGCTGCCTGAGTGGGCCGTCGAGCAGTCATGCTACACAGGGTTGCCATGGAAACTGCAGGGAACGGAGGAGAGAGTGCAAGACAGCGGATGTGAATTAAGTTCTGTCATTTTTGTCACCTACTGTAGAATCCTGAGTCGAAAGCATGCAAATTGTGACAAGACACCGAAGCGCTCGCTTTACGTAATGCTTAATGGGTTAGCTCAGCTCTGTTAAATAAGCCACTGCCTATGTGCCTCTTTACAGGCACCAGCAAGGGTATGAGAATGCTTCTACTGCACTGAACGAATGCTCTCTCTTAGAAGGCATTTAGGCCTTAAACGTACTAAGGATGAGAGGATGATGGCCACAGTTTATATATCAGGCCCAATATCAAAGGCAGCAGAGTGAATACAGCACCAAGCACTGACGGAACAGTTCAGTTGTGGCCATATTCTAACACAGATATCATACTGCAGATAGAGTCTATGAAGAGCACAACCAGACACGCTATAGATTTCAAAGCGTAGCCATGGCTCCCTCTACTGAGCGGACGTGAACATGGTGCGGCTGCTGCTACTGATGCTTCATCACTGCAGGCCGCTGCCCCACCGACTGGCGCTGACTGTTGCAATCTTACCTAATATTCCCACTCCGGTGCAGCTATTTTCAGAAGGATGCGTTTTTCTACTGGTTAATGACTCAATTAAAGTAATAATTCCTGAGGTGGCTTCACCAAGGACGTTTTATATAGTCCTCAAAGCTTGCAGCCCTGCCACAGGCTGGAGGTGGAGGAAGCTCTCATTAATCCACATGGCATACCGGGCTCATCTGTTCGATTAGTTCAGGTTGGCCTCCGTCCCCAATTAAGAGCACCGAGATTTACGAGTATCGCTCACAGACATGGCATCAGACATGGCATGAACAAGAAATGGAAAATTATTTGTTTTGTTTTGTATTATTGTTTCTTCATAGCACAAAAGCACAGTCTTTAATAGCATCAGAACGTCCTACATAAGACTTTCATAGTGACCTAATTCAGCTATTTGTTTGCTCGGTGTGTTCACTGATGAAAGGCAATATTGTTAACGTTATCAAGTAGGTGGATACTAAAACACATTTCAGACAGATCCGGTCCAAGTATGAAGCCCCGCTGTGTCCTATTTTTCCATTCTGATTAGGACGTTCAAATGCAGACAAAGGTCCAATCAGATTTCAACATTTGAAGGATTCATCAGTGTGTGTGTGTGTGTAGTTAAAAAAAAGGAGGCATCAATAACGAATAAACTAAGTACTAAAGTTATTGCACATGCCCCCATTAAATTGTACACCAAGTAACAGAAGGGGTAAAAGAAAATCAGGTTGTAGATCCATTTCATAAATGGGAAACACAAATGAAAAATTGTAAATGCACTGTGGTGCACTGCAAGCCTAGTTTTTGCAGCAGGCATCATGCCTTATGATATTATGACTGAGAACCAATTCAAAAGTATAGCTTCACTGTCAGGATTAGGATTTATGCCAGTCGCTATATCCTGAAATATGATGTCTAGTAATGTTAGCCCCTTAAAAGGGAACCCCCCTAAAAGGGTTATGTTTCCACTTTTCTTACTTCCTTTAGTGTGATATGTGGCCTATTGCATATAAATGATCTGTTATAAGTTATAAAGGCCAAAGTAGACACCACAGGAACCACTTTTCCTAGCTGCCTGAAACTCTGGGTAAGACCCAGACTGATCCAGCAGAACCTGACACCATGGTAAGAACAGCAGGATGCTGCAGTGAAGGTTGTCCAGTCAGAAAAGAGTGGGTGAGCTGACCAATCAGAACATACTTGACTCACTGGGAGGCAAGGCTTAATGACACAGGAGCTCAGACAAAGGGTTAATACAGTTCCACAGCATGAGCAAAATATTGCAGGTTGCTAAAATTATAGCATGAACTTTCTTTTCTTTTCCAGAATTAAAATTCTGAACATTGAAAATTAGCATAATAGGACTGGAGGTAGGAGCAGTACTTTGTGGGCAGGTGTGGCCCAAATGTTGCCAGGACTTTTGGAGGGATATATACCCTGTAGTTACTAAACAATTAGTCTTAAGATTTAATAAAGCTGGGATTTTAAGAGGTTAATCATACTGTCCAAACACATTTCAAAATGCACATAATAACTGAAAAACTTCCTGTAAAAATCACTTAATTACTTAATACACCACCACAACACCCAAAAACATCACACTAATGGACTGATTTTGGCCCCTGTTGCTCAGCAGCATATTAAACCACTCTTCAGACTACAGAAGGTAACAGAGGCCTCTTCTGAGAATTACAACATCTGTTTGAACATGACCCACGCCTGCCACAGATGGAGTGATTAGAGAACATCTTGATGAGAGGTCATAAAAAGAGAGAAACACAAACCAGAAAATGAGTGGTACAAGAAAGGGGGCTTAAAACATAATATTGCACAAAATACCTACGACCAATCAAATTCAATTGGAACAGAATAGAGGTATTAGGGGAGAATGGTGGCCCATTGTGGATGACAAATCCGATTAAACAATATTATATCAACCGTGACCCTCGCTGACCATGTCCAGGGCTCAATTTTCACTTACGTGCAACAAATCCCCAGTCCTCTTCATTTAGGTGGCCTCATTATCATCTGTGATGCAGCGTGCATTAAGCCAAGCGAATATTCATACAAACAGATGGTATTTGCTGGTCAAACATTTCTCGTTAGGGAGAGATTTAATGAGTGGGAAAATCAACATAAAATTTCTCCCCCTCAGTTCACAGAGACAGGGACGGCATCGATGCCAGTTCAGTAGAGCCACTGAGTCCTGGTTATAACAGCATGTTTGACTGATTTGAAAGATTATTACATATAGTAATAGTGTTAGGCTTGCTTATGATGAGCAAGAACCTGCAGTGTAACAGTGATTGACCCACAGTGCTAAAGAAGCCTCAGTCAGAGAAGGCAGGTTTTTAAAGAGCTACCTCCAACATGTTGGAGCGTGCCCTGCTTAAGTGTTATGCAAATCGTATGTACAATTGCTGAAGCAATTAGACATGATCATTTTTAGCATAAATGCTAATTATCTACAGCCCTGTGCAAACTTCGGAGGACACATTAATTAAATGTCCAGTAAAAACGGCCATTAAGTACCAGGTATTAATTTTTAACCAGCTGGATAATAAACAGGAAAAGATATAGTAGCCTCAAAAACTAATTATAACCAAGAACTAAACATAATGTCACATCATGTTTGCATAGTTTTTCTTGCTTTCAGCTATTCAAAGAATCTGCAGGGGTTTTCTTCATGCATGCACAGTTCAGTCAGCAGCTTCTTTGTTTTATAAATGTTCCTTTTTGGTCTATTTTTGTTTCGCAGTAACAGCTTATTGACAGCTACACATCCTTTCAGACTCACAGTGTGGTCATAGACTCATAGTCTGCCTCTCACAGTGGAAGGATGGACAGAAACGCCTGTTATTTAGATCTGAAATAAGAGTGGAGCTTCCGGTTTACCTGATGGTTGCAGTTTTAATGGTCTACTGGGTGCTGCACAGTTGTTAGGTGTTTTCTCTGCATCTCTTTCACCATTTTTAAAATTCGATTTTTCTAAACACTCCTGTTTTGTCCTTAGATTTTCAATCTCCCCTGAAGTACCTCCTGAAAAACGAAAGCCTTGGACTCTTGTGGTATCTGTTTTGACTAAAGATTAAAATGATGTTGAGGCTGAAGCTAGATGTAGAGGAATTATTCCATAAAAAATTCATAAACTGTTGAATTTATTAATAGAAATACAGAATTCAGTTAGTTTTGAATTGTCTTAGTCTTCTTGGGGGAAAAAGGCTATGTGATTCTATAAAGGGGGATTAAAAGAGGGGTAAAGAAGGCCATACTCCAAACCAAACTTCAGCATTTTCAAAAACTCAACGGCAGAACTCTGACAAACCTCATGGGCTCCATAAGCCCCTGAATACTTCTGTTCCCTGTACAATACAGCCAAATACTCTTATATTCAAAGGAACTATGAATATTCAAGTGTTCTATGAATATTTGAGCATCATGTAAATTGTGCAAGATCTCTGACTGCCCCACTGATGAGTGAATATAGATTCTTTCACAATGAGGTCTCTGCTCGTCCTGTTGTTTCAGCAAATGTGTGATGAAGGACATGCATTTCAATCTGGATACCGACTACTGATGACAGGAACGACAGTGGGAGGAGAGAGAGAGAGAGAGAGAGAGAGAGAGAGAGAGAGAGAGAGAGAGAGAGAGAGAGAGAGAGAGAGAGAGAGATCGAGAGAGAGAGAGAGAGAGAGAGAGAGAGAGAGAGAGAGACAGAGAGAGACAGAGAGAGAGAGAGAGAGAGAGAGAGAGAGAGAGAGAGAGAGAGAGAGATTGGGAATCACTATGTATTCCAGTCACATGTTTCCACTCTCCTCTCATCTACTTGCCTCTCCTCCCACGACCAGCCTGGCCCCAGAGTGTTTTAATAAGGAGCTGTGAATTGGAAGATGGTGGGTTGCTTTGCCCTGCTGTGGTCCACTCAAGCTTGATGCAAATCCACTGCAACTGGGGATAGTTGGCACATCACATGCAATTTGCTGAAACCACTACCGAGAAGCTGTAATGCCTCAATAGGAGACAACGTATGGCTATAACATACAAACCGTATATCAGTCTGTATAACATCTTTTGAAAATTACCACCTGACAAAGGCTTCAGTGGTTAAAGACAGACATGGATATTGTATCTGTCTCAGAATGAAGGAACAGTTTAGTTAAACATTAGATAGACACTCTTTTTGGGAAACTGTGAGACCCATACAGTCAATATGTGCAGGTCTGTAACAAACACTTCATTACAGGTAAGCTAATGTTGCAGTGAAATGCAGTCAGAGCAGTGGAAGTTGGTGCTGCATTGAAAAGGCAGGACACAGAAGTGAAAGAAAATCCCAAAGTCAGTAGCCTTTAAAAATAGTTAAGTTAGCAAACATAGCCACGTAAAGCATGTTAATGTTAGTGATGTAATTATTTTACAGCAACATCACGACTGACAGACTACCAAAACATCTAAATGAACTGTCTTAATAACTGAAACAGTAAAAGATGTCAGAAATACATTATCAATCAATCAATCAATCAATCAATCTTTATTTGTATAGCGCTTTTTACAACTAACGTCTCAAAGCAGCTTCACAGAAAAACATGGAGTTGATGTACAGACGTAGGAAAGGAAATCTGGGTCCAAGCTCCCGTAAGCAAGCCAGAGGCAACTGTGGCAATGAAAAAACACCCTTGAATATGGAAGAAACCTCGAGAGAAACCAGGCTCAGGGGCGGAACCCAACTTCCTCAGCCTATCAGGTGATATAATATTTGGCATATAGTGGTTCAATATTTGTTATAATATATAGTTGTATGCATCAGAATTTGACACCTCCAGCCACTGAGGAGGGTCTTTTGCCCACTTTGACCACAATGGTGAAGGCAGACTGATAGTACACTCATCAACCCCTATTTCAGTGATGACAATTGTCTGGGCTCCTAATACCTATAAATCAGTAGAGGCTTTTACTGTATGCTATTACTGTATGCTATAATTGTTAAAGGCCTCAGGATTTGTATTTACAGTCAGTCAAATTTAGAAAGTGCTGCTTTCAACCAAGAAGGGATTGGCAGCATTGTGCATGGGCATGGAAGCGATGCTATGGTACTAGTTAACTAGTACGTTCTTAACTGTGTTACCAAGGTAACTGTTTTACTTCATCTTTCCAAAGCAATCAAAAGGCAGTCATAATCATTTGCTCAATGTGTTCTCAATCAAATTAGCAGGCTAGAAATAATCTACAAGGCTAATATGCAATAGAAGCTTACAGCTTCCAGTGACCATTGAGAAACTGAAGACCATTAGCCTATTAGCTACCCCTCTTAGCTCATGTAAAAAAAACTCTATTCCTTTAAAATATTAACAAATGATTCAAGGTCATAACCTGAAGATAATTGCCTCCGGATGTATCCTCTCACTTAACAAACTTAACTACATTTGGCAGGAGCCCACTACATCTTACACAAGCAAGCTAGAGATACGCTGAGCCCTGCCTGAGTTTACTGCCTGCATTATTCAGTAATGAACCACCATGAGGCTGATGTCCTTGCTGTGGTTGGGTAGGTGAATGAGTGAATGAGTGGATAAGCATGCTGAATAACAAACACCACAGCTCGAGCCCTGCATCAGGTCCTACAGCGCAAAAGCTCGCCGCATGCTCGCGGCATCCACTGCAGCAGAGCGCAACTGGAAGCCCCTGCTCTCTCTCCGCAGAGAAAGCTCTCCCACTGCAGACGCCCACTCACTGCTTCAACCAAAGCTCATCTGTAGGCTGAAGAGCCAAAATGTTGAGGGAGAAAGGGAGAGAGAGAGAGAGAGAGAGAAAGGGAGAGAGAGAAAGGGAGAGAGAGAGAGAGAGAGAGAGAGAGAGAGAGAGAGAGAGAGAGAGAGGGAGAGAGAGAGAGAGAGAGCATGTAAAAGAGGGCTATGTTGCATATTCATAACCCAACACAATACTGCTGAGATGAGCAGGGTATAAGATGGGGGTTTCCTTTAGGGCCTCTCAAACAGAGTCAAGAACAAAACAGGACCAAAAAGAATGGAAATGCAGTATGCGCACTCCCTGCAACTTTGACCAATCACGAAGCGAAAACGTGGGTGGTTTCTGTGGCTTTTCACGGCCGACACATTGCAATGCACTACAGGCCTTATGTGCAGTCTACGGGAAAACAGCCTGTCCTGCATAAGGAGCAAATATCGTCTGAGGAACCAAGATATAACTCCTGGCCTGCTCTCCATGCTAAAGAAGTGCAATGCAGCAATTTGCCCAAATGCTGAGCCTCAGGTTCCCATTTCTCACTGAGTCTGGCAGTCACAGAGCGCTTCAGAGCAGGCCAAACCCGCAGTAGTAGGTGAGGATCATAATAACGTGCTAAAGCCTCGGCTCGGCGCTGTGTAAGAAAGCCAGTGTGTCTGTGTGTGTGGGCTGGCCTCTTTGTAAAGAGAAGATGCTGCACCATGGAAACCTGTGCAGATATTCACAGCTAATTATGCAGCGACCTGCTGACAGATATGAATGCGAAGAAGCACCATGGAATTAAACTGCCAGCTCCAGTGGCCTCCATTTTTCACTCCGCCACAGAAACAGAGCAAGGGATAGAGGGAGAAAAGTACTCCTAGACCTACGTAGGGGACATGATCTAATCAAACCAGCACACAGCCTCAATTTAAATGCCATAAAGTGTAAAACTGAAAAGAACATGAGGAGAAATGACATTTGAGCATTAAAGGCAAAAAACAACGATTTGTCAAAATCTGCATCAGTAAACCTTTTAAATGTTGTGTAACGCACTAGTCAGATTTCTTTACAGTGCTACTGATGGGAACCAGGGGTTGCGATATCTACTATGTACACAGATTATTCGCAATCCAAAAAGAGCCTACATGTGCCTTCTGAGCTTTTATATCATCTCCAAAATGGAGACAATATGGTAACTTTACAGGAGAAGGCAAATCTTTAATGCAAATTAATGTAACCAGCTTGCTTTATGAGCAACTTTGGAGAAGTTCCATTTCCAGATGCTCATGGTGACAAAAAGGGATGATGTTTGAGGCTGAACTGGCAAAATTTCTTTTAGACTGGTAAGTAGTGATGCATGCAAGTTTTCAGGAATTGACTGCTTGACTCTGGCTGGAATCCAAGAGAACATCAGAGTGTGTGATAAAGGGACACAGCAGAAATGAATCCACCCTAAATGTAGTTTAATTGTAGCAATATGAATTTTGCTTGTGTTACATCATGAAAGGGTTGTAGTAAGAAAATCACCGTCAGTTGAAATTTAACCATTTCCTTTAGGGCCTCTTAAACAGAGTCAAGAACAAAACAGGACCAAAAAGAATGGAAATGCTCACCCTCTGCAGCTTTGACCAATCAGGAAGCGAAACGTGGGTGGTTTCTGTAGCTTTTCACCGCCAACACATTGCAATGCACTACAGGCCTTATGTGGTGTTTGTTCCTTGTACCATTGGTAAAGTTACTTATTGAACTGCAGATCATAAAGATAATGAAGACGACTGATATAAGACATGTAGATGCCGTGTCTGTGCTCAGGGTAGCTATTAAGCAGCACTAGCATTGGTTAAATCTGGTAATTAAACTCTTACTACTCAGGACTCTCTCCTTCTTTACAATCCGCTTCGTCTGAATCACTCTCGAGCCTATTATGAGGAATAAACGTGGGTGTCAACAGAGTTGAAGAGTCGACTTCCCGTCTTTCATCTCATAAAGTCGTCAAATATCGACCCTGAGAAGAATCGACTCTTTTGGAATCAACTCCCCATCACTACTCTCAAGCAAACAGCTGTTAGAGATAACATTTAAGAGGATGGACCGTGCATTTCCTTGTGTCTTAGAACAGGAATGAACACCACAACTTGCTGCATGATCTCATACACCTAGCCCCTTTGACAGAACTCACATTCATACAGCAAGTACGCTTATTAATGGAAAAGCTCACACTGATGTTCGACTTCACTGGAAATGGAGACACAGGCCTTATGCCAAAACACAGCAGTATTTCAGTTTATAGTTAATGCACATAAATGAGACATTGTGGGCATTTCTGTTGTGCATAAACAACAGCAAATTGCAAACCAAAAAACCCACGCTAATATGGCCCCAAACCTTGTTGCTACGGTAATAGGAACTAGGAGCATCCATAGATTTTTTTTGGAGGCGTGAAGGCCAGCAATTTGCCTGGCTGACAAAACTCTGCAGTAACTGGGCCTCTAATGAGTCTAACAAGGAGCTGGGAAGACAGGGTCCCCCACACACAGCTGCAATATCATCTGAAACAACAAATTAAAACAGAAGCACAGTTATATCGAGGCAAGATGACCTGAAGCAAAACTGCTTGCTATATGAAAAAGCCAAACATCAGAAGATGCTACACATAGTCAGAGACCTACTTTTTGAGTTCTGTTTGAAGTACACTGTATTGAACGGACACACTACTTAACATGCATAAGAAAGTACCCTGTAATGTCACTGTTAGCCACTTGCTTTATGAATTCACAGCAGCTTCTAAACTAAATTACATTAATTATAGTAAGTCTAAAAGAGCAACTGAGCGATGAACTACTTTACCTATGTGAGTTGTAACTGTGACCTGACATCAATATATGGCCAGTGAGTTCCTATAATCACAATCCAGGAAGTTAAGATTGAATATATGATCAGTACAGTATACATCTTTTCGATTTGGGCAAAACTATATAAATAAGCTTCTTCTTGCTTGTTTTGACTGATAAATGTTATGTTTATTTTGAAATGCTGGTTGCAGATTTCCAAAAAGGAAGCTAAATATATATATATGAAAAAGTGCCAAAAACATCCATATCTACCATGCAGCTGAAGCATTTGGGGGTATTTTTAGTACGGAAAAAAAAAACATTCTTGGAAAACACAAGCCGTTTGGAAAGCCTGTGTCATCTCTGACGCACCAGTGAGACAAATATGAGAAAAGTGGGCAGAAATTTCTCCCTGTGTATGTCAGTCACGCAACCACACATTGTTCATTATAACATGTGTATTCTAGTATACTCTAAATATCAACACACATGACCTCTAAAAGTCCATGGATATCTCAAAACCATATCTCAAGACCCTAAAGAGCAACCTCAACTATGATCACTTAAAGTCAATCCTGAGTAAAATGACCCTTTTTACCTTCTCAGTTCACATTACTGCTCATATTAAGCATGATTCATCCTCATTCATGCTCATTAATGCTTATTTAAAATAGAACATTCTTGTTTTCCTGTAATCTGCCATCAAAGTGTAGAAAACGTCTGAAGGGTGCCAGCCTTTAAAATGTGGGTCTGATTTTGGACTACATCCCTGTGCACCAGCAGCTGGGAAAGGTAATATTAAAGCAGAAGGTGATTTTTGTAGAAACCAGGTAATGTACGCTAGTTTTTCAGACAATCCAGGACAGGCCACCATTCTGGGAAAGTGTACTGACTGCCCCCTTGTGTGTGTGTTCAGTAGAGTGTGTGTGGGTGTTTCACTATGAAATAGGGATGGATGGGTTAAACGCAAAGTGTGCTAATGCAAATGGAAAATGGTTTGAAAATCAAATGACCCTTGCTCAAAACAATGAAGCAATGAAGACATCTCTGAACATACACACACAGATTACATGCATGATAGATATTGCTGGCAGGTTTACACCTACAGTGTATCTAAAAGTCACATGACTGAATTGGTGTGGAGTAAACTACAGATGGAGGAAAGGTTTTCTATATAGGAAGCACTATCACAAGCTGTATAAACACCTATGTTTTGCACATTTACACTTGCTCAAAATCTATCTATCCGTAAAGAGGGGTAAAAGTGCTGGTTCTCCATTCACCAGCTTCTAGTTCTAATTTTCCAGTTCCACCTTAAATGGATTTGCATTCTGCATTTGCATTCTGACTCCTGCTTCACCTGCTTCTTGCTCCTGCGTAGGGTACAATAGGAAAACTGGCGAATAAGAAGCTGATTTTACATTTTGCATGGATTCTGGGTGTCTTAAATGTGCTGTGTGTTTACAGTGTTTAACAGTTACATATAAGACAGGTGAATGTAAATAAACTGCATACACGGCAAACACTTCATCTTGTTTCTCAATGATTCAGTGCCATTTCACTTCATCTTTGAGAGACCTTCACTTATGTTAAGTAAACAACCCTAACGTTAACGTAGAGACCCGGCGTCACAGAGTTGAACGTTTGTTACAGTTATTCCACAGGACAATAGAAGAAAACCAGACGACAGCGTTGTAGAGAGCTCCTTAGTACTGAGGTCAACCCAACCACTAAGAAAAAAAGATCAAAGCATTCAGTGCTTTCTTTGCTTTGCTTGAGTAGAAGAATGCCTAGAGGACAAGACAGTTTTTAATATCTACTGCGTTCTTAGCTGGCTATTCTTTTAATGTGGGTAACACAGTACAGGCTTTTGTCCATCTTGTCAATAAGGCTTTTTACTTCCCATCCTCCATCTAGCTTTCAGGTGTCACTGGAATCATGTGACTGCAGACAACCTAAGCATAATGTGTTTAGATACGTAGCTAGCCAGGTCGGCTACTTGATTCTGAAAAACACCGAATTCCCTCATAATTAAAACAAACCAGATAATTCCCTGAAGAGCTGAAAGAATAGCTGGCATCAATTTCTTGCCTTTCAGCTATCCCAGGATGTACTGCCATTGGAAAGCCACACCAATTCTCACTCTTGTTTAACTTCTTGCTGTGTGCAACCTCTTTCTGAAGCATTATAACTCCTGTTTTTCCTTCCATTCTTCCTTTCTTTAGCAGTGTAGATAAGCTGCTGTTGTACCTGTCCAGCTTTCTCTACTATTCCTGTGAACCTAGCTTGTTGGTGTGATCATAAGTATATCATAAGTATCATAAGGAATTTAACAACAATGTGTCTAACATAAATCACCTGCTCCACATTTCACCTCCTTTCCCACCATTCCCACCTTTAATCATCAAGTAAAAAATGTTTAGCGACTTAAACCCTCACTCAGAAACAGTTCCCAGTAAATGATCCAATCATGCTGACTTTAGGCTCTTTCTGCAGGCCCTCTAGTGGTCAATCCATATGCAGAATGGAAACTTTTTTCTATTAATGTAATCACACAAAATGTTCTTCCCTGTAGCTCGATTATGAGATTAACTAGGGGGCCATTGACTCTGTATGTGTGAAATGTTGTTGAGCTGCTGTAAGAAAGCAGAAAGAGTGCATTTGGCTGCTGTGAAAAGGGGCTAAAGGCTAATGGTTGAACTTATGTACGGCACTCTCAGTAAAAATGACTTAACTCTGGTTTCTAAACTGTATGGAATCATGCGAAGAATACAAGTACAGATTTGTACGTCTGTCCCCACTACTCAGCACATTTCTTCAGGAAAGGAGTGAATCCAGTAAACAGCTCTCCCTGATCTTTCATGGCATACCCACATTATGATTAAAAAAGCTGAGGATTTTCCATGGGACAAGTGTATGTAGGTCAGGGTGACCTAGTTGACAGAAGACCTACTTTAATCTGATTGGCTTCATCAAGGCAATCCACTCCCTGCTCAGTAGCTCAAATCAAACCAGGTCTGGTTGGGTTTCACATACCCTGCGGTTCTGTGATAAAAACCTGCATCACACTCTGATACACCACTTACATAACATTCTATTAGACAGTCAACATATCAGATACCAATTACCGCACTTCCAATCAGACAAGGATTCAAGGAATGTTAATGATACTTCAATTAGCCATCTTTTCATTAGCAAGTCATAACGATGACAAACCAATTAATCAAAAAAATCTATTATAGGCAGTGTCCGTCACATCCTTCTCCTCTCCTCTCACTGAAACGCTGCAGGCACCGATAATATAGCCCACTCTTCCTGGCCACTTGCCCAGCCAAGACACTCTTGGATGAATATCAAAAGGGAAAATAATCCAAGGTAAGTTCAAGGTCGTGATGCCAGGATCATGAAAAGTGCACAACATTCCAGGATGGTGGTGCTGAAGGCATATAAAGTAAAATACCTCTTTTTTTTTCACTTTACATTTACTCAAACGTTAGCCTCATTCCTTCACTGGCTTTCCTTTCCTTATAACCACAGGGGCAAAATCACAGTTTTTTTTAACACCTTCTAGTTGTTAACCTGGCAAGCTCCGATGGTAACAACCAAATTCTGATCTTCTTTAGGGTTTCTCTTTAAGGGGTTGGTTTTCCTCCTAATAGTTCTTGAACAGCTGGCTAAGTCACTTAGCCTTTAAAATTAACATATAACGTTCAGGCAGGGCTAAAGATTTAGAAAAGGCTTTCTGGTCAAATCTAAGTGTTCGAATGTTTTCTGTACTAGTAGCATTATAAAGTACAGAGCTCCCAGGGGCTCCAGGACCCCTTTTTTAACCTCCAAGGCTCCCTCCTCTGAATGTCTTAAAATCAAATATCTGTGGGACTTATGATGTCCTTCTGTCTATTTGGGGGAAAATAGACATTGATTAGCTACTTCACCCACAAATCTGCGAGTTTATCTCCTTTTAACCTCCCCGAGAATCAGCACTGGTCTGCCTCAGGGTGTTAATACCTCAGTGGACCTAGAATTAGAAAAGAAGTTCCAAACAAACCGTTAAACCAAATGAGTTAACAGCCAGCCTACACTAGAGAAGCCTGTCAACATGGGACCTCTGTACTATGGACTACACAAGGACTAGCAGTGTTTCTTATTAAATCCTGCAAACTGTAACAAACCTTACTGTTTCTTCAGGAAGAAATCTCACATCTCTTTTACTATCATAATAGAGCAAAGAGGATACAAAAGAGGAACACCAACAACAAATGTGGTGATGTGGTGCTGATTTCCAAATCACAAACTCTGCAATTTCTACTATTCCAGTATTATTAACAGCACTGACTTTACACGTTTTAAACGGGGAAATGAAGCTAACAGGCTGAAGCTTGTGAATCAGAGGCACACCAATCAGAAAACAACCCTAAAAAGCCCATTTCATGTGTACATGGCAACAAAGTCACAACTAACTGGGGCTTTTAAGGGCAGTCTTGGGCTGGAGGTTAGGGAACCAGTCTTGTGACCAGAGGGTTGCCAGTTCGATTCCCTGAACTGACAGTAACAACTGAGGTGCCCTTGAGCAAGGCACCTAACCCCCAACTGCTCCCCAAGCGCCGTGGATAGGGCTGCCCACCGCTCCGGGCGCTCACTGCTCACTGCCCCCTAGTGTGTGTGTGTTCACTAGTGTGTGTTTAAAGGTTCTTTAAAAATTGTATAATATAATAACTGTCTCAAATATGCATATACAATTATGCAATTTTCCTCACACACCATTAAAAACCTCAGGGTCAGTGAGGATCCCTGCAGCACCAGCAAAAGCCCTAGGAAGACAGCATGGCGGTGATAAGCATGTACCCGTCTCCTGTAAGCTACATTCACAGTCATACACGCTACTGTAAACTGTGCTCACTGCATCTCTTCAATTAGGATCCTGGCAGTGGGTCCACTGACTGCAGCAAAATGAAATGCCCACTTTTGTGAAACAAGCCAAGATCATTTGGTATTAGGTTACCACTTGGGCTCTTCAACACCCACATCAGCAAGATCAAAGATCTAACTTATTGAAAGGATGAAAGGCCGATATGAATGGCCATTAGAGCTTGGACCTTCTGCCAACTGTAAGAGCAAGAGTATTATTATTATGCAGAGTAACTGCAACAACGTATATGAGGCATAAATGTTTCTGGAATTTGGAATGGTGCTCTGATTTGAGCGAATTTCGATGCGAAAAGAAGGACTCCAAACCTCAAGCCCACATAAAATCCACACTGTGCTGTCCACCCACTGCAAGTTCACTTGAGCTCAGACCGGAAAGCTCCAGCTTTTTGTTCCACCAGAAGCCTCTTACTGACAAACCCCATTCTGCTTTCACCATCAATATATATGTCATATAATAACCTAAACCCTTCGATCATTTGGATGCTGTATAAATACACACCGATTAAATATGCGCAGTGAGTTGGGCTGTCTGTTCTTACTGGTGTAATCAATTAAAAAAACGTATGAGTGATATGTCCCCCGATGTCCTCTGAGGGTCTCTCGTTTATCATCTATCACAGAAACCAAAGTCAATGATCATAGCTAGCCAACTGGGAACATACCAGCCATTCAGAGTGCAGAAACTTACAGGCTCCGATTTCTTCAGAGTGGTGCTGATAGGAACCAGGGGACACATGTCTCCAACACAAATGTAGTCATTTTATTGATTTACTTTCATTCATTATTTATTGACTATTTAAAACCACCATTGATCTTACATGTGTCTTCTTAGTTTTCATGTTATGCTAATAATGGTTTACTCAGCCCATCAATGTCTCCAGCATCAGGCAACATATTCATAATACTCGAGTTTCATGTTATAGCTTTGTGTGATGTTGCTTTCAGAGGCATTACATGTTTCAGACATCTGGATCCCATCACCTAGTCTAGATCAGTAAGTCTCTCTAGAATGAAGAATTTCACATTAAACACCTCTGAATGACTTATCTCATCTTAATCACTGAATTATACACCTGATTATTATACGCCCTTCTTAAAAATAAAGAATTCTCTTTTAACATTAACCTATAAGTCTTATAAGATACAAAACCTATAACCTATAAGAGATTTAGGCACTCTTTATGTTTGCTGCACCAAATAAACTATTGCATTAAATTGTGATTTTTTAGTATTGACTGATTGACTGGCTAATGGATTGATTGATTGTGTAACGGTTGATTACGTGTACTTGACTATTGCGCATGCGCACTGAGCAGTGGCTCCCTGCGCGGACCGAAGGAGCTAGTTGCAGCCTAGCCTCCCGTCTGATGAAGCTGCTTCTAAGGTACTCCGGACAGTGACGGTGAGATGTGTGGTTACTTGGGCCAATAAACGCCACTTGTACCCGGCATGCAGTGTGTCCTGGGCGTGTATCCTTAGAGAGTCCCGGGACCAGTGCCTTTTCCGGGTCTGGCTCCTGCACTGCACCTTTTCACCCTTACAATTGACTGACTGACTGATTGATTGATTGACTGACTGATTGATTGATTGATTGATTGATTGATTGATTGATTGATTGATTGATTGATTGGTTGATTGATTGATTGATTGATTGATTGATGGATTATAGCTATTTGGAAAACCGTGACTTGCTTATAAAAATGGTTCTACACGTATAGCACCATAAAGGTTTCTCCTATTGCTGTGTTATCCTACATACACTCAAAAAAATAGTTGCACCCAGAGTGAAATGTCGGACTGCAGTACTAAGGAAGATGAATGTTACCAGGAACAATAAATAATGATAAATTTAGACCAATATGGCCAATATATACTGGGAGATTTCCTTCCTGTTGGTTGATTCCTTCAGGTGCAACTATTTTTTTGGCAATGAGTGTATTACATCTTTAAAACAAGCAAGATTGTCTACCAATATAGTGACAGACGTTCACTTAATGAAATTAAATAAAACAAGTAAAAAACATTTTCTGTAGCCATTTTACAAGCAGTGACTCTTTCATCGCTAGATAACGCTGAGCTTGATCGCAGTAGAGTGGTCCCAGTAGACACAGACAGTATTTCAGGGATGCATAAACGGATTTGCTTATTCTCAGGTGTTCAACGCAGAGCACAGAATCGCTGTTTGTGAGAGGCTTCACACTCTATAATCAAAGTTCACTCTTAATCTTTCCTTTCATCCTCCATGGCAGATGGAGCACTGAGCCCACTGAATGCTAACCTAATCTAACATTCGTCATGGATGGCTGGAGCTTGGGTCTGCCTGTCATTGCTCTGAATAAATAAATAAATAAATAAATAAACATAAACTGATGGAATGCTCTAAGCTTTTTCGGGAACATGAATCATGAGGGGCTGGAGTCCATCTTTTTTTTTAAGGATATATGTCTTAATAGTGTGATGTGTGGGTGCGCAGGTAGGCCGGAGTTTCATGAGCCATGATAGTGGTCAACACCTTCGTCTGATGGTTCTCAATCCCCTGGAGTTCCACAGTCATGCACTGTCGTAAATAAAGGTACCATGGTCATGTTCTAGTTATATTCCTCAGAACACAAAAAAGTCCACTAGGCAAGGTTTTACTAAGAAGCAGGTGAGTTGAATCAGTTCTATTACAGAAGGGGGAAATCTCACCTACGCTCTTACAGAAAAGGTGCCAAATAAGGCTCTAAGGAGCAAAGAACCAGTTTCGGGCCACTAATGAAGGTTCTAGTGGACGAGCAATGAGATGGAAGAATGTGAAGAACCCTGTTAAAGTTTGCAAGAACCTTCAAGAATACGTAACATGCCTACACCAGGGAACAGCTCTCCTACAATCGGACGTCTATGCCAAGAACAGCCCATAACCCTTTATTTTTAAGAGCGGAACTCTGCTACGGTCAACAGCACCTGCAACATGCGCAACGTTCTGTTGCCCAAGTGCAGCCCGGCGGTTCCAACATGCAGCAGCACCTTCAGTGTACTAAAGCCCTCCTGGAGGGATGCTGGTATGCCAAGTCATGACTGTCACAGCGAAGCGCTCCAAAAGTGGAGAAGTGCACCTACCGCATGGAGCAGGCTGCTCATCCTGAGACCCGAACACACAAGGTCACCAAGACGCTCTTCTTTAAGCTCGTCGAAGAAAAATCCGCATAAACAGGCTGGCTGCGCTTCGCGGCTCGCAAGCGGCACGATTCTCTCCTGCATGTGTCGTAAGAGCTCCGAGCTGATGCACACGAACCGCTCGCTCGGTTTAATGGCTGCAACCAGCGCGCGCTGCTGCTCCACACACACACATACACACACGCTCACGCTCAGACACACGCACACACTCACTCGCACTCCCACCGCCGCGCTCACACAAGTTGGCTGTGCGATCCGAGGTTTTACGCCACTAACGCACAGGCCTGATTCCCCGCCTGTAACAGGGCTCTGAAAGTAGCTCGAGGACGCTGAAACGTCTCGCTCTCGGAGTGTCTCGCTTTTACCAGGGTTGAGTTTTAGATGACTGGGATAAGGACAGGGGGTGCAGGTGGGATCTAATGTTCAACTGCAATTGCAAGAGGACCAAGCATGAAATTCCCAAGAGCTGAATCCACTTATACAGTGTCCAATTTGGCTCCAGCTGGCTCAGGAGAGCTCTGTGTGTGTTAACCCAATGAGCCTTTAAGTAAAGGGGAGTCCACCAGAGTCCACTAATAATATATAGTACACAAAAGATGGGTTTGCAAGGGTTCTTTACTAAAAGGCACGGTTCTGTGTAGAACCATGGGTTCTATATTGAGCCCTATCATGGTTAAAGGAGCAATGTGTAAGGTGATGCAACCTGTCAAATGTGTCCTCCAAACAAGGAGCAGTGCTAGCTCCCAGCTAAAACAACAAACAGCATGAACAGATCAGTTGGCCTATGCTGGTTTAGGCTGGTCTGATACTGGTTTAGCTGGTCACCCCAGCATTGTGTAAAGGTCACTTTAAGGCAGGTGCAGTGCGCATGTGCACGGTGGAGAGCCGGAGCGAATAATGGAGAGTGTGGAGGAAAGCGCGGGAGAGAATGTGTGTGGTGAACTGTACTAGGTTGTAGCCTGGGTTCTCCAGCTGATGTTATCTGGGAACTTGTGACGAGTGAAGTCTCGGTGCTCTCATAGTTCATTAAACTGGCTCTGAAACCCCTTCATGACGTGTTAACTGCGTGTCTCTTCATGGAAGCTAAGGTTCCACCTCTCTACGAGAGCACCCACCTAACACCATACATCCATTCATTACAATTGCCATGCTGATTAACCTGTATACCAGGATCAAAGCACAACATATGGTGGTTTTGGAGGTGATCAGCTTATTAGCTTCCATCGCTGCTGATCAGCATACCAGCATCCAAACACAACATATGCTGATTTTGCTGGTGTCCATCAAAACTGGTCTACTTCATTCTCTCATGATGAAGTGATTTAACCGAATGCTGATTTACTATGACCTCTTGTTTGTATGAGGTGGGATTACGAGACAGGATGGGCTAGCTTGTTAGCAGGCTAACCTCAGCAGATATCTCTGCAACAAAATGCATTTTTAACATACTACCAAAACCCCTCACATTCTGTTGATAATTTAGTTACCTTTAATAAGCTGTAAACTAAACTGCTCCAAACTGCATGTTTATCCGGTCCTTTGCATGGTGAAATGTTGTCCTTTAGATGGATGAAAACCAAAAAATAATAATCATAATGTCAATAATAAATAATAATAATGTCAAGTTTGTATCAATAGAAGCCTCCTTGCTATTACTAAAACACCAATGTGTTGCACCATATACAACACATTCTCCAACAATCTGAAGAATCTGCAAGGAACTATTAAAGCGTAAACTATTTTGCTTCATTCAGTTATTATTCCCAAGACTTATGAGTTATTAGCTACTGCAATAAGTGATGTAGTAGGCACAGTAGGTAGGTATATATGTAGCTACAGTGTAGGGAGTGTAGCTGGAGGGAATTGCAGCAGGCTACAGTGGCACTTACAGCGAAATGGGATAATTGGCATTACACTTATTTATCAATTGGAAGTTTTTCATTTTTTAAAATGGTTCTTTTATAAACCAGAACCCTCCAACACTGTTTTTAGGGGTGTAGGCTTATTCTTCCATTCTTAATCAGAAGAACGTATTAGAAACTAGCTGTATATGATTTCTTAAAGAACCTATTTAAACATTGTCATATGTTGGAACAAAAAGGGTCTGCTATTTTTCCCCCTTTATTTTTGGATAAATATGTAGAGTGTACTGAGTTAATTGGACACTGTAGCTGTTCCTTCAACACTGTATGCTTTCATTCATGGGTATTCTGTTTATTGCTGAAACTACCAGTGTTCTTCTCTTTGAAGTGACCCTAGAAAGAGTAGTTCCAGACCCTGTCACGTTCCTCCATCTCTTCTAGTAGTATGGGGAAGCCCTTTAACCTCCTCAGGGTTTTACCCATTAGCAAGCTACAGAAAGCATGCCAGGCTCTTTACAGCGTGTAGCAGTTCCCACTTTCAAAATGTTCTTTTTCTCCATCACAGAATAGCCGAGGCTTCAGCTACCTGCGGATGGAATATGTTTCTATGGTAACAATCTCATCTCTGATGGTTCTCTCTGAGTCATACTTTGTGTCTAAATTCCCAGACTGTTGCTTATCGGCCGTTGTATCTATCTAAGGATGCTTAAGTGCATGTTGGCTTATCTGCGTGTAGCAGTGGTTTGCTATTTGTCTGCAGTATTCACTACCATTGTAGGTAGTCATCTAGTATATAACATGCCAGTGAATAGAATGAATCACTCAGCATGTTTTTCCTTTTGATTTTCTGTCATAGGAATGCACAAGTATGTGTATACACTACATCTGTAAACATTATTAGCATTTAAATGAAGTATTCGAATAAAACAAGCTATATCTGCTACGTCGTGCTGTTTTTGGTCATATATCATTGAGTAGACTTATCAATCAAACCTGCATCTCAAAGGTTGTCTGCATGCAGTTCATGGACAGCTGTGTAGATGAGTGTGGGTCTTACCGCAGGACTACTGATTTAGTGAAATATGGAGTTATGGAATAACTGAGGTTTGAAGGGCGGTACATGCCTAAACCCTCTTTCTTTCAACCTGGATATTCACAATTACACTTTGTTTTCCTGTGTCAAAGTTTTCGCCATTCCTATTTCTCCCTGTTCCTCAATCCTACCACAATCACAAAAGGGGTCAGGTCTTCCAGCCTGGCTGCCTAGAACTCCAGCCCAACTTCGCAGTTTTCCTGGAGGAGTTCTCCTCTCCCTCCCATCAGTCATACCCTCATACTACCACCACAAAGGAATGGTCCAAACTCACGAAAGGTAACTTTGTTTATTGGTTTATTTTAAAAGTTTTCTAAAGTGGATTAGCAACAAAACAATAACTGTGGTGTTCTTGGCTCATCTAGTGTGTCTTCTTCATGTTGTATAAAGGTTTTCATGTCCATAGTGATATTTTTCCATTAAGACCTGTTTCTTCTCAGTGACTCGTCCCCATATTCTTTGTTATTCTTGTGGAGCTTATCCTGTTGTTGTCACCTTCAGTCAGGGATCTGGACCCCCAGTTCTGGAAAGTTGCTTTGGGACAAGGCTTGTTCTAAAAGTGCCATACAAGTAAACCCATACGGAACAGAACTGAATCGAATCAAGTCGAATCTAATCCCATTGAATTGAATTGAATTGAATTGAATTGAATTGAATTGAATTGAATTGAATTGAATTGAATTGAATTTATAAAACAAATAATGAACTACACACAAGCTGTTTTGTATTTTTAAGTTATAAACTGTATGGTAAATACATAAAATAGTGAATATTAAAGAATCATATTTTCATTTTCTGATTTTCCATAAAATGAGAGGCTCCTTGACTAGATGTCCAACGCTTTAATACAGCACCTTGTATCTATACTATTTTTACACATCTGTTTTATCAGCTCCATGTACCATATTGGTGCACAAATAGATATAGATAGACACCTGTTTCTCAGCATTATTTTGTTAACTCCCTTTCACCTTCACCTTCAATGGGCGGGACCCCCACAGGACCACCACAAAGCAGAGTATAATTTGAATGAGCATTATTTTCAGCACTGCAGTGGCACTGGTACAAGTGGATCAACCACAGCAGTACTGGTTGAGTGTAGATATACAAGGAGGTATACTTAAAGATGTCACTAATTATCTATTGTCTAGGCCTTATGTGAGAAATATGAAGATGTGTATTAATAAAAAACTTTAAATAGACATATAATAGTGTCCATAGTTACAAAAACCCAGATTAATACATAATGACTATCAATTTTGTATAACAAACACAAAGTACAGAAAAATATGTCAGTTCAGAGTTCATTTCAACAGCTGATTTCATGAGAGTAAGTAAAAGAGCCAGTTTGAGTGAGCATAATGAGAGTATAGTGGAAGCCTCGGATCAAATAGCATGGCCCACACCGTGTCACAATGATTAGACTGGCTACAATTATGCAAATGCATGTTTGGTGCAATCACAGTAACTTCTCCCATATTTACTCTGTCCATCTTCTCAGGAGCGCATCTCCTGCTGAGAATCTGTGTTTAAGCGCTGGAGAGCACGCGTTTGGAGGTTATCGGACATAAGAGGTTTCTGCTTTATTTTACAGTTGCTTAGCAACCGACTGATTTCTGGAAAGTGCAGAGAGAAAAGCACACATATAAAAAAATCTTAAGAGCTGTTCATCCCTTTTTCATATCAACTTCTCCACTGCAAGCAGGCCTGAAATTCGAAATGGTTACACATGACGTTACATGCCGTCTGAAATTTGAAACAATGACAGCTGCCAGAGGAGCCTATCGATTTGGCATGCACTGAAGCATCATGAGGGAGTTTTAAATTTTACACAACCTATGATTGCTTTGATGTGTACATTTTAGGTATTATACAAGTTTCCTTCCCTACGGAATGTTTTTTTTCTGCTCCAGATAATCAACAGTGTCAGGAACACATGAACCAACTTGAATTCAAACTCTATAATAAACTCTATACTACCTAAAACTGATGACTATAATAGACTTGCTGCAGGTAAGATGTTGAGCTGGGATATCCTGTCACATTTACAGCATGTATATTTTAATACCAGTTTTCATATTTATTTAATATCTTAGTTTGTTCATTAAAGCCATAATTTGCAACCGACATATTCAACAGCCAGAAATGTGTTGGTGGTCCCTAATGCAGAGCAAAATGAGAAAGCATAACTGAATGGGTTTAGGATGTTTATGTACAAAGTCTGCACTGGACTTCTTATTTACAAACCTCAGCTTGAGACATACGAGAATGTTTATGAGACATATGAGAATGTTTACATACTGTGATTACCAAAACATCCATACTGAAGATTAGTAGGCTTAAAAGGTATTGTGTTTCGCATTCTGTAGCGCAGAATTGTATTCATCATTTCAATACCCAGCATGCATTGCCCAAATATGGTATACCACCACTGGGAATCCCTGGTGCCAAGCAATCCTGACTGTTGGGTTAGTTACTGACCTACAGGCTAATAAATAAAACCAAACCAGCATTATTTTAAAGCAGGAAATGGGGGTCTCTACAGTTGCAGAGTGTATTTCGTTTTTACAACATCACTCTCACCAACAAGGCCAGTCCTTGTTTTACTTTTATATGACCACTTCCTCTGTCACACTCTCCTTTTCTCTTTCTAGCTTCCTCTAACAACATCTTCTAGGCCTCTTCACAGCCTCTGCCATGAGGAACACTTGAGGAATGGATTACTGGAAAAATTGAGCAAGGTTCCTCTTAAAGCCTGATGAAGGCCCATAGTTGCTGTAAAGTGTTAAGCAGTTTCTTTGAGAGGGCTTAAGCACGCTGCTCCAAAGTTACATTGTGCAATAACAGCTGTTCTGCGGTTGGAGTGGCAATGACAGAGACGCCTTTCACCATGTTATAAGTCAGTGTGCCATCAAAATGATTTTGAAGCTATTTAAGATAAAATTTTTTACATAATGTTACTTTAACTCTTACGCCAGTGATTGAAACTGTAAGGGATACAGTATTCAGCTAAAATGGACAGCAGGAACACACTTCTTCCAGAGAAAAGCAGTCAAACAAGCAATCCATTCTCCCCAATGCAAAGATGATTGAAGACGGTTCCTACAGTTATACGGCTAAAGAAAGATTTTGGATTTACCAATAGTCATAGTTCTTCTGCACCACCAGCTGAAAACAAATCAAAAACCAAATCAGGCCACCACCACCCCAAAACATCTACCTAAAAACAGTGGTATTTTTTCAAAACCTTTTGACATAATCTAGTATACACCAGCACAACAAACACCACCAGGAACAACAACATACGGTATGCTGTGTTTTTGGATGCTGGCATGCTGGTCCGGAACAATAGAAGTCAAAGTGCTGGTTGGTAGCAAAGTCAGCATATATTATATATTTTGGATTTTAAAATGCTGGTCAACCAGAATGACTAGGCTGGATGTTCAGCTTAACTAGCACAAGACCAGCGCTAGACCAGCAGGGATGTTTCTCCTTTTCTAAAGATACATAATCAGGAATGATTTTTCTTAGCCTTTAATCCCAAGGAGAAAATCTCTCTCTAACACAGACGTCTCAAGCTTCTGAAGGTCTTGGATCCAATGCTGTTTGATGGTGCCTGGCTGTTTGACACTTGCTTAACCCTTGCTGCCCAGTTTATTTCCAGGCTCTGTTTGTGTGTTAGAGCATGGAAACTCTGTCTCTCTACAGCAGTGCTTTAAGACCCCTGCGCCAGTTGCACGGCTGTAAGATGCATGTAAACATGAGTACAATATCAATAGCAATGTTTTCTTTTTTAATTTTGGTTGAAGGCTTAATTTAGTGTTCTCCACAGTGATTTTACAGATCGAACATTGATACAGGGGTGGTGCAGTGGCACAGTGGGTAGCGCTGTCAACTCACAGCAAGACGGGCCTTCAGTTGCCAGCTGGCCGTCCAGGTTCCTTCCTGTGTGGAGTTTGCCTGCACTCCCTGTACCTGCTTCTCTGTATCCAGTTTCCTCCCCCTGCCCAAAGACATGCTGTTAGATGAAATGGAGATGCTATATTTCCCTCTAGGTTTGAGTGTGTGAGTGAACGTGTATGTCTGTGTGTCTGCTCTACAATGAACTCGCTGCCTACCCTGGGTGTTTCCTGCCTTCCACCCAGTGAGTGCTAGAATAGGCTTCAGCACCCCTTGCAACCCAGAAAGCTAAGCGGCTCAGAAGATGACTGAATGAACATTGATACAATGTTTCAAGGTAACAGATTAGTTCCACAAATACAAAATAGGATATGATTTGGCGTATAAGAAGGTGTGAGAATTTGAGTATGCTGTAGTTCCAATAATTTCTTCCATACTTATTTCAGTCCTAGCACTGAATCTCCTGCGATATCTGATCAATAAACTGGAACAGATTCATCTCACACCATGTAAACTTACCACCACCATCTTGAATCACTCTTGAATATGAATCTGGTCCATTAGTATGCTGCACCACAGAATACATCTCTCCTTATTTACAGCCTTAAAAAAATACCACAGCATGTAAGGCACATAGCTGAGATAGCATTATTGAACACATTGATTTCTGTTGCCGCACGATCCTCACTGTGACAAGCATTTAAGTAAAATCAGTTATCTGATCTGTGAAATAAAAAACAATGATTTTTCATTCATTGTGGTCACACATATCAACATACCAATGTCTTCATACTACTGTAGATGCACATGCAGGTATCGCCCACTTTATTGGAAACCACTGCCTTGTTGTTCCACCTTGCTGGTGTAGTGAGTGAGTTGAGAACAGTCAACCATTTAAAAACTCTAGGCAATAGCAGCCGTGTGGTCATTAAGTGACCATTGATAGTTTGAGTAAAGGACAGCTGATAAACTGGGCACAGTTCTGTAATTGAGCAGCTATGGAGCTATGAGGTAGGAGCGGCTCATAAAATGGCCACAGAGTGGAAGTATGTCTTTAGCCCCAGAATCACTATACCCATCCCTGACTGGTGGTGTGTTATTTGTAAACAAGCTAATTCTAAGAGCTGGCTTTTCTACCATTTTTTTTTTTTGAGACAAAACAACTGGGTAGCCCCGTAGGATGCTACAGCTAATAGACACAGGACCCCCTCCTGGATCCTCATTATCCACCAACCTGCTGCTTGTCATGTTCGTTTGTCTCTGATTTGGTTCTTAGTGGATTTTGTGTAATTCTTGCCCAGCGTGCATCATTAGTTCCCCTGATTCCTGACTTTTACCAGCCTTTGTTGGCTGACGACTGTCTGTGGTATTGCCTGCATTCTCCCATCTATCTGTCTTGTGGTTCCTGCCTCTTGAAATTCACTTAGTGACACTACTTAGTATCTGACTTAATCGGATATAATGCACTCTAATTAATATTTAATGTCGGTTAATTAATTAGAAAGTAGATTAAGGTTTCATGGTAGATAGTATTACGATAGATACTTTTACTGACGTCTGGGTACAAACAAGCGTTATTACATAGTTAAATGATTCATTTTTACTACAGTGCAAGACGCCATTACTGCCCATCACATTACAGCAGTCACGTGTACTTATGATTATCATCAAAACTATAAAGATGGCAGTAACCAAATATCTATTAATAATTAACTCTGTATCTTTCATAACAAAACATGGAAAATGTATTTAAAACGTATTTTGTTAAGTGTTTTTTGTTGTCATTGCTCAAATGTATGTACACTGTAATGGGTGCAACACACAAAGTCAGCACATTGTCTATGACATATACATGAAGTCCAGAACATGACAGTGGGAGGTGAGTGAAGGATACATAATACATACAGCAGACAAGTAGACAAAACAATAAAGCTAAATATGAGTATGTAAATAAATATAAAGAACAACACATTGTAAGGATGAAAAGGTGCGGTCCAGGACAGGAAAAGACACGGGAAAAGGCACTGGTCCCGGGACTCTCTAAAGATACACGACCAGGACACATTGCATGCCGGGTAGAAGTGGCGTTTATTGGCCCAAGTAACCACACATCTCACCGTCACTGTCCGGAGTAACTTAGAAGCAGCTGCATCAGACGGGAGGCTAGGCTACAACTAGCTCCTTCGTCCCGCTCAGAAAGCTACAGCTCAGCGCGCATGCGCAATAGTCAAGAGCATGTAATCAACCGTTACAACATACAGAAGATAACACATACTGGACAGGAAAGTAATATGCTGTATATGAGTGAACATTATGCATATTGCTGCTGTTAAAACAAATGGTGTCGACTGTTTTAGGTCATCTCTAAAATAATAACTTTACAGGAGAATAAAAAAGCACACTTTACTTTTAATATAAGTCCATGGAAGTAATTTCGGAATATTTCTGTTGGTCCATTTATCATATCATTTTTACACACTGTAAACAGGCATTTTTAAAGTATGTTCAAAAGTAATAAACAACAAATGCAGATTTCCAGCCTTGTGGAGGTCAACAATTTTGTCTCTGGTGTCTTACTGGACAGCTCTTTGGTCTTAGCCATGTTAGTAGTTGGAGTCTTACTGATTGTGTGGGGTGGACAGGTGTCTTAATGCAGCTAACGACCTCAAACAGGTGCTTCTAATTTAGAATAATAAGTGGAGTGGAGGTGGAGTTTTTAGAGACAGACTAACAGGACCAGAATTTTTGCTGATTGGCAGGTGTTCAAATACTTTTTTGCAGCAGTAACACACAAATAAATTATTTAAAAATCATACATTGTGATTTCCAGGTTTTTTTTTTTAGATTATGTCTCTCACAGTGGACATGCACCTAAGATGAAAATTTCAGACCCCTCTATGATTTCTAAGTGGGAGAACTTGCAAAGTCGCAGGGCGTTCAAATACTTATTTTCCTCACTGTATATTGGCACCAAAGCACTGCTAAAGGAACAAGTGTTGTCAGCTGTTAACTGTACAGCAGGATTGAGCTCTCGCAGCAGGTGTATGTAGTTAAGAACTGATGAATGCTGAAAAGCTTCTAGATGAGTTCAGGTGAATTTTGGCAGCATCAGTGCGTACAGTAGTCTGACTGCCTCAGGGAAAGGGAGCTGTTGTCTGGTGGATTCTGGAGTCTTGTGGTGATACTCTGTTACCTTCTGCCAGATGGCAGGAAGGCAAAGAGTCCATGCAAAGCAACAAAAATGAACAAAGCTGCAAGGAATGCTGGCGAACTCCACCCCGTCACTACAGTGTTCAAAGACTGGCAGCTAAAGACTGTGCAAGGTATCAGCACTTTCCAACATGCTGTTCAAATAACAGTTAATTGCTGTGAGTCTCATATGTTAGCTCCCTTCAATGGGGCTTAAACTGTTTCTCCCAGAATGCAGCATTAATACAGTAACAGCAATCCTCTGTTCATGTAGACAAGAGTACTGAACTGCAGTAAACTGACATCAGCTTTTACAGTCCACCGATTGGTGGAACGCACTGACATCCCTTCTTGGCATCTGAGCATTTTTCTGAAAAAGGATAGTTGCAGATTAGAAGTTTGTAGCTTAAATGAGATGAGCTGATGAGGATGAAGATGAGATGGGGTTAATAGCTGATGGGGTAAAGAAAAAAAAACATGGGGTATGTTTCTCTCCTGCTGCAGTCTCCTCTGAAGGTTAAAGCTCGCTGAATATGGCAGGTTCAGCATCTTTTCCTCCACCAATACCTGTAAACAGGCTTAGCAGCTAGGCCTATTGATTACAGTGAAATGAAAGCTTCTCTACAGAGCTTCAGCTGTGTGCGCCAGTCTGGAAACTATTAAACTACTAAATCTGTGTATCCAGCTAATATGCTAACACTGTATCATGTTTTGAGCTGTTCTATGGTATATAGAATACACACTAAAGAATTACACAGAAATATGATGTTATGAATACATAATAGTAATGATTAATGAATGAATTTGCACCATTTTTAGCAATGATTTTTGCATGACTACAACAATCTGCCTAGGTTTTGTACATTTGAAATGGCTAATTGCCTTTAAATACCCACTTCTCTAAATTTTACACTTTGTATAAAAACATATTCAAGCTTTGCAAAAAATAAATCAATAAATCAAACTATTAAAATATGAGCAAATATAAGCAAACTTACAGTTTATCTGTTTCAAATATATAGTTAGCCATTTAGCCATTTTAGTTAGTAGGCAATAAGCTAACAGAATCTAATAATCAGTTATTTATTCTGTTAACTATTAAAAGTTCAATTGACTCAATTTACATTTTGAAGTAGCATGTTTACCAACTTTTATACTTTTATTGGATCAAAAGCTGTTAACAAGTCAGTAGAGCGAGACAGGAACAGACCAAAATACATCTTTATAGAGTAATGATCCTTATTTTGAGATCTTTATAAGTAACAGGTGGCAGCAATGAACGGCTCTTCAAACCAAGCATCATGGTGGAGGATCAGCGCATGTTTGGCGATGTATAATAACATTTGTTATACGTGATTTGTTTTTTATTGGAAGGATGCAAAAATGCAAACAGGTTTACATGATACATGATCCAGTAGCACCTGGAAAAAAATTCTACTGCAAGATAATGACCCCAAACACATCCCTGAGAAGATGAAGTTGTGCCTAAGCTGCTGGATTTCTCAGAACAATAAATAGAGCATCCCATAACCCAGACCTCAACATTACTGAACACTTTAGGATTGCTTGGATTATAAGAAATTTTTAAAAGAAAGTCAACCCCTGCCAATGCACAGCTGGCAGTCTACATTACATGTATGCATTACTGAGCCATGAAAAGCCAGCGGGACCCTACTGCTAAATCTTGTCCTCTACAAAGTCAGCTCCAGTAATTCTTCTTCAGCTCAGCACACAGCCATGTTTCTAAGAAAGAGAATCTGAACTCTGTAAACACACTTTTTACTGGATTAGCTAATTCAGTGTGAACAGCGCTGCATGGGCTTGTGTAAAAGATCTCCTTATGAAATTCAAATTGATTCAAATTGAGTAAGGCTGAGCAAATTAAACTACTTACTGTGAATAAGAGATTAGAGAGTGGTCATTATGCTCCATATAGTTCGCTGTGTGTCCAAATCAATTATGTCAATTTCTTTAGTGCATACAGTGCAGGAGGGCAATTCCACGCTTTGCTTTCCTCTTACATAATCAGACTTGATATTTCCTTGATCATTTTCAATGGTAGCTCCAGAAGCGCTTTACACTGTAGCTTGTTGTGTGTTTGTTATGGCTTTAACAATCAACACTTCATGTGAAATAACTATGGGGGTGGAAGCGACGCACTGCCAGGAAAGGCTTCTCACACTGTGACACCAATTATGTAACTTCTTCACAGTAAAGCTGTACTTTAGAAATGAGTACACCACTGATGCTGACACCAGGCTGCAGAATCATGGATTTATTTAATAAATGAGTCTAAAAATAACTTTTAATTCTAAAATCAAAACTAATACGCAACAATAACAAAGAGTTACATAGTGGCATGAATAAGACGCAATCATTAATATGAACCATAGACAAATGGTGTAATGTTTGAAGTATAAAAGAGAAAAACAAACAGCTTGGTGCAGATGAATAAATGGTTAGTGACACTCGACCTATAGGTTACATGACTAATCAAAGGCATCACCAATCCTATGCAAATGTTTGAGCACCTTGGTCAAATGAAAGTTGAGTAGGAAGTGAAGTTGCCTCGGAGCTGCCTTGGGAATGTATATGCCTGTATAGGTTGTGAGGTGTTGTCTTGTGAGTGAGGTTGAACACAGGCCAGCATGCTCATGGCCAGGCGACTTGAATTATCGGTTTAGAAGCGGTATCATAGTGGAATGCTTCGTTTGGGCAAAAACTAAAAAGATAGAACATAAAGTATAAATGTGTTACTTTTGCTTAGATTACATTTTATGTATACACACACACACACATACACACAAATGTGAAAAAATTAGGTCACCCCATGAAATATTCAGTTGTTTATTAAGAAATCTTCACATATTAAATATTAAAATTCGCTCTGGCTATATAAAAGGTATGCCACAATGCCTTGCCGAATGAGAAGATTAACACTGACCAATAATCTCACACTCTAGATAAACGCAGCGGATCTGGAATATTCTTTAGAAGCAGAAACTGCATAAGCGCCACATACTCAATACGCTGAGGGTACAAAGTAAATGTAAAGGCCTGACAGAGCATAGCGTGTTAAAGTGACCTGTACCTAGCGATGCATACGTTTAACACAAATGATAATGGAATTAAAGGTACACTTCAGGAATGTACGAAACATCATTTCTAGCGGAACATAATATGAAAGCACCAACACACTGTTTGCACAGTATTGTTTACTAAACAAACTATGAATTCACAGCAAAAACCTTACATCAGTACTCACTATCAGAAATCTTTAGGTTCCTGACTCCCAACAAGCCAGTATCAGTAGTAATGTGTGAACTCTCTAAGTGAACAGAAGGGGGAGGCACTGCACCTCATTTGATGAGAAACTGGAGTTAAACACGGGTCTAAGTTTGTTTCGCACCCGTTTTGCGGATAGTACCGCTCCAGAGTTGTGATTGGCAAGCAACAGTTAATCCCGGCACAGGAGGCGGGGCTGTGAATTAGGTTCAATAATAATAATAATAATAATAATAATAATAATAATAATAATAATGATGTTGATGATAAAGATGATAATGATAATAACCCGTTGATTCTTAAAATGGCTAAAAGAAAAAAACAAATCATCCCAAAATACTTTTTTGTTACATTTTCTTAAATATGAAAAATGGGGATATTTTACAAAAGGAGGTTCCAGGGTTTGCCACATAACTTAAGCCTAACGTTAAGCTTGTCCAATTGGAGAAGAAAACATTCTTACTGGACAGAATTAATTAGGATTTATCTGGCTAAATGATAAATCCTGTTTTGTGGAAAACTCCCTGATGATCTGAGCCAAATACAGCTCATTTAAACGTTGGATATCACAGTCAGAGACCTAAAGCTTAAAATCAGGGGTTGTAGCCAATCGCAGCGCAGGGAGGCGGGGCATGTCGGAAAACGGGTGTGGAAACGCTGCACCGACACAGGTAGGTTTTCCCAGCCGCGCCTCTACTGGTCATTCCAGGTTGTCTTGGATCTGAGGAGGTTAAGCAACAGCAACAAGTGACTTCGGTTCCCGAGCGTGAGTCAGTTTATTGACTTGTTTCGATGTGCTGTTAGTGGGAGAGGGTTAGGAAAGTTCTGGGAATACTGATGTAGTAGAGGTATTTATGTGTGTGGATGTATTGTTATCCCTCTCGGCTGGGAAGAAAGTATCTGAGCGCCGTGAACGCTGTTAGCCTGGCAGTGTTAACGTTACCGCTGGCGGCTCTGTTCCCACTGCTCTTCAGTTTTTGTTCTGGAGGTGACTGACTCCCCCCTCTCTCTCAACGCGTACAAGTCTCTGTAAAAGTGCTTTATTCGGACTGCAGCGTCTTGAGTCAGCTAGAAGCCTCTTTAATTGGAATTGGCTACATGTTCTTGATTAACGTTTGTGCTGCTTGATTTTAATCAGCTTGCTAATTCTGCTTCGTCAAGCTAGCTAAGCTAAAATCCGCGCTAGCAGAGCAAACCGCAGGCTATAAAGTGTCAATAAACTTCCCATAACACGGTGTGTTTCCTCCTTAGCTCGGCTGCTGGGTGTGTAGGGGTCCTCGCCTATGCCAGGAACCTGACGGCTAGAAATCTAGGAGGAAGAAGATTTATTGCCACAGTTTGAGCTCCTTTGGCGCACATGCACACGGCTGAACACGAAAGCTGAGGGGGAGAAAGAACCAGGAGCCATCACTAACAACAACACAGCCACATTTCAGCCTGGCACCAAGCCGAAGGATGGACCATTTACTCCTGCCAGTCGACAGCATGGTTCTGTTTAATTCTCCCATTTAAGAGCATTAAGAGTCTTGTAGGTTAACAGGTGTTGACACAGCAGTGACCATATGTAGCAGCCAGCGTATTCAGGTTTTTGGGGAAATTGGCTGCTCGTGTCTTTTTTTTTTCCAGGGATGAATTAAGTCCCCTCGTTTTTTAAGGGTGCCAGGCTTCTAAACATGTACAAAGTGGACACTATGGGTGACCATAGCTTGGACGCCAGATTCACTGACCGAGATGATAGACTCATTTATGACTCAGGCAGGACTTCAGATCCGAGTGGTGGTGGTGTTGGTGAAGCTGGTGAGGGATGGAGATCAGTCAGTGTCTCTCTCTGTGGAGGTGCACCATGGGGTTTTACTCTTAGAGGAGGTCGGGAGCATGGAGAGCCGCTCATCATTACAAAGGTAAGTCAGAAATCCCTTTTCCTAGACTTTCTTTTTATTTAAAGGTTGTGGCCACTTAAACAGGGGAGCGTAATTTTTAAACCGCCTCTCTACCAGGAAGTAAATATGATAACTGTGCTGTCACTAGTTACTAAGTGCTTATTCTGTATTTTGACCAGTTTTCACTCACAGGGTTGTTAGGTCAAGCTCCATGCAGGCGATTAGTTCCTGAGAGCTCCTGAATGTTTTATGTCATAATTGTACCATTTATAGCGCTGAGGCCTTTTCCTAGTTCCTGTTTGCCGTAAGCCAGTTGGCTGGTGCCTCTTCCACCCAGGAAGTGTATTGTCATTGCTTGTATAAACAGTGAGTTGAATAATGAGTTGTCATCCTTTAGCACCTGTCAGCAAGTCTCCTTACCTCAGGACCTTCTGCTTTTTGTTTGTTTGTTTGTTTTGTTTTTTTTCCCCCTTAATCTTCAAAATGACAACAGGAAACACATTGTCAAAGCCATCACAGTTTCATGACGACAGATAAGAGGTCTGTCATCATGAAACTGTGACGGCTTTGTCGCCTAGTTTGCCTGGACATATGAAAATGTGGTGGTGGGTGTTTTTGGAGAGATCCAGTGTAAGCTTTGGGTGAATACAAGCTTACTGGCAGTAAGAAGTAAGATAAGTTCTGAAGGAGAAGGTCAGGGGGGTTAAAGGAGAATTACCCTTTAGGATTTTTGAATAATTCCACTATATATCAGCAGTTTGGAGTGGTTTGATATGACGTGGTGGGAGACAGAACTAAGACTCATAAGTCTTTACAGTGTCGGTGATGGGAACCAGGGGTTGCATTGTGTATAACACTATTAGATGCCCTTCAAAATTGACAGTTAACCTTAATTTGTCTTCATAGTGTTTCTTTAAAATGCTAAAACAAAAGATGCGGTTAATTAAAAAAAAAAAGTCTGTCAGGTGTATAATGCTCTATATTGAGGAATATTGTAGGCCAGGAGCAGTGTCTCAGAAAATAATGTTAAAGGCATTTAATTTTTATGTACTTATTTATAGGCTTAATGTTAAGGGTGCCAGATAATGCAGTTTAACTTGTTCCCTGATGTCTACATGGACTTTTGGGGCAAAAAAGCAAACTGTTTTGCACACCCACAATGCTATAAATTGGCTCTAGGATGAAATGAGCTGTTTTCCCCTTTTTGGTATGCTCATAAATAATGTAAGTCAATGAGTTCTGCTCTGATTTGCTGGTTTTGGGGAGGTACCACAAAAGTCACACAGAAGAAACATGTGAAAACAAACCTCTGTAAGTGAGCTATGCCATCGTACTGTTTAGTTAGCTGTGCCAGCCTTCGTTATTTTACGCTTGCTAGTAACTAACGTTACCTATACCAGTTACTTGCTTTCTATCCTTGACACAAAGTTATTTAAAGTCGTTGCTCATGTTAAACTTTCAGCATGAAATGGCTGCTACATATGTGTGCTGTTGGGGTTGTGGTGCTAAGAAGAGTGGAACACTCTGCCCTTTAGTTTTCAGTGTCAAATACTGAGTTTTAATTTGGTGAGGCCAACCATTCCCTGAGTAGAGAGTATAGGGCCATTTTTTGCCATTTGTGATTTGCACACAGAGGAATTTGTCCTCCGCATTTATCCCATCTGTGAAGTGATACACCCACATGAATACTCACACTAGGGGGCAGTGAGCACGCTTGCCCAGAGCGGTGGGCAGCCGTACCCACGGCGCACTAGTTGGTTGCCTTTCTCAAGGGCTCTTCAGTCGTTACTGTCAAGTCAGGGAATTGAACCAACATCCTCCGGTTGCAAGGCTGTTTCACTAACCTCCAGCCCACGACTGCCCCTAATAAACGACCGTTTAACAGTTTATTACAATGTCTGGAGTGAAATGTGCAGAGCAGACTAACTTCTTTGAGTTAAATTTGTCCAGGAGACTGTGGCTGTCTTTCTGTTCACCAGCTTTCTTTGAATATTTTCCTTTCAGCTTCAAATAGTACTGCAGTTACATACTGGGCCCTGTACAGCCTGTCGCCTGTTTAAGGTGGAACAGAATGTTCGATTGAGAAGCTGGTGAATAGGAAGCCAGTTTTGGCGTTGTTTAAAGATGGAACATCAGTTATTCCTGTTGGTGGTTCGGTTTCTTGGGAAGTACATAAAGTGCATCCACTTCACAATCTGGAATATATTTCTGCATGGGCTGCCATTAAATGTTGTTTTGCTAAGCTTGAATGTGAGCTGATGTGTGAATTTTGCAGGTGTAGATATCAATGGATCAAAACTTATGTAACGTCTTAGAAGGTGCTGCAGGTCCTGTTTTGCCGTCCTTTTTTTTTTTTCTTTTTAAATGCAGCATTTCTATTTGAATGAGAACACAGTGGTTTTTAGGTTTACTGTATGTCAGTTTTAAATGGTGAACTCTCCTTATTCAAGCATGTAAGTGTAAATACAGTTTTCCATTATATGGCACAGGGTCCTACCATCACCCCATACACTCTTTCTTAAGAATGCCATGTATCACATTAAGCCACTGCATGATTTATTTGATTTTAATCATTTATTTATTCAGAAAATATTAAAATGGTTGAAGTTTCTCTTTAAGGGACATTAGATATCCACATTTAAAGCCGATATAAACAATTTGGCTTGGTAATGGTGGTGCATCCAGAATACATTGTGCCTGAATTAGTTTTTTTTTTTTTTTTCCTTTTCAGGGTATGCAAATTTGAACTTGAGAACGCAGACCTGCCCTGTGAAACAGAATATAAACATGAACAGGTGTTGTTCAGGCAGTAAATTACGATATTCTTACAAGGCATTCATTGTTTGAAAGAAATAAACACAGTAAGTCTTCCTTCCTGAAAGAAACCTAAACTATTATTTAATTTGCCCCAGTGTAAATGTGTACTTTTCTTAAAATGTTGTATGTCTTATTGTTATTTTTTTAATTAGTTAAATGGCTGTTTTGGTTCTCATCAGGCTTTTAAACATGGTGTGCCTCACTGTTTAAGCAGCTGTAGCTGATAATGAGTTTGCAGATCAATTGACTATGGCTGTCAGTGTTTAGCATTGTTGGGATGGTGCTTGTCTGTGTACTGGACTTTAGTGTCCACCTTTTATGACTGCCTACTATGTCATTTGATTGTAGTGCGAATGGAATGTGTCAGCCATACAGTAATGTGTTCCTTTCTGGCCTAAGAGACAGATGATTAATGCAACATATCAGTAGAACATTGTTTCATACACGATACAGCATATAATAATGTGCTATTGTTAATAGTAAAAAGACTTGTAACTTAAATCAAAGGTAGCGACACGTTGATTGATATTCTCTTTATTCTCTCGACAAAATGTAAACTCATAACAGCAAGTATGCAAAAGACTAGCATTCATTGTTTTGGAAAGTTGTGTATGGGCAGGCATCAGCATAACCAATACAGGTCAGCGTATTTACAAAAGGCAGGTTTCATGTTTACATGATTATGAAGCGCCGGTAAGTTTCGGGGTGGAATCACCAGAGTATTATTTGGCCCCCAAAAAGACTTAACCAGTTTCCATATCTAAAAATTCAGTAGAAATTAAATTTATGATGAAGGCTTGTTTTTGAACAGTTTTAATTTATTGCGTTTCCTGTGTAGATTTTAATTAATCTATAAGCGGATGGGGTTCAGAATTTTACTGATCCTTTTTTGGATTAGCGTCTGCATGTCTAAAGTCTGTTAGAGATTTAAATAGCACATTATTGATATGAGATTAGATTTTTTTTTTATCCTGAAATGAAAATTTAGCATTTTCAGCCTTAAAGCACATTCTTTAGCAACTCCTTTAGAACAGAGGCCGAAACTCCTCTGTGTTTTGACTGGTTAATTATCAACTCTGAAAGACCTTGCTGGTAGATTTTGGGGGGTAGTAGCAGCAACTCGTACTTTCGGTGTAGAGTTTGCTGCATGCTTTCGCTGAGTACACTTCAGCTTACATTTATTCCAAAGTCCAGCTGGTTTTGCAGTTGTGCATAGGCTTTTTTGCAGGGGTGTTGCATTGACTTCCTCTGTGAACTCGCTGTGCTTTTGAAAGACATGTGACTTGTGGAAGTAGAATTCCTACCATTGTTCAGGTTCTTAAGAAGCTCAGAACTTTAGGATGGATCCGTTTTCCTGAAGACTTTCTTAACCGTTGGCACCGTTAGAGAATGGTTTTGCACTTGCTAGTGTGAATGGATATGCTGTTATTCAACTCCTCAGAGTCTTGCTCAACAGGAGACGTTGGCATTTTTCCGTACCCCCTGGAAAGGCTGTCACACCTCAGCAGTTGGTGAGATCGGTTAATAATGTACTAGATTAAGAACTTACAGGTTACATTTTGTTCTTGTTTGAAAGATTTAGGTTTGCTGAGAACTATTGCATCAGTGTTTTGTTTTTTGTTTTTGTCAAGGTCCTTTATCTTTTGTTTCTTGGAAGCTGGAAGGTCCTCAAATTGTATTAAAATATGATAAGCATATATGTAATATGCAAATGAGCTGTTTGTGTGTTCTGTTGGTAGCTTGATACTTACTTCAAACTATAGCTGGTTAATATGGACTGATCTGTTTTAAACTCTGTAATTAGAATTGCACCAGAGAAAGATTTAAGTGCTGAATAACTTTCAATCCACTGAGAAAGCCCCCCCCCCCCACCTTATTTAAGGAATAACCCAAGTTACCTAATTATTCTGTTGTTATAGTTAAAAGTTTCTGAGAAGCTAGTTTATTTTTATCCCTTAGTTGAACACTGAAATTTGCCATGCACATACTCCTGCTTTATCTGTAACATTTCTCAAGGCCAAAGTCAGAGCTGTGCTGATGTCTGGATGGCATCCATTCTCAGACAAGCTTGATATTGCATGATAGCTGTACTGGGCTTCCTCTGAGAGAGCTTTGGAAACAGCTATCTTGATGCAGTGTTTATTTGTGTATATTTATTGTAACTTTTAAACATTTTGTTAGCAAGGAAATGTATATTGTCCAGATGAATTCCTTATGTTCCACAATAGCATTGGTGGTGATATTGACGCAGTATATATTTATTCATCTGTGTAATTGTGTTCCTGCAGTAAGACTTCCTTGACCATTTTGTATCATGGTGTATATTACTGTATGGCCGCTCTTAACTACATAATAGCTTCCCTGCTGTTGATAATGCTTCAGCCATTGCATCTCTGGTGAATGTACGTTTCTCTTTGTAGCTCCACTGTCCTTTCACGTGGTTGCTGAGTGTTATCCATGGCTCCTGGAGTAAGCTGGCAGTGCCAGGAACAGAGATGGAATGTTGAAGCTTTGTTGGATTCTCAGAATGTACTGAATTATGCCTGACAGCCTGAAGCCTGTTGGAATGGCATGATCTAGCATCTGGAATAAATTTAGCTTGGATTAGAGAAACCTGGACAAGTTTAAAACCTCTGCTTGGAATTTTGCCTTTGATTTTTAAAAGAAGAATGTGTACAGGCTGTGCTGAGGTCACTGTGTTCCCCCTTATTTTGCCAAAATGTGTGCATGTGGTTTTCAAGCTCCTTTTTTCACTAATAGGAGTAACGTTCATTGGTTGTGTATTTTTTATAAATTTACACTAATGTGTTGAAGAAATACATCAAGATGAGTGGTAGTAGTATCACATTCTCATTTCCCTTTGTCCAGGCTCCTGATTCTTAGCCATACATTCCTGGAATATGTTAAAGGAGGTTTTATTGCTCACTGGGAGACTTTGTCTATTACCTACATGTTGTGGTCCTTTTTAGCTTCATGAAAGAAAATGAAGGTACCCTGGACATTGAATGGACAGTAACTGGCTTTATTTAAACTGAAAATGTATCTAGAGGGGGGAAAGAGGGAAAGCTGGAACTAATTAAAATGCTCAGCATTCTTTTCATACCACTGGGTTTGCCAAAGGTCTTCATCGTGTTTATTTTAAATCCCCCATTTCAATAAACCCAAATAATCCTGTTTTACACTGCCTGCCCCCTAAAAGCAGACTTTCACAAGTCCCATCTGTCTTTTGTTTCCATATGAACAAGTTAATGTGGAATGGTGTGGTTCTTACAAGCCAGGCATTTCATAAGTGCCAGAACTATTTGTAGACAAAAGATTTACAGTTATTGATTAGTTTGAAACCCTTCAAGAACGTATTGGCTGTAAAGGCATGGGTTATGGAGTGAGACCAAATATAAAGTCATTCTGTATCTTTTCATCTTGCAGTTAGTTTGAGTAGCTCAGTAGAGATTACATGGATCCTGTAGCAGTTCTGGCAGTAGGACTGATATTAATAGAAAATGCTGGACAGATGGCACATGGAATATCGGATTATTTGCTGATGCATTTTGTGGCCATTGCACCCTTGCTCATTAAGGACTAGGCTGAAAGTTCTTTCTACAGTCTTAATCTTTGAGATGTTTTTATATCACCTGTTGAATATTGTGTTTCAAAACACAATTACAGAGCATACAGAACTCTGCCTGTGGGAAAACCATGTTGGATTTCAGCCAGGGCGTTTTTTTTTTTCCATAGATCAGTTTCATTTTTGTGTAATTAGATGTTTCAGCTGAATTTGAGTCATACATTTGGCTGTTGTAGGCATTCCATTAATTTAAATGCATCATGGGTAATTATGGTTGCGTATTGCAAAGCAACTATACTGTTATTCGATTTTTCTTTTTCCCGCAGCTTTTGAGATATCGACTCCGTTCCAAGTCCAGATTGTCTGGTATGATACGCTGATGTGGGCTTGTATACAGCTTTTTGATCGGATGTCCGGATTCCAAGTAGGAAGGAATTTTTTACCTATACAGAATGAATAGGATCGAAAAACACATGCCTATCTAACATACTTCCACTCGACCTAGAGACCCCAAATCGGATACACTAGCTCGGGACACAGCCCCGAGGAATACAGTGTTTGATTGACCCGCACTTGTTCGTTTCTCCTTTTTGTTTCACATCCCTCTTTCCTCCCATAGAGTCCCAGTCTTTTTGGACCCCTCTAAAGCCAGCTATTTCGTTCGCCCAAGAGGCGTGAAACTTCACATACACACTAAGGGAAGGTCCCCTGGCACTAATCCACAGCCATACTGACCCGCACTCCTCTGTCTGTCATTTATTCATCCCTCAATCGTCCCACAGAGTCCCAGTCATTTTCGACCCAAACCCGGCTGTTTCTTTTGTCCAAGAACCAGGAAACGTCACATACTCACTAAGAGGAGGTCCCCAAGCACTAGTGCACAGCCATACTGACCCGCACTCGTCTATCTGTCGTTTATTCATCCCTCGTTCCTCCCATAGAGCCCCAGTCATTTCCACCCAAACCAAGCAGTAATGCTTTTGTTCGAGTGAACCACAAAACTTCACGTATTCACTAAGGGCAGGCCCCCAGACACTAATCCACAGTCATACTGACCCGCACTCGTTTACTCATCCTTCGTTTTCTCACTGAGCAAGCTGCGCAACCATCCCGTGTTTCCTTCAGGAAATGCACTTTTCTAGTTGTCATTATTCTCTCGGACACGATGACTAACGCAAGTAAGTGATGAGGCTCTGAAGTCACAAACTGTAATGTGATTGCAGAAATTTCAACTGTAATCTGTTACTTTAGTGTGTTACTAGTCTTGCTGGCTCAGATTTAATCTCAAAACAAGAATACACATCTGAGGACAACTTGTTAAAGTTTTGGTGCCGGCCTGGGGTAAAGTCAACCACAGAAAGGGCTTGTTCCCTCTAAAACATGCCCTGACTTCCTCTAGTCTGTGGTCTTTTAATGTCCGGCATACACAAGCAAAACAACATCCTTGAGCTAACAACGGACTTATTGTAAGTCAAGGTGGGTTTCCGAGTGAACCGTCCTCTCATCCTTTAAGCTTCTTCATAAACACCTTCATACAGCACTGGATTGGTTTGGAAATTGTCGCAGCCCCAGTTCTAGAAAATTTAGGACGGTGTGAAATGCTAATACATCATTGATGAACAGTTTTGGTTTGATTTGTGTTTAAATTGAAAGTGTACAGTATTGTATCCTTTATATCAGTTCTTTTTCTGTAAACATAAGCTCATGGGAGCATGTTTACTACTGTAAAACCTCATCTTTGCTTTTACCAACTTTTAACAATTGACTGGGGACTAAAGACACAAACTGATGGATTTTCTTTTTGTCATTATTCTGCTATACACGCTGCGCAACATTGCTTTTATATTGTTAAATAGACAGTAGATTTATAAATCACTGCTTACTGTTATTTCCATTTGGTACCTACAGTACCAATTTATTTGGCACTGGATTTGTAAATGAAATGAAACCGATTAGACTGGAAGCTTTACAAGACTGTGCTGACCTACAGTCCGGAGATATTAACCAGAGTGGGTAGTTTTTGAGAACTGCGATAAGAAAGGACCATTTGACTAACATGTTAGTCATCCAGTAACAGACTGGTGCAATAAAAACAAATCTTTACACAAAGAAATGTGTGTCTGAAGCACATCTCATACCTAAAGCCACAGCGTCTACCACTAGAACAAGTCCCTATTCGCAAACCTAATGTAATTATCCAGAGCTTTGTTTCTCCCGGTTTTTGTGGTACATGGTATGATGAGTAGTTGCCAAGTAAAACTAAATAGTTGTATAGTTGTGTAACTCCTACCTCCAACACTGATCTTCAGTCTGTACCTCCATGTGCTTTTAAAACAATCTGGCACTAGATCTCGTCCTAAAAAAGGGTAGGGGAAAAAACAGAACATTTGTTGTGGGTGGCCCTTGTGTACTTGTCACTGTGTAGTCTCTTTTATTTAGTGCTCACTTAATGTGATATATAATATGCCTCTGTTTCTTCCTTAATTTATTTCTTGTTCAAGCTATTGATTAGGCAGTGGACACTATAGCCTTAGACACATATACACAGAGCCAATGAACATGACGTCTAGCATATGGTTGGTGGTCGTGAAGACTTTTTAACAAGGCAATAGGAGGCCGCTTTGGTTGTGTAAGTTTACATTAAAAAAAAACAAAGGCATTGTGTGCTTTTGTGCTTGTTTGTGAGTATTTGGACCTTGGGTTGTATTCTGAGCCTTGTGTGGGAGCACTGCAGGACAGGCAGAAGCTGTCAGCTCAGCGCCCTGTCAGCGCCACACACAGGACATCAGTCAGCAGATCACACACATTCCTCAGAGCCACATCCTTCCCCACCATGGAATTGCACACTCAGGGAATGGAAGGACCTGGATGTTGGTTCTAAGTGTCTTTAAGATGCTTGGGTCTAAGTGTGTTAAGATGCTTTTGGATACATGAGAGCCTGTGTGCTTTGTAGCGTGTCTTTGGATTGTACAGTTCTCAGTTCTAAGCTCTGACTCCATTCTTTATCCTGTACATGACTTTGATGGCTATGCTTTAGCTAGCTCTGATGCTCTTCTATTGTTCTCAGTCATTTATTTTCTCAGTATGGTGCTGAATGCCAGAGGAGGGGGGTGGAATCCATTTTTGCGCCTGTTTTTTATTAGCATTTGAGGTTATTTTAAGTTCTGCTTGTTCAGGCATTCTTAAACGTTTTCCTTGTTTTATATTCTCCGAGGGGGCTCTGACTTGCAGAATCCTGCACATTCTGAAATAATAAACTCGCCGAAGCTTGGATGTACACAAGTCAGAGCTAAAATAACCACTGTTGTGCATTGTGTGTTTGATGATTTAAGATGTTGTGTTGCTCAGGAAGCCCCTGGAGGTGTTTATCCAAACAGATTTTGGGATTGGACTTACTGCATCAAAGAATTCTGTACTGCCTTAAAGGAGGGTTATGAAGTGGTTTAAACTGATAATGTTGCGTGACGGACATCAGTGTAAGCTGTCAAATATTTAATTCTAGCTTAAGCATGGTTTATCAATTTGTTTAACCTTTCCAGTTTAGGTCCTGGCCTGTGAGGTTCAGGATTCAGGATATATATATATAATTGTGATTTAAAAAAAAAAAAAAACTCCTCAAAAGACAACAAACTTCACTCTGTGTTACGGCTGGGCATAGACTTGATGTTGCAGTGAACATGCGTGACTGCAAGCCTTCCATCACTAAACAAAGCTAAACAAAGCTCTCCACTAATCAGACAGACACTCCTTGTTTAGATCCTGACATAAAATAAGCCATTTTGGACGTTTTCAGATCGACTTCATTAGAGAGAATATACAGATTTTGGTTTCCTGGAGTTTTAACTGTAAAAGTTTGTTACTATGTGCCGTGGCAAGTTTCAAAAAAAGTTTCTTTTTTTTTTTCCTTCCCCCCAGTGCCAGCGCCCAAATGGGTCAGAATGTTGTTATAACACTTCACTATACAGAGTCTGTGACCTTTTTGATGACCTCATTAGGTTAGTATATTGTAAAGCAACTTTGCCCAGTTGATGGTATAGCCTGGTACACTGTGATGTTCAACAAAAGGAATGCAGCCTAATGTCCTAACACTTAAACTGCTAAAAATATCTCTGCAATAAAACCCTGAGTTAAGTGTATGCGAGTGCCTTAGTGGGTGTTATTACTTTAAAGCCAGGCATTTCACTGTGATATCTCAGTGTTTGGTTTTTCAAGTTTGACTATCATCATCTGAAGAAGCATGTACCTTCCATTTTAGCACATAGCATGATGCATCATTTCAGGAATTCACATAGACTCTTAGTGGACTCCAAATCTGCCATTTATGAGTATATACATAAAAACGCTTACGGTTAACTTGGCTCTGCTGGTGATCTGTGCAGAGCTTAAGTCTTGAACCCCAGTGTGCTGATTAAGTAAGTAGAGCATGCCTTTCCAGTTTAGTCATTCAAACTAAAATTCTTTTAACAATAACACTTGGCAGCTGAAGTGGAGCGCCATCGTTTGTAGCTTAACTGAACCTGCTGCCCTTTCTTACAATGAATGCTCGATTACACCCACCCACTAATATGACCTTCATTTTTAAATGAGGAGTGGAGATCAGCATGTTGGTGGAGCACTTGCTCAACTGCAAGCCTTTGTTTTCTTTAACATAGAGGGAGGGGCAGAGGGGATGATGGTGGTTAAGGTCAAATTTAAAAAACTCGCATTAACCTTTACAGTACTGACAAACAGAATCCTCGAGCTGTGTAGTCGTGACTTTCCTATTGTAATTCCAGTTAAAACATCAAAGGCCAACACTAATAGAAATATTATTTAAGTAAGGCATTGTATCAGATTTGTATCTGTGTGTATTTGCTGTGTTTAAAATATCAGCATGGACAAATAATTAGATTAGACCCACATTAATATTACTTTAAAGCTTTCATCTTTCCAAAAATCTGGAAATCTGTCCATCCTTCCACTGTGACTGAATCCTTCCACACCATTGAATTTGGTTGGGCTTATTTTAAAGATTTTACACAGTTAAACGGAGAAGATGGAAACTAAGTCTTTTAGAGCAGTTTGGTGTGAAATGCTCTGCTCTAGAGAAACTTGTTGAGTCAGACTTTTTTCACAGTGGTGATGATAGGAACCAGATGCCCTTCTCTAAAAGCTTCTCCTTCACATAAAATGGTTAGTTGCATATGTCTCTCACATTGTAGGGTAGATTATGATAGTTTTAGCTTAAAATGTACTTGAGTTTGTTGATTGTGATCCATTCGTTCTGAAGGGGTATGTGGTGCGTCATAAAGTAAAAGGGAAAGCAGGAAAAGAAGGCCTAAAAAAACTTGTTGAATCATGATTTATCCATTACTAGAAATTATCCATACTAGTGTTGTTGACATGACGACAGTGTTATAGGCATCACTGCTGTTGTAAAATAATCACAGTCTTTGGATTTCTTTGCAATGAACCATTACATGTCATGCACTCTAAATGACTCTGTTTCTTTATAACACTGAAAGCAAGAGGGATATTTGGTTGATATGGCGTTTGTGTAGTGTTCTGTAGCTTTGCAAGTGTCTCCTTTAGATACTTTGTAGCACAGCAGATGTTTATACCTCTGCCAGTCAGGGGAAAATGCAGGCTAGCTGTGTCTTATAACCTTATTACAATCCCCCCCCCATGGGTAAGCTTTTTTGTTCACTGCAGGGTTTTATGTGTGAGTGTCAGTATTCCTGTGTACTGAGTTTTATCTGTCCATTCTGTGTTGCAGGTTGAAGAAGGCAGCAAGGCTTCCGCTGCGAGGCTTCAGGCAGGAGATGAGCTCATAAACATCAACGACGTTTCCCTCAGCGGCTACAGGCAGGAGGCTATCTGCCTAGTGAAGGGCTCCCACAAGACACTCACTCTGGTGGTGAAAAGGTAATCTATGTGCACAGACACACGCAAACCCACCCCTGGGCCTCTCACACCTGTTCCCCATGCGCCAAGAGTGCCCATCTCCATGGCTACTTTTTAAATGCAACCATGGTGACCGACCATAGTAGTATGGGCAGTGATGTGATATAGCGACCTGCTCTTTGTGCTGAGTATTGCTTTGTTGTCAGTGCATGCTTGTAAAATCCTGCAGCCCTTATAGACCAGTTAGAACGATGATGTGGCTAAGGCTTTGCTATGTCCCACACATAACACAACAAAACAACAATAGCCATCTTTCCTTTTCATGCGGTGCTAAAATTGAATCAGGTTAACACCGTCATTGACTGTAATTTATGCAGTGTAAGCATCAGATTAGATTACATTAGATTAAACTTTATGACCTTTGTGCAGAGTACAGGTACAGAACCAATAAAATGCAATAAAGTGGCTCCTGTTGGCTCCTGTTGGAGTCATGCCTATTGGTATGAAAGCTCTGAGTCGTTTATAAATTTATTTTATAGAATCATTTTAGAAAACTAGTTTACCAGTCTACTTATCTTACCAGCATACTTTACCCAGATTTTAGATTGACCTTTACTTGTAAACTAAGTATAATGCCACTTGATAATTAGGTAGTACTTGGTAATACACATTGATCTCTGTGCACACATGTCCTTTCTTTCATATTAGCAGTTGTTATTCTTCATTTCTAAGCTAATGAAAGGACGTTTATGACTCATAAACTCGCACTTTCAATGTAGCCTGTTTTTCATGCTTCTCCAGTAGCATTTTTTTCCTTTGTGTGTTGATGAATAAACTGACTCGAAGGCTAATCTGGAATACAGTGTAATGAGCTGTACTGATTATGAAGTATTAGTCATAAAACAGATATTTCTTGTAAATGTGACAGGAAGTGTTACATGTTTGTGGGGTTCTTTGGAACCTGGTTGTGGGAACTGTTGGTTAGTTACCATTAAAATACATTTTGTTATTTATTTTTTTTATTATAAACAAGAGATTGTTTGTTTGTTTTTAGGTTTTTTTTATTTTTATTAGCGATGACTTTTCTAGTAATTCTAGTTCTCATCTGACACACAAATGGAAATGTTCCTTAGTATTTCTGGGTTGTTTGCATATGTGAACAGGGATGGAGCATAGCTTTGTGTTTGCCATTCAGTGGATCATTATTTCCAGAGGTTGTGTCTGGAGAAGACAGGCCAGTTTAGCATGATTTTTCCTTGAAATTGTCAGTTTCTAATAAGCATGAATGAGAAGTATAACAGACAAGTGACAGGAATGGGCCTCTCATATTTTGCTAGTTATATTATTATTGTGACAGTTGACGCCACAATAACCTTTTATGTGCACATCTTCAGTGGTACAGTGAGCTATCCCCAAACTTGGTTCTCCCCAGTTACTTTCATTCTTGGCTAAGCTTTGACCTAATTAGGAGTTGTGTGTTGTCGCCAGCAACTACATTTAAAGTTTGTCTGTTGCGGCAGTTTGCATGGAAGCTGGAAAAGAGGGAGTTCATGCAAACGTTTGTAAATGTGTGAATTTAACCTCTGAGGCTAAAGTCTGTGGTTAACTTGTAGCCAAATTGAAGCTTCTGGGATCTTCAGCATCCGGCAGTATTACTGCAATGAGTTTGTTGTTCTGAGTTGGTCTATATATATGTTATCAGTTTCCACAGCGACTGCCTTATCTTTCATTGATGAGGAAATGGGAAGCTTTCACTGCTTGTACATGCCAAAAGGCGTGCCTGTGTTTTGCATATGATGACCTCATTTGAAACTGTGAAGTCACACAGGAGGGAAGGAGTTGTCTGGCTTGTTCCAAGTACTATGCAAACATTGGAGGCGGGATATGTAGGTGTAAAAGCTGTGCTTATTAAGCAAGAGTCTGTGTAGCAATGTGAAATGACGCAGTCATGCTTGTGTATTGACGTTGTTTAAAGTAGTCTGACCAGTTTATTTTTTACTTTGCTACTATGCTATACTGTAGCCTCATGGAATCGTACAACTGGTCCTGAGCTTGTGAATGAGCTTATTTTTAAAATGGTATTTGGAATAGGGTTCATGGATTTGTCACCTATGCTTTATTTTCACTGGTTGACAAAAATATGACTCACTATGACCACACCATGCGACCCTGCATTAGAGGTGTTAAATAGGACAATAATACACTTTCGCCATACTTTAACAGAGTTTCACAATCGTGGGTATGCAATGACATCACTTTTCTACATAATCCAGTAGACCTGGCGTAAATGACAACTGCAAGTCCACGTTTCGGTGCCTGGTTTCTAGCTGTTACAGTGAACCGTATGAAGCTGAAGTCTGCTTTTCATTCAGTTTTCCCGCTCTACCTTTAGTGTAGCAGTAACCCAAAAAAAAAATAAACAAAAGGTGACTGCTGCACCATGTGAGGTGGAAGGGAAACATTCAAACAAGTAGCTGGTAAATTTAGCCTCTTGTGATCCTTTTATTTTTATTTCATAGCTTTGATTAAAAAAAAGAGAGATTCCTCCAGTTCAGAGCTATTTGTACAACACAGTAGTTCTTCCCTGAATGCTAATACTGCCTAGGACTGGCTATACAACTATGACAATAATTATTGATAGAAATATAACAAATATACAGGTGCTGATCATAAAATTAGAATATCATGAAAAAGTTGATTTATTTCAGTAATTCCATTCAAAAAGTGAAATTTGTATATTATATTCAGTCATTACACACAGATTAATATATTTTAAGTGTTTATTTCTTTTAATTTTAATGATTATAACTGACAACTAATGTAAACCCCGACTTCAGCATCTCAGAAAATTAGAATATCACTTAAGACCAATACAAAAAAGGATTTTTAGAAATGTTGGAAAAGTGTGAACATGAAAAGTATGAGCATGTACAGCACTCAATACCTAGTTGGGGCTCCTTTTGCTTGGATTACTGCAGAAATGCAGTGTGGCATGGAGTCGATCAGTCTGTGGCACTGCTCAGATGTTATTAGAGCCCAGGTTGCTCTGATGGTGGCCTTCAGCTCCTCTGCATTGTTGGGTCTGGCATATCGCATCTTCCTCTTCACAATACCCCCTAGATTTTCTATGGGGTTAAGGTCAGGCGAGTTTTATATTCTTTATAAATGAGGATTCCTATACTTCTGCAGTTTTAGAGACAGACTAGGTGGCATTTTCTAGTGCAGGAAAAGCAACACTGTTCTGTTGTCACCACGAGAGGGCGCACTACTGAGTTTTTTGACATGATTCAGGGAGGTAGGGAGTGAGAGCTAAAATGAGTCGGCAAATATATTCGGGTGCGGTTTAAGTGAAGTGATCGTCAGTCTGTTCTCCTGCGACCAAATGCGCTAAGTGCCAAGATAAGCAAACTCACCTTTGTCCCAATATCCAAGCAAACTTCAGTAGTGTAAAATTACTTCTGCTCCACACATCTACAGCCAGAGTGCTCTGTGTGTTACAGCACCCAAACAGTCATATCAGACTTCAAACAGTCCGACTGGTGCAGGACAATTACGTTGCCGTTAATGCTCCGAGGTCATTTTTTACACAGCCAGTGTCAGATGTATTGCGCCCCAAGCACTAGGAGACAAGAAATCCAAATGTCTGCTAGGTTGTGTTTGAATACTGTGATATGAAAGTGATAGAGAATGGGAATAGCGTGTGATCCATCACAGAATTACCGAGCTAGCTTATGTTTGCTGATTATACTAAGTTAAAGTTGCTGAGAAACTAAACAGTTTAGCATATGTAACCTGATAGCCTAGTACCTGTCACCAGGAAGCTAGAAGTAATCACTTTCCTTTATAAGTTATGAATATTGCAAAAAATTGGAGCAGAGCGCTGCTTCATGTTTGCCAGCTCGAAAAAACAGCTATGAAACTAGCTTTCTTCTGCTCAAATCCCATAGCAGGTTTGCGAAATGTTCTACTGGTTGGCATGTGTTTGTCTTGGTCCGGCCCTAAAATACAACAATTAACTATTTAGTTTCTTGAAATTTCTTTCAGGAGCAGCCTGTACACTTAAGGATGATCATTGTGATAACTATGAAATTTATTGTGATAATTATCGAAATCGACTGATGTGATTATCTCCTAGCCTTTACACGGCCACTCAGTGATCTCACATGCACCCCATCTAAACATTCCCTTTGTATGTCTAAATTTATATTTTCTTCTTACATAAAGTATGTTGGAACTGACAAAAAAGTTATTTAAAAACTGAAATATGATAAACTATGCTTTTAGTTTAACATTTCACTTCCTGTTCAAGTAGAAATGCATTTAAACAGGACTCAAAATATTTTGCAGTGAAACAGTGTTCTAGGAGAAGTGACAATATAACCTGTTCAGAGAAGCATATAGTAACATAAAATATAAGCACAGCAGTAAATATAGATTTATTGCCCAGCCTATTGTTATTCAGGTTTATGTAGGACTGTTTTTTAATGCTAAATCTTAATTTTTATTTCATTTTTTTTTTACACTGTGGTAAATCATTTCACTTTGCATGTTTGTAATTTAGTAAAAATTTAGTTTCTTTGGAATAGTCATGTATTATGTTTTCTACATTTCGGTTTTGAAAAAATAAGCAAGGCAATTCCTTTAATCATCTTCAGTTATTAGAAGTATGTTTGAGGTTACGTGTATATACAGCTTTCACATTAAATCCATTGCTAGACACTTGACAGAGTTCCTAATAGCATGCCACAAAAGAAGTCTCCATTCCAGTCGAGTGAATGCGCTGCACACTGACCCAGTGAAACAAAAGTGGCCTGTGGATGGCTCCATTGTTGCTCTGGGCAACCACAGTGCCCAGTAGACTTTCCTGAGGCCTTCGTGGACTTGCAGAGACACAGACCGCTGGTAGGTGGCAGTCAGCATTACCTTACACGACAGCAAAAGTACCAGCTACTCATGTGGACAGATCCAGGGAGCTTTGCCGTAAGCTTCTATTGATGCGTCATTGTCCTCTATTGTCCTTCTCTGCACACTAGTTCTGTGGTTAGTCAAGATGTAAATCACATTGATCAAGACTGATGTTATTTTCTGAATCAGTACATAGTTGTAATGAGGGAGTTTCCAGTGTCATGTCATGTGTAGAGGGGCCTTCAAGATGTCAGAAATGGAGATCTTTGCTGCTGTGCTTAGTACCTCAAATGGTTTTAGCTTATTTTCTAGTTTGGAGGAGAGGATGTGGTACCACATGAACCCTGTTGTGTTTACTGTTGTTTAGCTATCAGATATGCTCCTTGAATCCAGGTATTGGTTGGCACTTAAATTGAAAAGACTCTTCATCAGGTTACTGGATTCCCTGTTTTAGTTGAGACAGTCATTAATGCCATCTAGTGGTTAAGCAGGCAAGGAGACTTTCAGATGAATACATTCTGTGCAATAGAGGAAATTCATGAAGTAGTTTAAAAGCATAATAGTTTTGCTGTTCATTAATAAACATTCCTATATTTCCTGTTTGTATTTCCATACATTCAGTTTCACTCGCAAAGGACATTAACTGACAAATGTAACTATGTTGACTTTCATGTTCAGACAGACTTTATTGAGGATTATTGGTTTAAAATTGGGCTGTACATTTTAAACACAGTGCCATTAAAAGTAAACTCTTAATACTCTTAGTTAACCATTTAGCCCATCAAATAGAGCACAGCTGTGAATTGTTCTCCAACATGGAATCATGTTGCTGTGTGCTGTTTATGACCCGAGCAATGTCAATGTAGGTTTCAGAATCCAATTATATCCAGCAAAGCTGCTCAGCTTAGAGAGTACTAATCAAAGCAGGGGATATGCTCAGTTGCTTATTCAATGACTTGCAGAACATGTCAAGAGAAGTGCCGGCATTATGTGGTATTCCAGCTTTTCCAAACACGCTGAAAGCTGGTTCTAAGTTTTTCTTAATGCTGGGAGGATTGATCGTACAGAACGGTAAGGACTAGTGCTATAGCTGCTTTTCTCAAAACAAACTAAAGAGTTTCTCCTCAGCAAGGTGAGTTGACACCAGCAAGTGAGACACATTTTACTAGTATAAATGGAAAAGCTGTTGTTTTTGCATAAAGGCAGTGTCATCAAGGGATAATTACAGGCAGAGTAATCTTATAAGGATAATTACTGGGAGAGTTAGCTACTCTAGATTAAGCACATTCTCTAGCAGTATCAGAGCCTGAACAACAGCGAAAGAACGTACAAAGTTGGTCCTATTTGGTATATTTTGAATATTTGTTTATGGTAATAAAAATCATAAAATGAAAGTAGGAATTATCTCAGGGTTCTTACTGCGGTCTCTTTGCTTTTGTTATATTCTTGTCATGACTGCTATGTGAACAGTACATGGAAAAGATGCTGCTGTGGGATTTGTCTACCTGCCTCTGGCTCAGTCAGTGCATTTCAGAGGCCCCAGGGCACATGTTTGTCATTTCACATGAACGGCCTTGATCATGGTAAGCCTACATGTAGTGTTACACTAGAAAGTTGGGACTACAAAGTAGGATCATGCTGTATGACAGTTTTGTGGAGACATGTGGAGTTTTGTGGGACATGTGGAGTTGGCACATTCTGTTCTGAGTAAATGGTTTTGGGTGATTTTAACACTACGTTGATGCCAGACTTCACAAATGTCTTGATGTCTTTAGCTTCTTTCAGTGTTACTTAAAGGAGGACAATGAAGAGTAGTGTATAGCAGTGTAGAGTGCTGATGTTGATGTGTGTCATGATATCATACAAGGATTTTATACAAACAGAGGAGCTCCAGTTTTCTGAGTGGGGGGGAACCAGCCAACTGTGCAGCCACTGACTCAACAGTTGGTATGACATGCAGCCCAGGAATGTGTTGGTCATTACGGCCAGCTTACGCTTGGCCTCTCTCGGCCTTGTATCAGGGATCTGATTCAGATGGTTGCTGAAAAAAGCCTTTGTGTCAGCCTTTAAAAACTATGAAAATCGCTAAATCCCATACACCTAAGTCTTCTGTGTGCTTTGTCAGCATTTTTCCCCCCAGACTTAGTATCTAGTGTTACCTTTAATGAAGCTCTACTATTTCTACCTGCTGCTTATTGAGGAAAGCTAATTAAATGTGGACTGGCTATACTTATCAGATAAGCCATCTTTCTTAGTCACAGCACTAGACTAATGTATTTTGTAAAACTGCCATGACCTTATGGTCCATCTGGCTGAGATGTTCTTTTGTTTGTGCGTCTACCACCTTTTTGATGCAGTCAGTGTATATATTTGGTGCCTAATATGATGAAAAAGCATCTGCCACGCAACTTTCTTTATTCTGAACAGTTCTTTTGTAATCTTCTGGCATTTCCACTGTAATCTGATCTGTAGCCGAGTACATGGGGATGGCAGTGCCGTTAAGATTAAAGTTTTAAATGTTGTAGGGCAAACCTGTCCACCCGTTTTCCTTCGTTTTAGTTACTGAATTTACATGTATTCTTTTATTTGCCCATATTTCTGGAACATTGTGCTGCAGGTTGACTATTTAAGGCCTAACCTGATCTTAAACCAGATGGCCCGTGTCAGAACTTGAGGCATTCAGTCTGACAGAGCAAGCCACTTGGTCCATACAGGGAGGCTAAGGTCATGGGGCATGTTTGGTGAAGTCTGGTGCTGCCCTGAGACAGGCGCCCCACGCAAGAATGAAGAGGGCAACTCTGGTGTCAAGTAACCTAGCACACGAAAAACTTTGCATATAGGGCTTTTAGAAGACCCAAATCCACAGAGTACCGTTTTACCTTGATTTGTAGCTGGTCTGTAAAGTAAGGAATGGTTGACTATCGCTGAAGACTCTTTCAGCCTAAGAAACCGGTGTACTCACACCCTACAGAAATCTCCATGTTGCCATAGTAATGGAAGACACGTAAGATTGCAGTGCAATAGGGGATGGAGCAGCGGAGTTCAGCCCTCTCAACTGCTCATTAACATACCATCATTGAGCCAATGGGGAGGTGGAGGCTGCTAAATTACTTAAAGGGGACTGGCTATCACAATAGCCCCCTCCCCAAATCCTTCCAGGGGTAAAGCCACTATAGTTCTTGTGGAGATCTCCTCTGTCTGAAACGCGCGTGCAGGCTTTAAGATGTAGATGTTTAGGGTCAGACTGTGCTGTAACTGTGTTTCATCAAATTTTTTTTCTTCTTTTTTTTAAATGGAAGCAGCAGATGTTTCAAAAGACTCTCGCTCTGATCAGGCACTGGTCATCTGTGGAGGACCTTTTGTCCTGCCCAGTCTTTGATGTGAATGTGGAATGCAGTGCCTGAGGAGTCCACTGGAGCAAACCCAGGCTGACAAACCTCTCAGACCTTCTTTTCTGGGAACCTAATTAGGAATGTTTCTCTTTGTGTCCGTGTTGCCTTGAGGGTCTGCTTGGTGAGTTCAGAGGTTTCTTTTGCTTATGCATTTTTCTGTTTTACCGTCTGTTTGGGCATGTGTGAGCCTTCAAGGTGTAGTATAGAATATCTCAGATGGTGAATATCTGTTCTTTCTGCACATCCTACAGAGAGGCTGGAGATGTGGTTAATTTGCAACCTGTTGCATGAGTGCTCTGCTCTGACCTGCTCTAAACTCAGGCCTGATTTTCATACCAGGCACCATGCAAACCATGACCTACATAAGCAACGGTGGACAAGCTTCAGTATGTTGTTCTTCCGATCTATTTCATAGTCTACATAAAAACTGGTCTCAGCAACATCCTTACCCCATTCATACCCCACAGCTTTTTCTGTGGAATTGGTCATTTTTTTGCCAGAACTAGACTTTACTGAATACTTTGCATTTAGGTGTAGGATTGGCTGATGCCTTTTCAGCAGTGATTTGTTTGTTTTTGAACATGCTTCGCTGTGAAAACAGTGGAAAGGGACTTTCCCTTCCTAGCCCCCCTCTTTGGCCTCCATTCTGCTCAGGCTCTGCTGATCCAGTCCACTGGCATATCTGTGCTGAACCAGCTGTAGCCTGGACAATACGTCTAATAAAGGGACCTGCATTAGCATATGAATGAAAAGCGCCATGTGTGGCTAGCACATAGACACTTGAAGCATTTACGCAGTGAGAGAGAACAGCAGGGAAACAACCTCTTTTGGGCCTCTCTTTCGTTAATTTGTCATTTAATCTTTTTTGTATTCTTGTCATTTTTTTCTACTTCTGATTTTATCAACCAAAACGTATAAATCAAGTTTAGAAGTGAGGGACCAAATATTGTTCCAGCTATTAACATCATTACTTTAATATGCTTGCATTTTTACATAGCTTAAAAAGTTACTAAGTTGGGTATTTGGTTGAGAGTGTAATGAAGGTCAAGTGTAAACAGGATTTGTTGAGAACTGTATCATAATTTGCAGAGTAACAATTGCTCAAACATTAAATCTGTGCGCTCAGTTTCTTTAAAAAATAAATAAATAAATAAATAAAGAGCATAATATCTTATTTGATGCATGGTTTGTATTGTGAGATTTTTCCATGTTAGGGAAAACATTGACTGGTAGCAACGAACAAGTGGAAACCACAGAGCCAAAGTAGTATTACCAATGTTTTGCGATATCACTTAGATGATCACATGAACCATGAAATAAAATGTATATGAATTTCTTATGAATAAATTGCTCCATCCTACTCATCATCTATGGTCATATTTATTTGAGAAGGATTTGAACAGTAGAGGACAGAAGATGAAGGGCAGACTTCCTCTCAAAATAATGGCTGTAATTTCTCTTTACCTCCAAATCGAGAGCAAGGTGGAATTTAAGAATGTTTAGTACTCTGTTCTGCTGAAATGGAAACATAAACATATTAACATAATTAATTAGCATTTGAATTTGCATGGATAAATATAGTGATGTTATCAGATATAGATTTCTGACAAGTAACCCAGTGATGCTTAGGAGACGGACAGAAAAGTAGAGCACTTGGCGTTAAACAGCCGGGTATATATAGGGACGTGAGGTGCGATATGATTATTAATCTCATTTTAAACTAGACAATACTCTGTGAATTGGGTCTCTCACAGAGATGGTGTGCACTTTGTGGAAGGTGGACCCAAAGTTATAGGCCAGTTGAAACATTCCACCTAGGCAGGTTTTCACCAGTAGTTGATTTGTAATGGGTGGGTTTTGCATAGCAAAGAGTGTAAATATGTAAATGGTGGGCTTTGTCCATACAGAACAGTCTATTGTGATGTACAGTGCCAATCACCAAGAACAATATTCTTTTTTAATTTAATTATGGCCTGCCAAACTTAACACACAATAACTATCCTGTTACGTGGCTAGCTAATACATACTTTTAAATCAGAGATTTTAATGGTTGAGGTTTTTTTTATTTAAGGTACATTGTACTCATACATTAACAGCTATTTAACTTAGTTATTCAGGTTATTCAATATGGTATCATGATCAATATCAGCGAGTATATAGTCTGAAAAACAGTATGGCTGCCTCACTATTAATAACCATCATGCTTTCTAACATTAGGTAAATGTGGTCAGTGAGGGAGACCTTCAGGAAAGTTGTGTGTGGCAGCTTTTGTATTTCATTTGTTCAGAAGATTTTGATGCTTGAACACTGTCATGTTGGTTAGCTTTAATATAGTCACATTCTCAATTCTCTTTTATGATGACGGTTCTTACGTCAAACTCTACATTACACAAATTATATTTTATTCTCCCGGTCAGCGCAGTCATATAGTGACATGAGACAGAAGAATACAGTATGTGGATCATATTTGACACAGCTACTAAACAGTATGACTAAAGTTACGATTGCATATGCCTGGTGTTCTGCTGTTCAGGCTCTCACAGAGCACATCCTGTTGGCCAAAATTCTGCACTTACATGCCCCAAACAAGTATTAATTATTATTATTATTATTATTATATAGTAATTAATGACAATTACTTCATAAGCTTTGGTGAAGCATCTCAGATGTAGCCTGTTATACAAAAACCCTTCTTCAGCACATACCTTCTTTACTTGCATATTAAATAAACGAATTTTCACTTTTTTTTTTCTACCACAAGATGTCTCTCTGTGCCTATGATACTGCCAGTTTGCCAGTGACGTGTCCCATATATTAGAATTCATAGAGCTTGCCTCTGTCTTGGGACAGACAGCAGCTTGAGAAGAGTTAGAGGGTGGCTGATCTGTTGCTGTGAAGAGATTTGAAGGCCTTTAAGCCCCTGTGCCATGCTGGGCATGCTGTTTCCCTTCTAGACCATATGGCTGAAGTCTGGGCTCAGTGCTACTTTTTCAGGCTTTTAGTCATGGTGCTGTTTTTGGGGGTGTTTGTTTGTTTGTTTGTTTGTTTGTTTTTTCCTGACTTTGTGTTTGAAGATTCAGGTCTTGAAACCACCTGTTAACCAATGTATGTTTTGTATATACTGTGACTGTGGCGAGTATTTGCCTGCCCTGCGCTGAACACTGTACTGTTTGCTGATTTCTGTGTTTGTGTAGATAGTATTAGTAGGGCTGCACGATATTGGCATTAAAATGCAATGTTCAGTAAAGCTGTCGGATGTCATGATGATGATATGAGAAGTAATAAATTATTATTAAAATAGCTTGTCTCTGGTTAAATGTAACACAAGTGCAGACTTCTTTCATGTGTACACAGGAATCTGCACAACCTCTCCTTTAAACAAACAGCAGTATTACAAATCACTCTTCACTATTGTACAATATAAAATTAGAACATTTTTGTGCATTACAAAGCTAAACAGTGAGCATTTCCTCAGCATATCTTTATTATATTATTAGTATTAGTATTAAATAGGCACACAGATCGAATGTATTATTATTTATATATATTTTTTTATTTCCTAAATATTGTGGCGCCAGACATTCAGGCGCCAGGTTCAATTTAGTTTAAAAATAATGTTGCTAATGGTTTTGGTTGAGTCTAGTTAGACACTGTTCTTAGTTGGTCCGAGACTCTTACTTTGAAGACTCTGGGGTGGCATAACAAGCTTCAGCAGCCCAGCTGGCTATCAGAATTTATCATGTATGCTGCATGCTGGAGCGCAAGGAGCGTGTTCATTACAACTGTTTGTGCCGTCTCTGTGACGATTTGTTAATTGTGGAAACTCATATTGCGACAGAGCTGAAAATATATTTTATCGTGCAGCCCTAAGCACTAGGTTAATGCAGTAATCCTTAATCCAGTGAACTCCTGTGCCATTTCACTGTTAAGGACATTACTGTTTGTCTTAAGTAAAGGAATAGCACTAGAGTCCCTGTCCCTCGATCTTTGTTGAGGCTAGAGATTCAGTATGTGTTCCACTCCTTCTAACCCCCTTCAGGAGGATGAAAATGGTGGATATTGTAGCACAGAAAATGCCATCAGAGAGTGACGTTCATGTGGCCCGGAGCTTTCTTACGAAGATTTTGCGAAGTTCAATGAGGTATGGTATGGATGTAATCACTGGGTGACCCATCCTTTTCCTGTACCATCCCATTCAGTCCAGTCACATCTGCACCATGACTTCATTTCCTCATTTACGTTCCGTGCATTCTCATTCACTTTTCAGCCATTCTTTGTTGTTTTTGTTGGCATTCTCTGTTGTTTTTGTCTTAATGTAAATACATTTTTGGTTATGAAATTGTAATTATGATATATGAATGTCTGCAATATAATGAAATCACAACATTTTTTAAAAAATTTTTTTGATGATTTTAACCATATTACATCAAGGTTTCCTCAGTATTTTAGTATATTGCAAGCAGTATTGCTATGCCTGTTATTTTCTCCTTTTCTTGCAGCCCTAGTTTGTTGCATTTTGGGTGGGGGGTTGCAATTGGAGTGTTTAGAATAAAAGAAAACATGCTGGTGTCTTGAGGGAAGGGTGATGTATTTGTTGATAGTTTGTGCCACTGTTATATGTCTCTGACTTCTGCCTTGGCATGCTTTGCAGAAAGAACCGCTTCAAAGGGTATGTTTTAGTTGCATGAAACATTGTGTTTCCCCGTTAGTAGAGGGTTGGGAGAAACTGAGACCCTACATGTTGTAGATGTTACATGTTGTAGCAATTTTTGACAAAATAGTATGGAGAAAGATGCAGGTTTTATCTTGCCCCCTTGACTGTAATGGTTGCCATAGTTGTGTGTCAGTATGTACCGTGGTTGTTGTGAGTTATTGTGACTGCTAGTTGTAGTTTTTGTGCAGAGCCATGATGATTTGTTTTCTAATTACTTTTCCACTTGTTCTTCTTTTCTCTTTCTGTTTCTCCTGTTCTCCGTCTACCTCTGTCTTCCCTTCCTTTCAGGAGAAATGAATCGATGAGCAGGCCTCATTCCTGGCACGCCACCAAATTCAACGAGAGAGAATCAGAAATTGGGAAACCACAGTCCACACCCTCACCAGTCTGGCAAACAAGATATGATGCAAGGTAGAAAACTCTGTTTAATCATATTCTAATGCTATTCTCAAAATACTTTGTTCATTTTATTTTTATTCATATCACTGTTTGTTTCCGTTGATGCAGTCTGAAATGTACATGTATTTCCTCAGTTCTCTGTCCTCTGACCTTACTGCTGGCTGGGACCAGACAAATCTACGCCGAGTGTCGGATCAGTTCAGTTCCTTGGGCAGTATGGACAGCTTAGAGCATGGCTCTCACTCCTATCCACCTGAGCGACTCTCTCCAAGCAAGTCTAATGCCAACAGCATTGAACATTTAGGAGGTGGAAAAAGAGACTCTGCGTATAGCTCCTTTTCAACTAGCTCAGGAACCCCAGATTACACGCTGTCCAAAAGTAACGCAGCATCGACAGAGAATATGTTGTATAAAGTAAGCCAGTGGGACTCAGGAAACAGGCCCAGCAACGGCAGGCACAGTCAAAGCCTAGGTGAGGGGGTGCGACAGGATGATAGGATTGCTTACCTGCAGCCTCTTTTAGGGACCAATGGCAGAGAGAGTCCCAAAACAGAAGAGCAGCCAGGCTACCGCCATTCTGGTTCTGGAAGAGCAAGCACTGGACCTGTTTGGCATATTCCAGACATGAAGAAGACAATGGCCCCCTCACCTCCACCGCCTACACCACCCACACGCAGGGATAGTTTTGCTGCTACCAAGGTTCATGAAAAGGTTCTTGCTCCCAGCTACCCTGAGGGCCCTGGAGTTCATATTCAGTCAAGAAAGAGAGCTGACAAAGTTTCAGAGATCTCTGACAGTTCTTGTCAGAGCTACAACCCTCCACCCAAAGGTGACACACTTAATTCTTACGTGGCTGCAGAGAACTGTAATCAAGAAGCTCTTTATCTAAACTCAAACAAGACATACTCGCTGTCCACCACTGATGTCAGAGTAGGCCATCCACCCTACACTCACTTGCCATACCATCAACGACAGTACAGTGATGAAAGCACCTACCATGCTCCATCCAGGATGTCATCAGCACCTAAGCCTCAGAACATGAGTAGTTGTTACAGCAGTATGCAGGAGTTACCCACCAACAGCCACACTCAGCACAATAGCCAGAACCAGATTAGGAGGCATGTTGCATCACTGTCCAGCACCGCTATTGACCAAAACCCTGACACGCACAGTGCCAGCAGGTATTACTGTGTCACATCTCGACAACACCCTCCCGGGCTGTCACAGGCCTCCCTAGTGAGAGTGGAGGACTGGAAAGCTAATTCTGTCACAGGAATATTACATAGCGGGGACGAAAGAAGTTCTCAAGTACTTCAAAAAGACAAGTTTATTACACCTCAAGTACCACATCACCATTCAAATAACAAAGACAGCAATGGATATTACAGGCAGGTCGATGGCCAGCATCGAACATACACTGCAATAAATACCACTTCACTTGATGATGTACCAGTAAAGGGTTCTGATGTCAGAGGAATAAAGAAGCAAAACGTCATGCCAAACTCGGACACCCATCTCATCAATAACCCTCCTAGTATCATCAATAACCCTCCTAGTAAAGAACCTGAGCAGGGGCGAATGGCAGCACCTCTTCAGATAAGAGAGGCCTCTCAAGAACATTCACCATGTAAAAGTGATGCAAGTATATGTCCCCAAAATACCCCTTTGTTGCATTCTTTGTCCCAAGAGAGCAGTAGATTGAATGATAACCAAGATGAGATGGAAAGTGAAAATTCCCAACAGGATTCAGGTGATCCCCAGACCAATAGGCAAGTAAGACGCACTGACCGATATGCCACCACTTTAAGGAATGAGATCCAAATGAGGAGAGCTCAGCTTCAGAAAAGTCGTAGTGCAGCAGCCTTGAGTGGCTCAGTGGAGACTGAAGAAGAGCCGCCTTTTTGGAAAGCCACAGAAAATTCCACTCCCTCGTCTGATGGTTCCTTCACCAGCACCTATAAGGATCATTTAAAGGAGGCCCAGGCACGGGTCCTTAAAGCAACTTCTTTCAGGAGGAGAGACCTGGAGCCGGTGCTACTGGAGCACTCAGGAGCTGAGGTTCTTTCTAATATTCGGAAGGACACGCCGTCTCTACCAAGTGTTTCTGAAGTCCCATCAAGCAAAGCTACTTCAGGGGGTAACCAGGTGACCCGCATATGTGGCCGAAAGCGGTTTTCTGTAGAGAAGAAAGTACGGTCATTCTCTGAGCCCGATAAAATTAACGAAATGGGGGTCGATGAGGAGCCAGCTCCTCTAGATAATGCTCCATCTTTAATCGGCAGGCGTAAATTCTTTGAGGCGAAAGGAAAGCCTGCATACCAAAAGCCCATGCCAAAGCAAAATCCACAAATACCTGATGACGCCAGGCTAGCTAAGCCTGAAGGAAAGCCCCAACCTGCACAAAGTGATAACACCGCAAGGGACAGCCATGCTAGGGCAACAGCTGCTGAAAACAGCCCTAGTGAAGGCCAGGATGGCCCTAACTCCTTGCATAGACTGGGCACTTTTGCAGAATATGAAGCCACATGGAAAACACAGAAAGTAGAGCCAAGGTCTTCTGGAAGGTACCACTCGGCTGATAACATCCTTGATCAAGCGGTGGAGGAGCGCAAGAAGCCTGCCTGCTTTCATGAAAGGTCACGGTCGTCTCCTTCTGATGATTTCTGTGCTCAGGTTAGTGTTGACTTTTTGACATGCATTTTATCTGTAACCTAATTCCTTGTCATTGTTTATCAGGCATTTGCATATTTACCCGTGTTGTGCTTTTTGAAGAGCTCGTTAGCTTTTAACCTTGTTCAGGCAGGTTTGCTGAATGAGTAATGCAAGAATTAAGGCATGTAATTGGTCAAACATTAATCCACGTCTACACGCAAAGCCACACCCTCGGACAAGGAGAGCAGCCACTGTCGAGGAAAGCAGCTCATATATTGAAGTTAAAGCTGTGCTCTAGCAGGGGAATGGTTGTATCATTAGATATGGGGCTTGTGCATGTGTTCATGCATTACTTGGGTTGTAGAATGTTAAGTTGTGTGTACTAAATTCCTTTCAGAAAATCCTAGTACAGGGAAGAAAGTCGGCAGAATATCCTTCATCTGAAAGAAAACTCTCGGATCATGACAGCTCTAGCCCAAGGTAAGTGATAAAGTGTTTTTATTTATTTAGTTATGTCTGTATGTATGTATGTATGTATGACTGGTCTACCTAAAATTGAATTTCACTGATTTTTGTAAGGCTGATAATTCAACTGTCAGTGTCACCAATTGTAATTGTGAAGCAATGTGCTGCCTTGGATAAGGTGGTTATTGGAATCAGGAGTTGTGATGTCCATAATCCACATTTTTGGCAAATTACCTTTCATGTGTCTGTTCATATGTAGTTAAAAACAGTGGTTTAAAAAGATTTTTGTACCTACAACACTCTCCATGTAATTTTATAAAAGACCCCAAGATGCCCATCACAAAGCGGTTATGAAACAGTGTCTCAGGTGTCTGTGTATCTGTAATTCTTTTTTTATTGTAGTTCTCTTTATTTTTAGTAAGGTGGCTTTTAGAGGCATTATATATTTCTGGCATTACGCCCGACACCTCTCTGAACTACTCTGGCTTAGATGCAGCGATTTCACATCAATCTACTCTGAATGACTTGTTTACATCACAACCATTTAATCATGCAGTAAACTAAACATTGCATTTCCTCTTTGAGTGTTTCGTGTGAAAACTTGACATGAGCTTTAATCCTGATGGCTATAAGGCCTAGTACTGAGGTGACATCAAAGCCAACTAGCCACGTGTCTTTTTAGAAGGTAAACAATGCTGATTGTAGTAAGTCTCACTTGCTTTGCACTGCTGTCTTTTTTGCAAAACCGAGCTGGTACAATGACCTCTGCTGTTAGGCCATTCATTCAGACCAAGATGGGTCAGAGAGGAACAGTAGTCCCTTTGTGGACACCACAGGCCTGACTACACCATGGCCCTGAACCAGCTGTGACAACACAGCCATCTGTAGTGACCGGGGTTTGTGTGGTGAGGCGATCCCTAAGATGTAGGCATTTGAGTGTGACCCATTTCATTCCCAAAATACTAAAAATGCCCCCAGTTTCACCTGAACATGGAGAACAGGAACCTGTGTTAAAGAATCAGTGTTTTGTCCCCTCTGTGTTGTATATCGCCAGTCAGGATGCCCTTTTTTGTGCCTTGATGCTGAACATTTTCTGTATATTTGCAGTAAATCTTAACGCCCCTAGCAAGAACATTTTGAGTCAACATTTTAGTCTGCAGCGATATTTACATTTAGGAATCATCCTGGGTTCTATACCTCTTTCCTCTTCTCCTGTGAGATTGACGAATAGTAAGCCACTGTCTCCAGTGCACATACTTCTGAAACAGAGCATTTATTTTGTGCCAGGCTAGAAAACTTTTAGTTTGGTGAATGTCAGGCTTCAGACGCTGTACAGAACTGTCTGGATATCAAAACCACATGAGACTGTGTACAAAATAGAGTTTTGTGTGGTCCTCCAATGGGCTAATGCATTAACCTTGCACATAACTGATCCAATACAAGCTTGGCATCACTATATTGCTTTAGTGTGTGAGAATTATAATCAGTGCTGTTGCTTGTATCGTCCCTCCTTTTTATTGCTCTAAGCGTAAGGAGCATGTCTGGGCTTGTGGTTGTGGTGGGCTATATTGAAATAAATGTATTATCACAATGTTTCACTCAACATGTACCACAGTGTAGAGTTTCTGATGTTCAGTAAATTGGAACAGACAATGTCCCAGAACTTTATTAGTAATTTTACATAATTTGCTGCATCCAGTTAAGCAGCAGTAATTATGTTCTCCTAAATATCCAATGCTCTTTAGGTACGCAAAAAGCATACTGTGACCTGCTAAAATTGATCATGCTAAAAAATAAATATTGTTATTTTGCCCACATCTATTTTGTGGACACTGGTGACTGCTCCCTACAGTAAATGTGTTGCCCCCAGGGTTTAGTCAGCTACCGGTTAAAGTACAAGCAGGGGACTCTAAGGTCTGTCAGGTTAGAGAAAGCTAAAATTGTACCACCATTATAGTTGTTGTCCCTGTGTATTATATGAGATGGCCTTGCAGGCATTCTTCATTATTTTTTCCTCTTTCGTTCTGTATATGTTGAATTTCCAGGCCTTTCTTCATTCTCTCTCTGTCTCCTTTGAGTTAAAGTAAGGGGTAGTTCACTTTAATTAGCATGCTGGCAACCTAAACCCTGCATCCATCATCTAAAGCTTGTTAAATTGCACCCTATAAAATGATCATGTCTTCTCCTGCCTGTAATTAAGGTGTTGTGAAGAGCATGTTTACTGTCCACGAGTAGCTTTGAACCTGCAAAGTAGGCGGGTTAAATTAACATCAACTGTGACTTCTACCAGATCGTCAGGTATACGAGCTTCACACTCTCTTGGCCAAACAGGACTTTGCAGTGAAACTCACTTAAAGGTGTTAAGTATCTAGTTTGGGTTAGCCTGTTGACTGTGACTGCACTGTAGAATATGACTTAACTTGCATGACAAAAGCTAGTGTTAAGTAAATCCAGGGTAGAGCATGCAGCCCCACCCAGCTTGCACATACAGCGCTCCAGGAAGCACCTGTCACAGCGACCGCTCAGATGTATGCAGCCCTCCCTGTACTATGCGATTACCCAGTTAGCCATGGTGAGTTGAGTTTGTTGTGTTGCATGAAGGTTAAATTGCTTTGTCTGTAAGTTTCTGTATGACTGGAGCTGTAAAGAAAGTGTAAACAGTAAGCTATACCTCTTTTCTTTTTGGATGCTTATGCTTGTTCAAGAGTTGGTTGGTGGTTACTTTGAAAACTGAGCCGAGTATAACTGTATAAGTGACTGACTAATCGTTATGGCCATAATTAATCTGTCTGCTAGCGTATTTATTTCTTCTATGAGGTTTTTATTAATAGAAGGTGATAATTATGCAGTGACCAGAGTGCTTTTCCTGGCTTTGATTACGGATCTTGACTCGTGGATGAGGAAACTCACTGCATGTTTAAGCATGTTTGTATTTAATACATGTGTTCTGCTCAACACACATTTCCTGCTAGGCTATTCATTTCGGTCCCGCGTGTGTCTCTGTAAAATATGTTTGACTTTGAGCCCAAGCATACATTTTGTCAAAATGATCACTTCTTAAGGCATGATGATCACTTTGGCATGCGTCATGTTGTGAACGTTTGCACACTCATTCCTCCGGGTTGGTTTGCTGAGTTGTGTTTTTTTTTTTTCTCAACGCTGTGCATGTTCTGACTCTGTTCTTACAACTTTTCTTTTCTTTATCCTTGCTTTTCTCCTCTCTCTTTCTGTGTGTTTCTCTCTTTCCTACCCTTCAGTCAAAATCTCACTTCGTCTCTGTCTACGGAGTATGGCAGCTGGTTCTTTGTGCCTGACAGGTACTCGAACTGTTTATGAATGAGTAAATTGTGGTTAGCCATGATTGTGCATTCTGGCAGTCAGAGTCTGCATGAAATCTCTTTGAAAGACTCTACTTCAGAGAATGAATTGGGCTGTAGTTTGGACTATGATATTACGTCATTTGTAAACAGATCTATTTTTGTATTTTTAAAAAAGTTTTTTTTTTTACCGTGTGAATAATAAAATGCAACTTTATCTCTCTATAAATGTAAAGAATCCTTGCAGGTTTTTGGGAGGGGGCAGATTGGCCTTACATTGCTTCATAAAACACTTTATTTTTCCCACTATGGTGCTGTGACTTCTAAATCTAAAATTGATAGCAAAAAGAGTAATAAAAAAAAAAAAAAACGATTTAGATGAAGGAGGGAAAGCATTCTCCTAGCTGTTGACTGTGGGGGAAAGAGCATTCATTATCCACAGCATGACAGGCTTGTGGGAACAGAAATATGCAGAGTATGACAGCCAGCCTGGGAGTTACCATAGAGGGATGGTGAAATGTGGGAGAAATGTGTGCTCTCCTATCGATTTACACATAACACACTGGTGCTTTGTGCACTAGATATGGCAAATACATTCATGAAATGTGTTCCTAGCTGTATGCAGAGCCAGCATGAATATTTGGCTATACAAGGCAAGTTCATAACTGTCTTTTTGTTTCCTCCCCAGGTTAAATGAAGGAGGATACAGTGATTCAGTATTTCAGCAGAATCTAGAGCCACCGCCATCGCTTGCAATTAAAGGGGACCACGATAAAAACCTCTGCTCAGACCCTCTGCCAGCCCATCATAAATCTCCTCCCAACCCTGCTTGCTCTTCTCCCTATTTCCCTGACCACAGCATCCTCCCTGAAAATACCTCCTCCTCCTTTACTAAAAGCAAGGACTCGATTTCTTCACGACCTCCCCTGCCCCGCCTGGACAAGTACAAATGCCCTGAAGCCACACCTCCTCTCTCCACCTCTCAGGGCACAGCCACAACTTCACACTCTCCTGTTAGAGATCCCCCCTCTGTCCCTGTCCCTGCCCAGGTTTACTGGAAGGATCAAGATTATTGCAGGGTTCCAAAAAGCAAGGAGGAGCAGCTGCTGGAGAGCACACCTCTTGTCCCTCCTTCTCCCTCTGCTCCACCCGTCCACCAACCATCTGGCCTGACCCGGCCCACCATGGAGGGACATCGCTCCCCCTCGCCGCAGTTTGCTCCCCAGAGACTGACAGACAAGCCCCCTGTGTCTGTCTCCCTGCAGGATGAAGCCTCTGGAAGGTAAGCGTATTCTTGATCTCCTTACTAAAACTTGGGTTAAACTTTGTGGCGGAGTTTGTTCTGCTGGCAGACCACAGCTGGGCTTCTCCTTCAGCTGCACTCTTAAAATGTTCACTGGAAACCGTCCCACTCTTCAGCCCAGTAATTTAATGATGACGCTGCTCTCCTTATTATATTCAGCTCTGTACAAGAGGCTTATTCATATTCTTCTGACAACTGCTTACTGCAGAAGTCGGAGTCAGTCAAATTCAGACCACCCCCAGCCTTTGGAAAAGAGGACTAGTGTTCAGATTGTTCATTGAGGATCTCTAACGCTCTCATTTTTGTTTACTAGTTACTTCTGTAGGGCAGCAGTGTTCTTGTACAGTTCTTTCTAGTTCCCAGAATTCCTTTCATGGGGAGGAGCCCAGTGGTCAGAGTATGCCATTATGTTGGGCATGGAAAGAAAAAAACCTCTCAGGTCATATGACTTTTAATCAGCCAACGTGTATGGATAGGCTCACTGTAACTGCTGCAAGACTCTGTATCTATTTGGAATTCTGTGGTAGTGTTTTTTTCTGTGTACACATCTAAATTTAAGAGCGTGTATGCCAATTTGTTTTTTTGTGGTGTTGTTTTTTTTTTTTCCTTCTGCATGTTCCAGCTGACTCATAAACATATTATTTAGTGAAAGTCAAGTTTTCCAGCGCTTTATTTAGTATCTTGGTTCTGTATTTGATGGCAAACACTAGTGTGTGATACTGAACACTAAGTTGGTGTTTTGTTTTAGAATGGACAGGGTGACTGACGACAGGACCACAGTGAAAAAAGTGCCCATCAAGATCGTCCACTCTGAAAGTAACGCAGAGAAAGAAAGTCGACAGTACCTTTACCCAAGCGGTGATGCCCCACCCAGCCCTCGGGGGTCCACAGTCTCATCTCTCTCTTGCTTGGCAACCCCGCAGCAGTCCTCCTCTCCATTCTGCACATACACACGGCAAAGGGACCAGGAGGGTGAAGTCCCAGACACTGCCATGGGCAATCAGAAAGAGCAAGAACCTCATGCTACTGTTGCAGGGCCTCAGGAGCAGGATGGCCAGCAGAAAGACTCCAGTGTGGAAGAGAGTAGTAATGGAGTCTCTTCTGTTAATCTCAGTTCCTCTTCTTCCAATTCTGAGGAGGATGAGAAGAGAGAAGTGCTGGCCAGGGACATTATAGACAAAGATAAGTCTCTGGCTGAAATTTTAGACCAGAGTAAGATGAGGACTACCATGGACTTAATGGAAGGGATTTTCCCCCAAGGAGAGCAACTGATGGAGGAGGCTCACCAGCGCAGGAGGGCTGCACCCAAACAGGCCTCATCACGCAACTCTGAGGACAGGTCAGTCCCACTATTTGTCAACCACTGACTTTGACGCATGGTGTGCTTAATGTCTAGGTGTGTCCAAGTTAGCATAGACTTGAATGTAAATGTGAATCGAGGGCTAGTTTGGTGGAAAGTGAGCTACCAGTAAAAAAGAGTAAGACATTGTAAGCTCTTAAAGCCTGTACAGCTAACGACTTCATTTAGTGAACAATTTAAGTGCCTTTAATCCTTTTTACTGTTTGCTCCACAAAGTTATTGTTTATGCCTGTTATGTTCATGTCAAAAATAGTTTCAAAGGCCCCCTGCTGTCTAAACCATGAATTGCAGTTCTTTATTAATTTTTAATTATTTGCTAAGGAAAATTGGTCCCTTTTAACATGTAGCCAAATGTTTTCACAGATTCCAAGGAACATTTACATAAGAAAAATAACTGTGATGAATCTCCTCATTCTTTATTTTTATCTTTGGTTCTTTAGGAGGGAGGAGGATAACATGGCAGCAGTGGCAAGTCTGGTTACCAGCTCAGCTTATTATAGCACTTCTGCTCCCAAAGCTGAGCTCCTGATCAAGATGAAAGACATGCAAGAGCAGAGCGTAGAACTGGACTCGGAGGAGGAGCTGGAAGAGGACAATGACAGTGACCTTGCAAACAAGAAGGTACAACTTACTGCTTGGTACTCCCTGCTATGTTAAGCCATGCTTCGCCAACACAGTTTCACAGGGACACTATATATAGGATATAGCAACAGTATGAACTTATTTGCTATAAAATGGTGCATGTTTCAGTCATTGCCAGAATCATTAGTGGCAACAGAAGCATCTTCAGTCACTTTGAGGGAAAAGCTACATACTTACTATATAAAAACATTATCATATCATGCAGACATATCTGAGACAGTTTCTGATTTCTAAATATCTTTTATAAGTTCTGCACCAGCGTATTACCTTTGGATAACAAGGTAATACGCTGGTGCAGAACTTATAAAAGATATTTATGTTATAAACAGTTCTAAAAATGTATGTGAACCTGACATGAATTTTATTTTTAACAGTAGTTTATGTTCCTGATCCTATTTTGCATGATTCATCGCACTGTACAAGACATTAATAATTTGCTTTACAGTAATATTTTATTAAAGTGCAGTGTCCTTTGCCAGCTTCACAAATGTTTAGTGAGTGTTGAGCACCAGTGAATGGGGGAAAATATATGAACCTAAAATGTCATGTTTCACTTTCACCTAGGGCTGTGATGATACATTTTTTCACTACAAAAAATAAATAAAAATAAATTATCATAACCACGTGGAAGGTGGTCAGCCCCAGAACCTCCTCTGTGAATACGTTAGCGCTGAAAGTTAGCACTTGTTGCAGTATTCTTTATCATGACCACATTATGGAGCTCTGATATACACACCTGTAGTGGCAAACCTGCTCAGCAAATCTCCCTGATAATTCTGCTCATAGTGCACCAAAAACGGATGCCAAGTGGGATTTTAATAATGGTGAATCAACTTTAAATGGCAAAACAAAATGCAGTGATGATGTTAATGAGCTCCACACTGGGGTCCACCTCACAAAACCGCAGTAATGGAGTTATTGTCCACAGTCCTACTTGTACTTTACCCTTTTTTACTTTTGACTTTGACTTTAAAATGCCAATTGAGATATCTATTTTATAGATATACAAGACAATTATATACACCATGATACACCACAGCCAATATTAGCACAGTCAATAAATGTTAAATCTGTGTGACAGTTTTTTTTTCCTGTTTCCTTCTGTTTCACCTCTGAGTAGATGAAGAATCAGTGAGTCAGGTTAAAGCAAAGTTTCAGCTTTCCGTGTTTCAGGCCATAGTGAAGAAAAGTTAGATGTGCTAGGAGGAGCTGTTCACCAACAACCTATGTCTCTCCTTTTCCAGCAAGAGCTAATTGAGAGCCTTAGCAAGAAGCTGCAGGTGCTGCGGGAGGCGCGGGAGAGTTTGCAGGAAGACATGCAGGACAACAATGCCCTGGGGGATGAGGTGGAGACCACTGTGCAAGCCGTCTGCAAGCCCAACGAGCTGGAGAAGTTCCGCATGTTCGTGGGGGACCTAGACAAAGTGGTCAGTCTACTGCTGTCTCTGTCTGGACGTCTGGCCCGAGTGGAGAACGCCCTCAACAGTCTGGAGGAGGATGCATCACTCGAAGAGAGGGTGAGTAGTTTAGAGGATAGCAGAGTGGAGTAAAACGTTTTAAAATGAGTAAATTATATAAGGGAGTTCAGGGTTATCAAAAATGTAGTAAGACACGCGTGGAATTGATCAGCCAAGAAATATTTAGTGTCCAAAATCATGTTTTGCACTGAGGCTGCTATGGAGCTATAATCACCCTAATAATCGCAGTCTTGCCTTGATATGCGCTGAATAGTGAAGTGCTCTCATGTAGACTTCGGTATGTGGATTCTGTCAAAATCCGACATACAGAAATGAATACACATCACATAGCTAGCCTAAACGTAGTAGTAGCATGAAAGGGGATGTTCTCTTTGCATTAGTCTGAACTGATAGATTAAAATTTCATGCAGTGCCAAATTTTGCACAATTTGAGTGTGATTCATTCTGCATGTAGTTATAGTTCTAAGCAGGGGAATATATTGTATATGGAATATATATGGCTACATTTATACAGCCTTGTATATCCTTTTGTAAAACTGAAATGGCAAAATGGCTCTTTGGTTCCATTTAGGGTAAGAGAAAAATTATTTTTTTTTTCTTGCCAAATTTTTCCTTTCCTAAAGGAAATTCCGCAGATTTCTGCCTAATTCAATCAGTGAGATCTAAGCAAAGGCAGCCAGAGTGATTGAATTGCTGCATTGTGGAGAAACTTATCTACAATACAAAGAATTTATTGACTTTCCAAAACAGCGCCTGTCTTGAGGTTTTTTGTTGTTCTCTTTTGTTTCGCATCCTGCGTGCATCACTCTGTCATTAATGTATTTTAATATATATTTTTAGGTCAAAATATTCTCAAAACTATTCTAAACCAGTTTCTTGGGTATCAGGCAGCATATCTGTTATGATTTAGTGTCACTTCCTGTGATTTAACTTGACTCCTTAAATGTCTGGTTATCACCACCACCACTACTGTCTAGAAAGGCGCGTTTCGCAGCAAACCACTTCAAATGTGGCTTTAAATCTAAGCAGTTTATTATGCAGATATTGATGAAATTATTAAGATTATTAAGATTCAGTAAAGCCACATTTTATGGGTTGAGTATAGAGGTGGAGTGGTCTGAATCTGCTTCATTCATACTTGGCCTGTTTCATTCAATGTGACATTGCAAGTTGTATCCTGATCGTTCTCCTCTCTTTCCCGCAGCGCACACTGACAGAGAAGCGCAAGCTGCTAATCCGCCAGCACGAGGACGCCAAGGAGTTAAAGGAGAACCTGGATCGCCGCGAACGTCTGGTTTATGACATCCTGGCCAGCTACCTACAGGAGGAGAGCCTAGCTGACTATGAGCACTTTGTTAAGATGAAGTCGGCCCTCATTATTGAGCAGCGTAAACTGGAGGACAAGATCAAACTTGGCGAGGAGCAGCTCAAGTGTCTAATGGACAGTTTGCCTCCAGACCAGAGAATGGCAATCTGAGATCCAGTTCTGACAACACCACCAAGGGGTGACCTGGCCTAACGGGGTGCCACAACAGCGCTTACATTGTTGAGTGCTGCTGAAGTGAATTCCCGCCATATTTCAAAGACTCTTTATCTGTAACTGGAACAGATGTGGTTCTGATGAGACTGTCTGCTATTGCTGAGACGCTGATGGTGCTGGGCGCTTTCAGAATAGTCGTAATCAGCATTTTATGAACACTAAATGAACTCGGCTGTATCACTTTTTGGATGTCTTTGGACTTCTCCCAGCGGAACTGTACTTGGGCTGCATCTTCAACACTCTGTTGTGTCCTTTTAAAAAATGATACTGGAAGAAGGTTGAATAACGAAGCGCTTACTGCAGCTTGCTCTGACCGTGTTAACCCATTGGTGCTGTTAATATGGTGTTCTGTTTTCTGGCATTCCTACAAGGGCCATCCATGTTAATCTCCGTTATGGCCCTGTCTTTGCTGTTTTGCTGTTTAACCACTAGTGGGCAGTAAAGGATGATTTTTAGAGTCTTTCTTGTCAGCCCATTTGCACAAACCACTTTTCTCTCATTCTTCACACTAGCATAAACATAGAGGACCTTAATGTAACCAGTTACAATTTATTAATAACATTTCTCCCTTGTTTTACTCTTTAAGTATCAAATCCCAGTGAAACATGTACTTCAGGAGGTTTCAACTTCCAAACTCGATTTTTATGATGGTGCATTATTTCATATGGCATCGGTCTCTGTACTCGTCATGGTGAAAATAATTCCATGTTGTTCTTAGTAATTTATTGTAGGCTTTTAAATCTGTAAATAAAACTTAAGTAGACTAGTAATGCACTCTTTCACTCGATCATAGCCAAGTAAACGCTCCCTTTAGCCTACATGCTTTTTTTTGTATAGAAATATCTTCACACTATGAAGTGTAACATTCAGATTAGAGCTGCCTCAACATATTACTTTGTTTCTTCATCTGAGAGACCTGCCTGAGCAATACAAGATTTTCACTGAGGGTTGAATGCTTGTTTATAAAACAACTGGCTGCCTTTTGCTCAAAAGTTCTGTCTCTGTGTGATCTTTTATGTTTTGTTGTTTATGCTATGACCTTTGTCACATGATATGACCTTTGTGATCACAACCAGTTTTGTATGGCCACTATTCCTTTATTGCATTTATTAATCTCTCGTTTTAAAGGAATGGCTTGATAACACTGTGGCAGATACTGCTGGTGTTCTCCTTCTTCAGTGCAGACAGCGTATCTGTGCCACATTAGGAAGAGTACATGGATTTAAACAGAGAGATGGACTTGATAGAGGGTGAATTATTTTAGTGACGCTTCACGTAATGATACATGGAACATGGGCGTTTTCAGATTAGCTGAAATGTACAGGATGTTTCCTCCAAACCTTTTAATCTGTGGCTGGAATGCAGATTGGATGGAATGCAGATTGTTGGAGCAGTTTTCAAAGCAAAGTAACCGCTTCCATACCAGACACCTTTAAAATAATACTGTGGGACATTTTAAAGATGCGCTGTTAACGAGTATGTCTGTCGTATGTCTGTACGTCTGTTAACGAGTATGTCTGTCGTATGTCTGTACGTCTTTGTGTCGACTTCACCCACACAGGCTCGAAATTAAGGCTACATGTCTCAAGTTCAAAATGAGAGTTACGCTGATGAAGATATGATGGGAATAGTAGATAACTCACTTGCAGCCTTAGACGCATTGTTCATGTTCTGACTGAGGTCTCTTTCAATACTCTTACAGTGTGCTGGAAATCATCAGATTCGTTCCCTCAGTGGACGGAGTGGAAGGAAGTACAATGATATGGGTTGATGTTTTTCCCGCCTGCTTGTGTATTCCACATTCAGAGACATTGGAAAGGCGGATGTTAGAAAGAAGAAGATTATGATAAAGCCAGAAGTTAGTCTTTTATGATGGGGAATAGTGCCTTAAATGCTGTTTCTCTGTTCAGGTTGACTTTAACCTTTGACATATAACAGGCAAACCAGTGAGAGGAAAAGCACTGTATGAATGGTGAAGTTCCTGGCAGTATAAAATAGATATGGCTGCATGAGGGCTAGGAAGGGTTCTTCAAAAATATCTTCAGGAGTAGGAGTGTCAATCTACAGTCTTTTTTTTTCCTCCACGACTGCCATAACTATATGGAGCTGTCTGATCTAAGGTTCCCTGCGTGCGAGTTTACAAATGCCCAGAAGAACACATCTTAAAAACGTTGTGTTTGGATACATGTGATTGAGCAGACTATTTTCCTGCCTGTCGTTCCTGCCTGACGTTAATGGACACGCTGTATTAATCATTAACTACTTGCCCTTTTTTATCAGATGTGATAGCTGCGCTGTTAAACTTCGGCTCATATTCAGTTCAGTTCACACTGGATTTAACAAATCTGTGTTTTTTCTGGCTTCTGCAGACCTGGACACTTGCTAAGGTAATGGAACCCTTTCCTAACTGACTTTGAGAGAGACTTCAAATCTGAAAAAAGTGATTGCAGTGTAGTTCTGTCTAACGACAAAGGAAAACTATTTACTTTGCATTTCAGGCACACGGAATAGTATGTTCCAGAGTGAGTCTCTGGACGTAGGTGGACTATAAATGACCGCTTTTTGTTGGTCGACAGTAACACCAGAGTGAACAGGGAGTTTACCATAGCTTACTGTGTTATATCTTGCTTTGTGACATGCTTTAACCACAGGTGGGCATGTAGGAAGTGTTTCTCTGTCTTCACTAAATACATGCTGTAGTGGGCCAAAGTCGGAGACCACCATTCATTTAGTTTCCAGTCCAGCTAAGTTAAAGTTCTTCAATGTCTTGGAAAAACGCAGAGAACACATTAACAAAAAGTCACACAAAGGCTAAACACAGCGTGAGCTTTTTACAGTGTTCAGTGTGCCGACTCTCTACCATTATTACAGGTCCCAACTTCTGAGACTTGCTTTCAAGTTTCATTGAAGGACGCTGCAGGGATATACTGTATTTTCATAGTTCATTAAAGTTCAGTCTTACAAACTGTTGGGGTTTTTCCCAAACTCTTGTTATGTTGGTGTCAGTGCTGGTCAGTCCGTTGCTCTGAGAACACCAGCAGCTTCCTTATTTAGTTTGCAATGGCTTCTTGACAGCTGCACATACTTTTGAAAGCCACAGAGTTGTTTTCTTACAGTGGAAGGATGGACTGAAATATCTTTTTTTTTTATGAATGAAGTGGGAGTGGAGCTTGGATTTTCTTCCCTCTTTCAGAGAGGAACACTGTGTACCTGATAGTGACAGGTTTGGCGGTCCACTATGTCTTACATAGTCCCATTTTCTCTGCATATTTTAACCATTTATTGAACTCCTGTTTTGGAGCCTATGTAACCTCCTCTGAAATATCTGAGAAATGGATCTGGAATATGAATAACCGGTACGTAATGACCTTTTTGACTGAAACGTTTGGTCTGTGACTTTGGCATAGTAGTGTGTATATACACTCATCATCATCTAAACAGTTGCACTCAGAAAGAATGTCTGGAATGAAACATGGTGGGTTTGACATTGTGAGACATGCGAATGATTTTAGTTTTACACTTGGCAGCGCATGTGGCGAAAGCAAGGACAGGCCTTATCGCTGTACCTCACTTACCCATCAGCAAGCAGTAATGGAGTGACTCAGAATGGCAGCGGGTCAGCTTCAAAGGTGAGCCCCGCTTATGTCTTGGTGGAGATGACCAACGAATCCATGTAGGCACAGTGGTCAACGCCAAGATTAATGATGTCCAGAAGGCCTGGTGTCACTCCACCTCCATCCCTGCCACACCATGTGCAGAACTGTTTGAGAATATTCAAGCTGCAAGAGATTAATTATGGAAGGACACCACTGGCAACTTCTACACCTCCATGCTGAGACTTCTGACATGTTGCGTTAGCAAACATGGTGGCCTGATGCCATACTGAGAGACACTACTTCTGTATGTGTAGCCCAGTAAATATTTTCCATATCTAAATTTATCATAATTTATTGCTACTGGTAACCTTTATCTTCCTTCCCAATAGCATTACAATCCAACACTTCCTTCTGGGTGCAACTGTGCTTTTGATAATGAGTGTAATTACTGTAATATTAGCATGCCTCGTCTTTGAAAGCCAAGCCAACAGCCACAAGAGTCATGGAGCCTTTTCAGCTTGTTTTAACTTAGTGTAAGTAGAAGACTCTTCCTTTTTCACTGCTTCTTTATCTTATACTAGGTTCTGGTCCAGAAGTTGATGAAATAATGTACTAATTTAAAAAGGTTTATTTATCAGTCTGTCAATCTGAAGCAGCGTTCCGATTTTTCTTTCACCAGGTACCTCAGTGGCAGCACCTGTATGACTAAACAGCAGCCATGTACCAGAGACCAGTGTGGGGACCTCAGTGACTGAGTCATAGCCAACATGGCCCGAAAAGCCCACTGGCAGTTCCTGGGTCTGGTGCTGGCGGTATTGGGATTCATCCTGACGGCTGGCACTAGTGGAGTGAATGACTGGAGGCTGTGGTATGTGGATGACACATCTGTCATCAACTCTGGCGTTGCCTGGGTGGGCATCTGGAGGGCCTGTTTCCTCAGCCATGTTTTCGACACATATGAGTTCTGTCGGAGCATCAGGATCTCAGACTCATTCATTCCTCCGGAGATTGCTGCAGGGCAGGTGCTGTGCATGACTGCCATTCCTATAGGAATTGCCGGGAACCTGATTGCGGGATACGCGGTGAAAGATGTGTATTTTAATGTTAACAGGCGGCACATCAGATGGGCCTTCTTGTTAGCAGGAGCCTTGTACCTCCTCACTGCAGCATGCACTCTGATCCCTGTGTTTTGGAATGTGAATTCAGTGCTGTCCAACCGTACAATAGACTTCCCCCCGGAGTTCCATCTTCCTCCTGCTCCCAATAGACAGGAGCTGGGCACGGGCATCATAATAGGCTTTGGCTCGTCCTTCCTGCTCATTGTAAGTGGGCTGCTCTTCTTGTCCTACAGGCAACCGGATAGACTCCAGATATCTGACCCAGAGGCGTGCAGTACAGAGGAGGAGGCTCGAGGCATCCCAAACCTCAGTACTGTTACAGAAACTGTATTGGAGGGGATTGATAATCCAATGTTCATGAATGGCGAGAAACCTTAATGAAGAGTTCTGGATGCTCTTTAAAAATAACCATATCCTGTACTAGACAGGTTTCGAAACACTTTCGCTCTTATTTCCGTGGAATCATTTAATCCCTGACAGATGGACACTGACGTGTGGTTGGTGTAGCTCAGCGGACAACACCACTACCCAGCAAGGAGCCACCACCACATATGGGAGGCTGGGGTTAGAATCCCGGTCTGGGTGACTATGCTGTAGGAGTTCCTGGGCAAGACTCCTAACACTACCTGTGATATGAATACCCTTGTAAGTTGCTCTGGATAAGAGCGTCAGCTAAATGCCTTAAATGTAAATGTAACTGCTGTGCTGTTTGGAAGTGCGAGTGTTGACCACAACCAGATTTCATTCTTCTCTCTAACAAAGAGGCAGTGTGGTTGGTTCAGGAGCCCTGGTACTGGTACTGAGAGCAGCACTCTTTCACGTTTAATAACTCTGCTTCTGCTGAGCCATCTATTTAAAATCTGTATGAATCTTAAACTGAATTTTATGTTTGTCACATGAGACACACTTAAGTAAAAATCCATGCTTCACTGTTTGCAAAGGCCTTTCTTTCAGGTGGTCCATAAAGGCGTTCAGATAGACCTTTAACACTGGCTTATCTCATGGACCCTTTCTCTGCACGACCTGAGTGCCTCAGTTTAATCTTTCATGTGAAGTTATTATTCCACTGTCTGGTGCGACCCAGAGGAGAACATTTGAGTCTTGGTTCCTCTAATCCTGCTCATTTTGGGTCTGGGAAAGCTGCTTCGAGACAATGGGTTGTGTTAAAAATGTCACACAAATAAAACTGAGTTCTATTGAATCAGATTAATGATAAACCCTTTCATTGTTTAAAATAATTGGCTTTATGTAGCACATGTGGTTAAAGAGTGTTTAAGTGAGATCATTAAACTGGAAATCTATCAGTTTTTTAACCGCATAATTCAGTCGCAGTTTAATCTGAAGTACACTCATGCAGTGTACCAAGAAGGAAGTGTGGGATTGCAGTGCTATTCAGAAGGAAGACAAAAGTTACCTGGAACAATAAGTGATGATAAATTTAGACTGATATGAGCAATATTTATTGATCTCTAGAGAGGTACTGTAGTAGTGGGAAGTGCAGAAGTAGTACTACTCCAACATGCAGACGTCTTGGCATGGAGTTGTAGAGGTTCCTAATGGTGTCCTGTGATAACTCATCACATGCAGCTTGAATATTCTCACACAGTGTGCGGTAGGGGTAAAGGTGTAGTGACACCAGGCCTTCTGGACATGTGCTGCATGACAACAAATCTTCATGTTGCTTCTCCACAGTCCCTCCACACACTGATTCCTTGGTCGTCTCCACCAAGACAAAAGCGGGACTCGTCACTGAAGATGGTGTCTTGCACGACATCATTGCAGACAGCAACGCTGACATGGTGTTAGGTGCAGTTGTCATAACGGTCCGTGTGTGTGTCTGCCAAAAGTATAACAGGGCATTGCTGCTCACTGAATGTCCACAATCTGATTTTCTCAGTCAAGTACAGAAATAAGGCCCTTCCTGATTGGCCGAGTGAAACTTCAATCATGTGCATGTCTCACAATGTCACACCTACCCACCAAGTTTCAGTCCCGTTGGTTGATTCCTTCTGGGTGCAGCTATTCTTGGTGACGAGTGTACCTCATCGTAGAGAAAATCACTGCCTCAGATTTCCAGATATAAACCAGCAGTCTCAGTGTCCACAAAATAGCCATTTTACCTAATATCCCAAACCATCAGTGATCCTACCCTTTTCATCTGGTGTTTATATTTATTATAACAGGGTTATCCAAGCTTATCCATAGAGAGCTGGTGCAGCTGCAAGTCTTGATTCCAAACAAACTGGAGCACACCCAGTTATACTTGTTTAATCAGCTGGTCTCTGTCTTTAGCAACTGATCATGGGTGCAACCACAGCGGCCCTTTGTTGATAAGATTGGACACCCCTGTATATTATGATGTTATATAATGTTATGTAAGTTTTATATATATACTGCCTGGCCAAGAAAAGTGCACACTAATATTTTCCATTGGACCGACTTTATCTCTGATTACAAAACACATTTGCCATGGCATTAATGTGATAACCTTACACAGCGTCACAATGTTTATTAGTTCCATGAATTTTTGCGTACGATCTTGTATTGAAAACCGTTCCATAAAGTCTTTTCCAGCCTAAAGACTTTCAATAGGGTTAAGTTCACGACTTTGATTAATATTAAACGTCTTTAAGCTGAAAAAGACGGAGCAGTCTGACTCCCTGACTCTCTGAATTATCCAATCAAAGATTAACTTTCAGTGACGTGATTTTAGATGCATGAAACTTTTGTCATGTCTGGTTTCTATCACCACCACTTTTAATGTTAATGACTTCATAAGAATAGAATGGTGCATTTCGCATCACGTCACACTCCGAATGACTTAGTTTACATCGTAACCCTTTAATTCTGCAGACATTTGGTGGAAATATATATGACCAGATTAGTTTAAAGCTTAAATTAATAAGAGTTGTGAATCACTATTGGTATGATATTTAAACCCAAGACTGGACTTAACCTTGGTGTGTGGAAAACTTAACTCTAATATTTCAAAGTTGAGAAATAATTGTGCAAATGATTGTTTTTACATCTAGCTGTGTCTATGAATTAGACAGGCGAAGCATCAGCAGTTTAGTAAATCCCATGCTGGAGGCCCCTGTGTTGTAAATGACAGGATGTGCCATTACGCTGGGTGTAGCTGTTATTTAGTCTAGCACACATAACCCATCTGTTATTGTGTGTTTGTGTGCGCGTGTGTGTATGTGTGTGTGTGTGCGTGTGAATGGCACCGAAGTGTACCAAACACAACAATAGCTTAAACAAACTATAAGATGATTAAGTGCACCTGAATATTGTCACTCTTGCAACAAAACCTCCAAAATGACAACTTCTAATGCATTGCCCATTTTTTTTTAAAAATGTATAAAATAATAAAAGGGTTTTATTATCATCTGCATGATGCATTGCCTTCTTTAATGCATCAAAATTCTCTAAACTTTCTATACATGGAAAGATTATAATAATATGATAAAAGGTTAATATTTCATGTGGTACTTTATGCTACAGTTTCTCCTGTAGCTCCTACCATAACTCAAAGACAATGCCAACACCATACACTGCCTGATACTTTACAGTAAAATGCTCTGAAATGTTTGCTGTGTGTTATTTCTTTGACGGTGATGCGGTTTTAACCAGCTCTGTGGACGCTTAAACACAATGAATTGTAATAGAGTCTAATCAGAGGCTTGGCCTTCAGTCTGCTTATCTTTCCATCCTTCATTTCCATGTGTTCTGGGGGTTTCACGATGACAGTGAAACATGTTGGGTTGTTTACTTCTATGTTTGCCGCGGTTGCTGTCGATAAGGATCGTGGCACTACTGTTCTGTCAGTGCGGACTTAACGTTGGGTTAGAGGTTTGGCTGTCTAGAGGTTGATCTTTGAACACAGGGATGAAGGGCTTCCTACCTTAAGTATGTGGCTTTTGCGATCCCTGCTAGGAGTGGAATGAACTTTGTCATTAGCCCACAGCATGAAGCCTCCCTTTATTACTGTGTTTTAGCAGCCTTGCATGCGGCTCTAGTTTGTTGCTTACTGAAATTTAATCTTGTTAATACTGAATATTAATTCTGACAAATCCTGCTGCGAATTACATGATTTTCTGTTGTTATAAAACCATGTAATCCCTCCCTGATTATTTGATAAAGGGAAATTATTTCTTGCCAATTTAAGCTGATTTTGTTTTCCATGTTAGCATGCCGGTGTGCCCGGGTCTGTTTTGTTCTTTTGAGTTGTTGAAATGTACCGAACACTGAAAAACATCATTATTTCCTTGTTTGCCACTGGTGGTTATCCTCTGTCTAAAAATAACTCAAAGATTAAAAATCAGAACAGGGTCTGTGTTTCCAAGATGCTTGGAACGTTTACATTTTTCTACTTATTGGCCTTTGAGAACATATTAGTGGGAGAAAAAACATAAAACATAACTGGTCACATTGTTGTTTCATTGTTCCCCTCAATATTATAGTTCAGAAACAGTAAAACCAGTAATCATGCATCCCAATGGGCAGAAGTCTGTCTAAATACGTTTCAATCGTGTGATTTAACCAGGGGTGCCCACACATTTGCATAATTGCAAAACAGTGACTCATAATGATCAGATTAAGATGGTAAATTTGAATACAGCCCTGATAGCACAGAGGATGAACCTGCTATAAACATAAAGATACAAGGCAAATTACTGTGATAGGTTAAACCTCAGTTGCACTAGTTGGTATATAGGATTAATGAATTCCTACATCCATGTAGCACATAAGGCAGTCATCCTCCCTCAGACAGGGACGCTGATTGTTTATAAGCAGAACCTTGTTCATTGCTCTGTTGCCTTGTTCATTGCACTGTAGACTGTAAGCTCCATTCAGCTGCCTATTACTCTGGGAGGCCACAGGACACTTCAGTGCTAAATGGATCCTGAATGTAATATATAATGAAAGATATACGCTCTTAATAAAATAAAAACACCAAAAGGTTCACTGGAACACCGCAATACAGGAACCACTTGTTTGTTCCGTAAGGGTTCCATAGAGCGCATTCATTCAGCAATTTCAACTGTTCTCTAATGTTTACATAGACAAAATGGTCAGATGTGCTGAGTCCTACAATGAAACAAGCTATTTTTGGTGAGCTCATGACTAATAAGATGAGCTCTGCTCTTATTTGGTTGGTTTACAGTGAGACACCATGATGATCACACAGAAGCCACATGTCTAAACAGAGACAGGAAAATAAACTCAGGGTTAAAAACAGCGGGTCAGACAGTCTGGAAGGATAGATTTCTCCACTTAGTCCACCATTTGCTGTTGCTCAGTTGTTGAAAGCATGAATATTACTCAGTGACTAATAATCAAATAGTTTTACTGCCCTGTTTTCCAACTCGGGGATTTGTATTTAAAGGAGAGGGCCACTATACAATAATAAGTATATTCATCTAAATACCATATGTAAATGCACTGCCATTATACAGCACATTTAACTGCTTTCTTCTTTTTTTCTCTGTACTGATGCACCAGATTATCTGGGACACAGCTGGCTGTCTTTATGTGAAATGTAAGACAGAAACACTCTAAGCACTGTATGGCATTAGTAGTAAATAAAGCGAAGATCTGCCTGCTTCATGTATAAAAGGTTGTACAAGATAATATAGAACACTAAATAAATGTGGATCCAAATCAGGGTGGACTGGTTAATGCACGTTCTTTCTATGGATGGGCTCAAATGTGGACCTGAGAGTGCAGATATACAGAAACAAAACTCCAGTGTGCAGCAATGGGTAAAAAATCCACATGTCCATTGAGAAATATTCCACAAAGGTTACTGAATAGTAAAAAAAGACATAGCTTAACTGAGCTACATCCTGAAAAAACAGGAAGAAAATGCAATTTATTGCTCCTGAGAAAAGGGGTCATAAACCCTTCAGTGAAACCTTAACCCGTTTTCACAGAAGCACAAAATGCACTGTTTTACACTTTGGGATCACATATACAGCATATCTTGAATATGTATATTTAAATAATAATATATTTTGATGGTAGAGTGTATCATTTTGAATTACTGGGCAACTTTCATTATTTATAAAAGGGTTTCTATGGTGCTTAAAAGCTTTTTTTTTTTATTGTGGCAGTTGTGATTTTTTGATATGGAAAAAGCTGCTCTCAGCTGTCTTTATGGAAAGGGTGTGAAATGTTTTTACCTATTCACTTTTGAGGTATTGAATATGGTGAGTCTGAAACTGTTGTTTATTTTATCTATCCCTAAAAAGGTTATTTAGCTGCCGATGAGCAATGAAGGGTGTAATGAGGTATACACTGGAAACGTTATATGTTCTCCTTCTATTTTTACAAGTGGTGGTATCAGGGAGGGTCTGTGAGCTAGCTGAGCGTGGTGTTCTCTTGCTGTTAAATGGAGGTGGAAGAAGGGGAGGTGCCTGCCCACCGGTGCATGGCGATTTAACCAAATTAAGGATATATAGTTTTTGATTATGGAAAAAGGGAATGCTGTCTTTTAAATGACATCTGTTGAATCATGCTTCATATGATCAGATGCATGCAATGGTAACAGGTGTCAGGTTGACTTGATTAGAGTTTCTAGGCAGAACAAGCATGCACATCCATAAATGTTGGTGTGATGTGTGTATGATGCGCAGCCGAGGCCGCTGTGTGTACAAATTATTATGTAATAAATTACAGGCACCTCAGTTTACCACCACCATCTCTCCTGATACACTCACACACATGTCATAATGCAGCTCATGATAAGACCGAAGTGTGGTTAGAGGTAAAGACCGATACTATCAGTATATTCCAGCCTGGCCAAGGGCTCCATCTCTGATAAACAACTGAAGGCACTATGGATTTTCTAAGTAATAGCAATTCCTTTGATATCTCTGATATTTCATTTATTGCATTGCTGTATAAGCATCTGTTGCAATATCAGCATCTGTTAACTGCAGACCTGGTCCTCCTTAGATCAGAGGAACCCACTGGCTTAGTGTGTGGCAAGTGATTATGAAGCGGAAGTTTCGGGTCTGGTTGCAGTAGACACGGTGGTAGCTCAACTGCTCTCAGGTGCTAGTCTGCAGAAGCCATTTCCCTGCAAAGCACATCTAGAGGTCATTAAAGAGATTCGTTTTAAAGGTGCCATGAAATGGAAAACTGTGTTTTTATTATCATAACTGAATAAAGAGAGTTCAATACACAGAACTGACACACCGTGAACCTCAAACACTGCAGTCTCCTTTAAATACCAATCCCACATTTTCAAAAGAGGACAATGAAATTCTGATTCTGATTCCAAAATCCTAATCTGTTGTGTAGCGTTCTTGATTTGTTAATATTGATGCTCTTGAGTCCATCGTTCCAGGCTTTAAAAGAAAACTGGGCCATTTTCATACCCATTTAAAATATCCAAACTGTCAACATGCATGCTTACCTATTTGGCAGCTTTATATTCCACAGCCTGTACAGGCACCAAAATGTAAGTGTGGAACCACATAATGTGGAACTGACAGAACAAGCTGGTGAATAAGAAGCCAACTTCAGCCCGCCAAACTCTAATTCCAAGTTATTAGTTAGTTCTCCACATTTTACTCCATTTAGTTTCTCAAATCTTATATTCAAATATCATAACCAGCTTTTATAACCAAATATCAAGCAGCTTCGCTCAGCATGGGACACTGAAGAGACGGGTGAGAAAGTTAAGAGGAGCAGTTCCACCTTTATTGGCATCACAAGACCAACAACGGCTTGTAAGTAGCTGCCATGACGTGGTTTTATCACCTCTTTAGTGGTTGAGGTCAGATCATCTTCACCTGAAAGCCTCATGTGACTATCAGCTTTAATTGATTGTGTGTTGATGTTGAGGTTGAAAGCAAGTAACTGGTTTAGGCAATGTTAGCTAGTACCGAGCTCCAAGTAACCAACACAGCCGAATAAACAGGATCCAGCTTATTTACTCAGAGGTTATTTCATTTTCCTGCCTGTGTCTGTTTGACATGTTGTGTCTGTGTGATGATCACATGTAAACCAGCAAGCCAGAGCACAGCTTATTTATGAGCTCACCAAAAAGGGAAAACAGCTTGTTTAATGCTAGGACCAAATAATAAGGCGCAAATGGGCATGTAAACCTTATTTCCTAGAAACTAAAGTCTCATACTTTCTATGTAGACAGCAGAATGCAGTTTTACAGGGCAGAAATGCAGGCTATTGCACCTTTAACATAATTTACAGAACAGAGGATAAATGATTAAATTATGCCAAATTCCACCATCCAAAACTTGTGGTTGTCTAGCATAGCTTTTGTCCAGCAGATGGTAGTAGTGAGTGACTCTCACGTTGCAGTAAGGCATGATCATCTTCTGGTGAATGAACGTGTTTTCTTACTGGCAATGACTCTGCACACACAAATGCTCTATAGCACATTTACTCCCTCGGGAGACAAACTGAGATGAGCGTATTTCAATTTTCATAACTTTAACCTGAACCTGAAGTGTCAAACATTACACAAATCAGCATCATACATTACAGACATTAAGTTAGGAACATCCGAAAATAAATAAATCAATTAAAAAGCAGTTAAAGAGCATGAGGAATAAAAGAACTGTTCATGTCTTCTGAAACTAATCATGTACATATGTAAGCTTAGCTGCCAAAACTAAAAATTTTTAATTCATTGAATTCAGTCTTACAAACACCCATTCACCCGCCAGTAGAATTGTTAACACAGGAGAGGCGATCAGAATCTGCTTCTATCAACCGTAAAGACACAGCTATCTGGTGTCCATCCCAACGTGAGAAACGCACAGTAACGCCTCCTTAATGCTAGCAATAACAGCTGTTTACTTACTAGAAGAAATAGTGTGAGTTCAGCATCAAACTTTTTTCTTTAGTAGCCAAGAGCATCTCCAGTGGTGAGAAGAAAGGCCAATGTTATATCTATGCTACAGTGACTCACCATCTCCTCTTGGTATTACAGACAGGACAGGCCAGGGCTAGCTGGTTAGCATTCCAAGCCTGTAGATGTCTTTGCAGAATGATACATGGATGTTTTTGAAATACCATATTTCTTCACATTCTGTTGATAAATTCAGCCCGTTTGGGGGATTCACACTAAAACTCTTGATGCTTTAATAAAGCTGTGAGTTGGAACAAACAAAACGTTGTGTGAAACAGTATGACAATTACCAATGTGGGTCCTCACTGTACAAATGATGAGGGCTTTTCAAATGTCCAGCGGAATAAAAAGAGCTGCAGAGCCATATGGTATTATGTTGAGCTGAAAGATCCTCTTCTGGTTGGGTTGCAACAGGAACTGCGAGGAGTGGATTAGGGCAAAGGTGTCCAGTCTTATGCACACATAGCTGGGGTAACTGCAAAAACTGGAGAACATGTTATGGAATGGTTAAGTCCCAAGCCTTAGACCCATAGAAATAGTGTGGAAGGACCTACAGTGAGCAGGTTCAACAGTTTCCGAACATATAATTACACAGGCACCAGATATTAAAAGCAAAGGTTCACATACTTCACATACCATATATAATACTGGACCATTTTCCTCAATAACGAAATGACCCACTTTAATATTATTGTCTTATTTGTTCAGTTGCATTCTTTTCATCTACTTTTAGGACTTAATGAGGTCAAAGGTCAAATTTCAGCAGGAATATAGAAAAAGTAGGTTCACAAGTTTTCAAGCCTTACTGTAACTGCTCTTCACACATTCTTCATTGGTTACACTTTTCTTTTCTACGTAGTTCCCAACGTCGCTCCGCAAGATCTCAGTAGGGTTTGTTGCTTGAATTTCACTTAAAGAACTGTGTAGCACTTTGTATTGTCTTGTTGGAACATCCGTCATTTGTTATGGTTTTCCTTCTTTAAGTGAACAGACAGGATAGACACATTAAACACCGACCTTTAAACATCAGTCTATGACATATGTGCATGTAAACAATGCATTTGGAGTGAATCACTCGGTGCAATATGAAGGAATCATAAACACATGGAGAGCGCTGCAGTTATCCAAATTAGATGGGACAAATTCATGCTTCCAGCAGTGGAGAGGGTGTTAGATGCCTTGAAGTATTGCAGAAATGATAAAAAATGTTTTCCGCACACTGTTAAACTGGAAACTGAGGTCACTGTCAAAAATGATGCCAGGATTCTTGACGTACTTTTTCACCTTCACAGATAAAGAGCCTACATCAACAAATATATCTTTCCCTTGAGACTCATTTACAATGACCTTAATTGAAGCAACTTCTGAAGCATGCACAGCTTATGTCATTTGAGCAATCAGCAAGGAACCTAGATGGTACTTATTAAGTATAGCCGGAAGGAGAAGCTAAAGGAAGGCTGTTTAATGCCGTGTGTCGGTAGCCACTGCAAGATAATAGACCTAACCACTGAGGGGTGATCTGAACCAGTCCGACACTGAGCTGCATCCTGCTGGACAAGCTGCCTGAATATTGTTTAACTCGTATTTAAGTTTTTATCAAATGTAAATTAAGCCTATGAGAGCTGTAAACACTGTCCGTTGAAGCACTTCTCAAAGTCCTTGATTGTTGTAACACCCCCGCCCCACTCTAGTGTTTGTTACCAGAACGATCTATTTCAGTCTCATGGGGGGTATAGAACCCAGCTCAAATCAACGTGTTGTTTAGCAAACTCCAGTCTCATGCGTGTGTGGTTTGACGACAGCAGAAGCTTTCTTCTGGCGAGCTTCCCAAAAAGTCTGTTGGCACGGAGGGAGCGTCTAATTGTAGTTTTAAAGACGTGGTGACCCCAGGATGCAACCAATTCCTGCTATTGTCCAGTTGTAATCCATGGAGAAATTTTTGCCTCTCAAGGCATCCTCTTCATTGTGCATGGAGGAAAATACACCTGCATCCTCTTCCAGGCACAATTCCAAATGTCCCCAACTTCTTAATTATTGCATTAATTGTTAAGATGACTATTTTCATGTTAGGTTTTTCTTTAGGGATCATTAGCTGATGTGTGATGGACAGCCTTTGTCTCTTCACTGATCTTATTGATAGGTCCATCCAAAAATGGCTCCCTAACCCCTGTGATCTTCCTCCAAGTCGGCACTTTCATGCTGTCAACAAAATATTAGGAAAGAACCCTCGAGAATGTCGGACGATCAGTCTCCCACAAGGTTCTTCATGGAGCAGATTTCAGGAAGTTCTTTTGAAAGGTGGTTACAAATATAGTCCCTTAGTAATCAAGGGAACCCCAAGGACCACTCATCTTGATCATGCGTTAGTAGCTATGTTAGAGCACTGATAGCCTCACACTGGCAGCCTTTAATGTGGCCAAGAACTGCCTGCTAGTGCAGAAATAGGAAATGCAACTGACGTGCAAAAGCCCATTCACAAGCCTGCTATTTGGCCTGCTTTACACCCTTATGAAACTTTATATAGTTTTGTATATGTGATAATATTTTCATACATACATGTGGCAATATATAGTATGTATATATGCTCACATATATAAAACTATATATATTATCATATATGCAAACACATATGGAGAAATAATATGATGTCTATTACATATAAAATGAAATATATTACAATATATAAGTAAATATATATTATACTACCATACATACAATATATAAAAAGCGGCAATTCCTTATGTATTATACAATATATTGTAATATATTTCACTATATAAATATATGCAAAATATATGCACTTGTTTCCCATATATGACATTGTATTATTTAATATATTGCACTATATTTTCCATTACATTGCCATATATTATCGTTTCATAAGGGCAGAACGAGGCAAGCTTGAAAACTGAGTCACGACATAAACAGTCCCTCAGAAAACACAACGGAGCATCTCCACTATAATCCCTTTTGGTCTACCATCTTTACAGAGACTGGGCATTTAGAGATTTTTTCGTTTTGTTTTTAATAAATGCTGAGGTTTTTCCAAAAAGTTTACCCATTGATTAATGCTAATATTCCTCGATTTCCAGTTTTATCAGAATAGTTCACTACAAGTGCTTTAATGGTGAGTGTCAACTGAGTCAGGTGATAGTGATAAGTAGGCTGGTTGCTTTAACAGTGTTTTTAAGTAAGTAGAGTTTTTTATAACACGTTGCCAGAAGAAGACTATAAAGCAGGACTGTATGTAGGTGTCTGGAGTGTTTATTGAACAATGTGTGCAGATTGTGTCTGCACAGTGTCTACTGTTCCCATTTTAGATAACCTTTGCCCAGTGTAGTGCACTCTGTGAATTACTTTATGTTGTATAAGGTGCAGGTTGGTGTTGTTAGTCATGTAGGTCATGGTAGGCCTTCTGAGGATCTCTTCATCTGAGGATCTATCTTATCTGGAGCGCTTCAGCAATCTGGAAGCAAATGAGTGAGTGATTTCTTGTTTTTATCATTTGTGAATATCTAGCCCTTTAATGATAAATTATTAACTTCTGCAGTTCAGTTCACCTGGTTTTTGGTGTTGTACACTGATTGAGCTGCAGTTGGTGAACAACTGAAGGTGTGCTTTGATACTCTTTATTATAGGAATATATGTAGAATGAAGACTTGCTGTCTTAAAGGAGAGCACATTGACTACAATAAAAGACTGGCTTATGAGCTTATCCTTCATATTTACATCAAGTCACAGCCTGTAAAGCAACATCTCTGATACCTTGTCAAAAAGTGCATCTGTTGTGGCAAAAAATGCTTAGCACAGACACCATTATTAGCCACATCAGCAGGACAGGACTGCAGAGGATGTGGTGAAAGGTTACAGTCAAGATTTATCAGTCAGCCTACAGAAAGTTCTCCTCATAAATGATGAAAACAAGAAATCGCTCATTCCTTCATACTCTAGGGATCATGGGGGAAAAAACTACTGAAGGCTGATTATTTTCATAGAGGCTGGTCAGACTTTCAAGATCCTATCCAGAAGTGGTGTTAAAAGGACTTACTGGAATATATTACAGCTGTATGGAAAAATCGGAGCATCCAGGATCTAATAACATGTTTTGCAATGTTCTATGTGGAAACACACTTCAATATATTTTACTGTTTATTTGCTAAAGTTACAGCACATTTTGTTCTTCAGCTTTTCCTCTCTGTTACACTAAGCCAATACACAGAAACAGAAACTAAATCTGCAGAAAAACACCATGTATATGTGTGTTCTCTGTACAGGATGTGTTATTACAATAAAGCATGACATTTACCATGGGTAACATATATGTAAATATTACGCTCATATATGTAAATATTACGCTCACGGTTCATAATTCCATTTATAGGGTCTACTAGAATAGATTTACATGTCATAGTTTTTTCACTTTATTTTTCATATTGTACATCTGTATTCACCCTCTGACTCTTAATGCTCTGTTAGAACTCCTGTGTCTTTAAGCCCCACCTCCCAATGAGAGGTTCCGCCCCTACATGTTCTGCCACTGCTGTGCTCTTCTTACAATTGCGCTGGTCTGCCATATCAGTTTGAGTCCCATCCTGAAACACGATCAAGTTTGCAAGTTAGACTGGAGCAACATTGCACAAAACTAAAGTTAATGCTACCAGACATCTGATGATGATTTCTAAAGCAGCGAACTGCTCAAAGAAAGATGATCAATTACTGAGAGTTTAGGACTGAGGAGAGATTGAGTACACTGAGAATTTCTGTAGCAACAGCTTTTGTGGTGTTTCTTTTTATGCACCATTTATTGTCAATTTCTGGACTTCCTTAGAAATCATCACAGTGTTCACCTGGTTCCGAGCTGTCTGCGGTCGTACAAATGGACATGCAGGCAGGCAAACTGGCTGGTTAGCCGAAGCCTGCACTGGACATCTTCATATTTCCACACCATTTTAGGTAAAAGGGCCTGCAAAACCGTTATAACACAAACGATGGTGGCAAGTTACCCTTAGAATTAGCTGAGAAACCTACAGCAAAGCAGGGGTTTCGTTTCAGCCAACAAAACCACACTTGACTACTCGTAGCAGCTATCGTGTTTGATTCATCACAAATCTGAAACTAATAATGCAGATTAACAGACTGTAAACCTGAATCAAACATCACATAATTCATGACATTTCATTCTTGTTGCAAATGAATTAATAAACACTGCATTATTTATTATCTGTATTTAGTTTAGAGTCCAATATGGCCATTCTCTCCTAAAGACAATGCTTACTGTGTTTGTTTTTAGTTTCTTGTTTCTTTTTTTGATGATCCACATTTTAGTTGTATCTAGGTCGGTCAGGTGAGATTCCCCATCATGTTATCTATATTCTGTTGTTTTGCCATCTTACTGTCTTACTGTCTGTCCAACCCCCTAACTGTGTCAGATGTTTGTCTGCTACTGATTAAACTTATTTAGGCTGCTTTTAGGTAATATATATTGGTCTCATCTTAAGGGAGCGATTTGTAAATCTGCATTGCAATCTGTCAAATTCACAATCCAAACAACAGGGGGCAGCACATCACCACTCCTATCATAAGAAACAATCCAAAGGCACAGTACATCCTCCTCAATGTTAGCACTGACAGCTGCTTACTTCCACCCTCTTACCAGCTTACTCACCAGTTTGCTCTTGGATTATCACTAAGAACAGGTGACAGTGGTAGCTTGAGAAAAGCATCAGCTATCTTTACGTCATTCCTGTCCTAACATGATCTAACCGGGAGCAGGACCTTTAATGTGATTGACAAGAGATCATTTTGTTCTTTTATGGTGGACTGATTTGACTTGATGCTACATTGATTCACTATCGCCTCTTCAGGTACAAAGTGGTATTACAACACAGGACGGGCTGGTTAGCATGCTAACTTTAGTAGCTGTCTCTTCAACACCCTACATAAATGTAATAGACATACTGTTAAAACTGAAATTTCTGTAATTTTCATTACTTTTAGAATATTTTAAACCAAAAATGGTACATATTGTAGCCTTAATCATGGACAAATTGTTCAGTCACTAACCAGCATACATCCAAAAAAGCAATGATGTGGAAAAAAGCTGGTCCACATCAAGCACACTAGTTGGCCATATCTGGTTTATTAGAACTGCCCACCCGGATTTTCGACAGACCACATTTGGCAAATAAGTTCATTTAGAAATGTTTAAATACATATACAAGAAAGTGCTTTTGGACATTTCAGAAACTCCGCCAGTCCGTGTCTCTGTATCTACACCAGAAAGACGTGGGTTGTAATAAATAGGCTGTATATATTTTTTCTGTATAGATGTATTTATTAAGAATGTACCGTATTCAATAAAGATTTTCTCAGGAGTGCGGTATGACAGCAGTTTGTTAATCCAATGTTTTTGGTTTGGAGGTTCTGTAGACTTCCAGCGCTAGATGCCAGCAAAACAAACTATCTCCTGCAAGGAAGTAGTTTCAGGGATATAACATCCCCAGAGATCCTGATCTTGGGATCAGGGTCCAAATGAAATTCACACACCTCTGAGGTTATTGTGATCACATTATTCCAGTAGGTCTGCAACTGTACACAACTCCAAACCATATAAACCCCAACAGATCCCCAACAGAAGTTTTACACCTTTGGCACCAGTCAGAGATACCATTACTGAGTTAATTAAATCTATATGGAGTGTAATATGTACGATGAAAAATGTTACATTGAATTTGTCTGTTTGGTAGGTACCAGTACTGTCTGAAATGGAGTCAGTAATCTGCTCCAGCTATCGTCTTCATACGTTCCCATTTTCATTTTTCTGAACACTTCTAATAGGTTGGCAAGTTATCAATAACAGTTGTATAGACACAAGGCCTTATGGTGGAAATACGTTTGGGTTCCAACAGACCCATATCCCTAATGATTGGCTCCTGATTCAACGTCTGATCTGTAGATATTTAAGAAGATTATGTCTGTGTAAACCATAGAACTCAGATAGTTCACCAAAGCTGGCAAAGACATTATTGATATAGAGGTCACCAACCGAGCTGATGCCTTTCCTAACCCAGGTTTGTAATATACCAAATAGACTGTATTTACATACATTTCACTTTGTTCACCTGTAAGTTATGGATTGGGGAAATGAAGAAATACATGTATATCTTGCATACATATGTGTTGTGCTGTCCAAGCATGCTGAGGTGCACGGCAATGCAGCATAGCCAGAAATTCAACAACATGCAGCGGCAAGCTTTCCATGCATGGGTGGAGGCATGCTGGCCTTTATCGCCTAGACAAGAGTGGATGGATTACCATATGACTGTTTGGGATTTTGGAAAGCTTGTGTGGCATTACCTGTCTGTGTGCAACAGTCAGACATGCTTTATTTCTTCTTTGTTCGTTTCCAAAGCAATTAAAAAGACAACACTGCATTTCTGTGCTCATACAGTAGCTTGTGCCTTGTTTACGTTTTCATTTATCTGCTCATTTCGCTTGTTTGTTTACAGTCCATTGCATTAGAACGTTTGCCTTAATGATGTGCTGAAATCCCATTTCCTGTTCTTCTGCAGCTTCAAGGTGTTCCCCTCCCACCACTGGGAAAAAAGTCCGCAATCTGCCACAAAGTCTAAACATTGCTCGTTTTTACGATAACGCCACGGCTCCGTTTTTCTGATCACTATCCATCACAGGAAGTCATAAGGGCACACTCCCATTTATCTGGCGTCCTGTAGTCTGAGAACCTCTGGTCCTAGCTGGGGCTTTTCCCCCTCATATCTAAAGCCCAACTCCAATAATAACTGAAAAATAGATAACTGAAGTATTGTTCAATGTAATTTGCTCTGTAATATGTGCTGTAAACTCAAACATGCATGCTAGATGGCTGCTGTCACATACAATGCAGCCTATAAGATGAAAGGGACACCTAATGCCCGTTTCCCATTAGGAGCACTGACTAACAGGCTGTGTGTGATGTTCTCTGATTGGGCCACACATTATCCGCTAGCTCCTCCTCGTTCAGGGGCTGTAAAGAGTGTATCTTGTATTTTATCAATAGGTGTAGCTCGCTACCGCCACCTTTCCCCTACAGGAGGGAAAGCCTCGGTTTATCTCAAACACTGATTTCAGTAACATTTCCAGCTGTGTGTGAAACAATAAACCTCTCCAGTGCTGTACTTTTCATGTGCACATCCACTGCTAAACACGTCCCACGTGCTGTACCTGTTCCAGAGTTCCAAGGACTCCGAGTTCCCGTACCCTTGACCAGGTCAAATCAGAGTAATAACGGTGCGGAGGAGGCAGCGGGGAAGTCTCTGTTTGGCATTCCTCACAGGACATGCTACTCGTTAGGCCCTTCATTAAGAACAGCTTAATCCACACACTGATGGAGAGGCCATCAGACACAATTAGACTCAAGCTGGCCCTTCACCTTCTTCAAAACCCTGTCCACAGCTATTCAGTCCATTTCTCACAGATTAACAACTGACATGTGTGTGACCTGAAATGTGTATTTTTTTGACCAGCTCTATTGTTTTTGTGAATGAGTGTCAGGTACTTCATGCACAGTTTTCTGCCAGTCCTGTAACAGCATGTGCTCCGAAAGAGGTTTCTGCAAGCAAAAGGCCAAACTACATAGGGAGTGAAAAATAAATAAATAAATTATATATCTATGTAGGTTAGAATTACAGTTGCTGACTGTAACCCACCACTACCTTGTACACCTGCAAAATGTACTTGTATATATATATATACAAGGTACAAATGTACAAATTGTACAAAACTGTAATTCTAACCTACATAGAGCATCTTTGTTTCGTAAGTGTATAGACCAACTGAGCAGTAAGTGGAGGTACAAAGTTGATGTACATGTCATTTGTGTTCAAATAACTAATACACACATCAGTTCCTATCAAAAATTATTTCAATTTTAATGTAACATATTATTAATGTATTATAATATTAATACAAACATATTATTTACATCCCTAAATATACATTTAAAACATTTCAGCATTTGGATAGCACATATGTGTGAAGCCTAGATATATAGGTAGCATTGAAAACGTCATTTGGCCATTAAACAAGCATGCACATGATTATCACCGGATAAAAACATTTAGCAAAAAGGAACAAATTACTGGCACTGACATAGCCACATGCTGGTAGATTTAATCTATTGCTTTACCTTTTGCACTGCAGTCTTCAAAGAAAAGAAAGAGCAAAGTGAGTGCAGCTGTTTTCCAACAGTACATTATGAAGGGAAGTCCATCATTCAGCTATAAGCTGTCAAGAATAATATTTTCATTTAAAAGACTTTTAAACATTTAAAAAAGCACTTTGAATAATCTGTCCTGTTGTTCATTCCTGCAGAAGTGGTTGGAGATCTCATTGAAGGTCCATCAAACATACTCCGTTCGCTTTCCTGAACGTTCACTGGTGGCCAGGTATTCATTCTGGCTGCGATGGTACACCAGGTGCTGTGCAGCAGGGCCTGACCCCATGCAGGAGGCGAAGAACAGGAACCCTGCGACCACGTGGAGGAACCCTGCAGCCCAGCCGATGAAGATTGCATCTCCGAATTCAAAACGAGGCACCACCTCTGGTATTGAGTGGTCGAAGAACTTCATGACCATATCGTGAGCTGCGAAGGAGACTGGGATGAGTCCCACAATACCAGCTATGCAGCACAAGACCCCTGCCGCAATCTTCACCCCACGCTTCACCCGCCAACCCTCCTCCCCCTTGCAGCTTCTCACATGCTTGAGTCCAGGGATGGCAATGATAAGGCCCAGCAGGGACAGGGCATCCGACAGACACATGAGGACACGGGCCAGCATGATTTCAAAAGAGAGGCCCAGCAGGGTGTCGAACGCACGGCACTCTGTGCCCCCCACCTCCTGCACCACACAGGTCTCCCACAGGCCAGACTCGTAGCTCTCCATGATATTCAGCTCAGTGGACAGGCTCCGCCATGAGGGCATGAGCGTGGCAGCAAGTGAGCAGAACCAGCCTCCAAAGCCCACTACCAATCCAAGCACCTCCAGCAGACTGACACAGGGGTTAGACATGGCCAACTGCCCAGCTGGCACCTCAGGAGCCTTCTTCTCAGGTAAGAGGTTAGAAGGAGATGGAGAAGGAGAGATAGAAAGTGACCAAAAGAGAGAGAGAGAGGTGGAAGACAGAAAGAGAAGGAAGCAGAGGCGACAAGGCCCCGGAGCAACAGCGGCGTCTTTGGAACCTCCTAGGAGCCGTCCACTCTAGCTAACTTCACAGTCCGTTAGTCTCCACTCAATGAAGCCCACATCATCTCCACTTGAGAGCTAGAACACGAGGAGGAGGAGGAGGAGAGGGAGGAGGGAAGTAGTGAGACAGGGCATTAGCCCTGCCCTCTGGGCTCCATCCTAATGTGAGAGAGAGAGAGAGAGAGAGAGAGAGAGAGAGAGAGAGAGAGAGAGAGAGAGAGAGAGAGAGGAAAAAACACATGCAGGTCCTGCCCCGCCCGTCCCAGACAGGACACCACATGGGATGCCATAAAAGCGTAGACAGGATGCAATTAAATTGCAGATTGTGAGGGTTTTTAGGAGAAAGTGGCCACTTTCAGCACCCTGTTTTAGTTTGTTTGCATTTCTCTCTAGTGAAGTTTTGTCCGTATGCTGGAGGAGATGGTCAGAGGGCTTTTCATGAGAGAAACATGCTGTGTTGCCAAGAGTGGAGTCTAGGAGATAAGCTCCTGTGAATGCCCAGCAGGCCGTCCCACGCACCAGAGGAGAGCTAAGTGTGCAATGGCCGTCACACCAGGAGCCTTTGTTGTCGGCGTACAGTAACCTGCTTTTTATTATTTGTTTTTTATTACAGTGGTTGACTGATTATTCATTAGATCAGAACTAATTCTGTACATTTGTAATTAGCTTTATTTGAATACACAGAAAAGAACAACAACTGTGTCTAAAAGCAGGTTGTGATCTCTAATAAGGGAGTATTAATCACGCACATGCACGTGTTTTGTTACTGAGTCCACTAAGACAGTCTTTTCTCAGCCCTGGTCCTGGAGGATCCCTGCCCTGCACATTTTAGTGCTTTCTGTGTTCCCAACACATCGGATTCAGCTTATCAGCTCAATAACAAGCCCTTTCGGAGTTGCAGGGGTGTGTTAAAACAGGGAACCCACCAACATTTGCGGGACAGGACTCCTCCAGCACCAGGGTCGAGAAACACTGCACATATAAACACATATCACTAATGTCAGAACAAAAGCTTGTATCTCCTAAGAAGGAACAAAACCACTTTACTTTGCATGTAAGTCAATGTAACCAGACTTTTCCATGTGAATCCTTTTGGTCCATTCACCATGAAATCTGCACAAGGTCAAAAAGCATTTTCACATTATGTCAAAAAACAGAAAAATGGAGATACAAGGTTGTGTCATCTCAGCAGCAATATATATAATGAGAATTCATGAAAATGAAAGGTGTTGAATAAAAATCTATGTACGGTCCTGGGTAAAAGTTTGAACACACCCAGTCAAATTATGTTGTGTTGATTTTCTAAGTAAAAAAAAACAAGTTAACACATTCTCAACAGACAACACACTACAATACACAACACACTTCATTTCTGCACACTTGTGACTTATTTTTACTTGACTGGGGTGTTTATTTTGCACTCAATTGATTGTATACATTAGAGCAGTAACGCATTTCTTATTAGGTACATAATATGTGCAAGTAAATTGCAATTGATCTTATTTGTCTTATTTAATTACATTTAACCCTACAGGTGTTTTTTTAAAGCAGTGCATTTTGTTACATCTGTATGAGTTGACAAAATAAGCTTAATCACAATATTTATTGATTTATTACCTGCAATAATTCAATAACATCATCTGCGGCAGCCGTCTTTCTGTGTTAACATTACTGCCATTGCCAGCATCACCACTGTGTGTTCGAAATGTACTCTGAATATTTCAGTGATGAACAAATTCATAGCATGGCAGCTGCTTGAAAACAATTGTGCACACAAGGCAGTTTGGGTCAATGGATTCATGCTGCTGAATTCTGACCCTACCATCAGTGTGCAAACTGAAGATTCAACAGTCCAGGCTACATTTTAATGCTGTATGTTTTGTTTTCTTTAAAATCTGTAAAATTCACCCAATAAACCATGATGGCCCATTAAAATGTGCAGATGTGTTCTCTGTAAGTAAACATGTGGATATGAATGTAAATATCTCATATCATCGCTGTCCAATGAAAACATGTATCTCTATTTTTGTTGATTTTTACTTGTGTGCATCATCTGAACACAGCAGCTGTTGTTGAAAAATGGCATGAAGAACAGATGAACAAAAATTTCTTAGAATAACTTGAACAAAATGTCTGCTTCCATTAACTTACATCAAAAGTTAATTATGTTTTTGCACCTAAAAAAAAAATGTGTGCTTTAAAACTGCCAGTTTGGAGATACTGGTTGATCTGTGGACAGCAATGATACATGAAATACCTTTATTTCTTTTTATTCATGAATGTTTATACATGCAACTTCCACATACTTCCCAGAAAAGTGACAATTAGCATAAAAGCCACATAACTAAAGTCTAAAAACATGAACATTGTAAGGTTTTTAGGTGAGGAGACTGCAGTGTCGCTCTCGGTTCACCAGTCTTTTTAACAGAAGCTCATTAATTAGTCTGACACTGATGATGATCTTAGGCAAAACACTGAAGGAGAACAGGTAGAACCAAGCTCTGTCTAACAGCTCACAGCAATCTCAAAACAAAGTACAGTATCCAATTACATTTACTTCCTTACAGTCCACCAGTGCTTTTAATGAGCTTATATTGACTAGAAGAACATGCAAAAGATTTCAACATGCAAATTCTTTTCATCCAACATCAAAGAAAGTTGCAGTTTTACAGAATGGAAATCCCCCAGATGTTCTTCTAAGCTACAGTAACTCATAACAAAAATATGTAATGTCCCCTACACACACTGCTGCCTGCTGATCTATGATACTGTGGTCAGTTGTGCTTCTCACAGATCTGGTTAAGGTCCTTAGATTCAAAGCTCTTAATCTTAGTATTATCTAATTTACACATCATTTGCATAAAGCTAAAAACAGACTTGTTCTACTGACTCAAACTCACATCAAACTTAAATTAGGTTTTTGCACCTGAAGAGGTTTTTGTCCAGTAAGCATGAAATGACACCTGAAATACCTTATGTATGGAAGTTTATAATCTTCCACAGAGAGATATTGTACGTCATGGTAAGTAATGCAATAAAACAATGCAACATGGAATAAATTAAAATGTTGTCCCAAGATACATGTAAAATAATGTTTTATTTCTAAGTGGACAGATATGGCCATTTATCTGTTCTATCTGCTGTTCAGTCCATATACAGCAATAGGCTAGGAAGTACACTAGCGGGTTTTTTGCACGTATCCAGGCAAACATAAACTATTTACTAGTTTTTGTGTTTATGCAGGCTTAACTATCTGGAAACGGCACTGAGCGAATATAATTATATCTAATTATATTTATCTTAGTTTAATCTTACATCAGAATTAGGTTGTGTACATGGGGGAAGAGAGAGAACATAGTAAACAGAGTGGAAGGGTTTAGGCAGGCGTATTCTGTTTTGCTGAAATGATTTATTTATGTGACAATAGTTACATGGATACACAGATAACAATAGTTTGGAACTTACAGCTGTAATGAATTAATGAGTGTGTGCTTGGGTTAGGCTGAATTCCCTGTGTTGATGTTTAGAATTTCTTGGTGATGGTAAGTGAGGTAAGAAGTATCCGGCAGTTTTAGTGAGAGTGATCACTGATATGTCAGCTACAGGGCCTGTGTGGGACTTTCATGGTTTTCTGACAGGAAGACTTGCCTACCCCAAACTGTGCCCAAATTTTAAAACATGCTAATGATCTGCAATGCCAATGCACCAGGTTATAGCCTGTTACTACGGTACCACTTCAACACACATATAAAACTAAAGCAACCAATCTGGATACACATAGACTTTACTCAACCACCACTTACAGTCCATTCCAGCCTGTGTAGAAAACAGCCTTGTACGTACAGTACGTCCATGACCTTTTTTTGTTTGTTTGTTTTTGGAAGGTATGAAACACATTCTGAATTTGATGGACATTTAAAAGCTGCTGCTAGCTTCTTTTTTTTTTACATTTTAGTTCCACCTTAACTAGCACTTTCACCCCAATATCATGTTACATGCACCTGTATAAGCGTCTGAAAGTAACTGCTAAATCCTTTAAGGTGGAACAGTGAGAATAAGAAGCCCTCAGCTATATGCATCTCTTTTTTAGTTTTTGGGTTCCTTCATGTTCAAGTTAGCTAGTGTTCATACTAGTTAGTTAGTGTTCTTATTAGTTAGCCATTGTTCATACTAGTTAGTTAGTGTTCTTATTAGTTAGCCATTGTTCATACTAGTTAGTTAGTGTTCTTATTAGTTAGCCAGTGTTCATACTAGTTAGTTAGTGTTCTTATTAGTTAGTTAGTGTTCTTATTAGTTAGTTAGTGTTCATACTAGTTAGTTAGTGTTCTTATTAGTTAGTTAGTGTCCTTACTATTTAGCTAGTGTCTTATTAGTTAGCTAGTGTTCTTAATAGTTAGCTAGTGTTCATACTAGTTAGCTAGTTAGTTAGTGTCCTTACTATTTTGCTAGTGATCTTACTATTTAGCTAGTGTTCTTGTTAGTTAGCTAGTGTTCGTACTGGTTAGCTAGTGTTCTTATTAGTTAGTTAGTGTTCTTATTAGTTAGTTAGTGTTCTTACTATTTAGCTAGTGATCTTATTAGTTATCCAGTATCCTGTGATTTTATTTTTTTTTTGTTCTCGGGTTTGGTTGGTAATGTGGTGTTCCACAGTGTTCAAACCACATCCTACAGATTGTCTCCTGTGACTTTGGTTTAGAAAATGTGGAAAATTCCACTCCCTTGCCTACACTCTTAAGATATTGTGTATCTGCTTCACAAATTTCTCCTCACAAAAAGCCAGTTCTGAATGAGTACACAAGTCTAGTTCAGTTGCTAATGAAGGGAGCATGGTAAAAGACCATCTAAGCAGTGACTGACATGCTCCTCAGACCATCACAAAGCACTTGCAAAATGCTCTACACTGTAATCAAGATCTTTGCAGGCGATGGACCCGCTCTTTAGAGCACACGTGCATGTCTTTTTGTTAAAGGTGGAGGTAATTTGCTTTAAATCAGTCCTGGACAGAGTATACAAACTATGTAGTAGAGTTAAAGTGGAGACACCCATAGTAAAATAGTACTCAAGTAACAGTAGCACAGTAGACCTCTACTTGAGGTACAAAAGCTTACTTTAGGTTCACCAACCTTTTAATATAAGGTCATTAATTAGTGTGATGTGTATTTAAACAATCATAAATAAGAAACACTGAAAGAGAATTACATTTACTTCCTTACAGCCCACCACTGCTTTTAATTAATACTGACTAGAAGAACATGCAAAAGATATAATTCATTTTATGCAGCATCAGTACAGTTTTACAGAATGGAAATCCCCCAGATGTTCTTCTAAGCTACAGGAACTCATAATAAAAATACAGAATGTCCCCTACACACACCGTTACCTGCTAATCTACGATACCACGGTCTGCACTGACCACAATCTGGTTTAAGTTCTTTAGTGTTAAAACTCTAAATGATTTAATTTACATGTAATTTGCATGAAGTCATAACGCTATGATTAAGTGATTGGTTAAATGGGGTACACACCTGTGGTGGTACCAATCCCACCATGTCTGGTATGTGAGGAGATGTACAGTTAGAAGTTGATGCCACAAAGTCCAACTCAGGGAACATAACAAGCTTCTCAAAATCGCCTGTATAAAAAGATATTAAATGTGATTACTGAAAATAATCTATATCCTTTTAATGTATTATGGATCAATACCTGTATCATAGATGGAATCCGCATGTAACTTTATTTGTAGACAATTTTAAAATATTTTACTAATATGCAATTAGCATGCAGAACTCACCACTGTTAGCTTACTATACCTACTACAATGTGTGATGATACCAATGCTTATTGGTGCAGTGTTTTTATAGTTTATAATATATAATGTTTACAGTGTTCACAGTAATATCATGTTCATTATGTTTATCTTGTGCAATAAAGCCACCACTGAATGCAACGCGCAGTATTCTCTTTTTTCTAAACAACATTCAATGTTTTAAATTTTCCATAGTCATTTTATATCTGTCTGTCATTTACAATGTCTACCTGTTGTCTATGGGCAATTGTCCTGATGTTATATTTGCACATCGGAGTCTGGAGATACACCGAATCTCCTTCAGCTGTGCACCACTTGTTGTATAGTTTGAATGACAATAAAGTTCACTTTGATTTTGACTTTGATTAGTGCCAGTGTTCGTTTTCTGCAATAAACCTTCATAGACGTACCACTGATTTGGCAATAACTATGAACTGATTTAAACAGCCTATTTACTTACAGCAAATACGTCTTTGAGCTACACTGCATCGGTATCAGTATATCAAGAGTTATAGTGGATTGCATTTAACTTTTTCTTATGTTGGAATCACTCCACAAAAATTAACCATGTTACATAGTGGAGGGTCACTTTTCACCATTAAGACAACACGATAACCGTTCTCCAGTTTGGTGTGATCTATGAATTGCCTTGTGTGTTAGGAGATGTAGACTGCAATGGCGGTCATCCTAAAGCTAACATTCCCATTACCAACACCGGTCTCTTAAGTCTTATGATGCCGTTTTCAGTTACAGCTCACTTCAGCGTTTCCCATATTCTGGTCTGTGGTCTACTTGTGTCACACAATTGGAACAATTTGGTTCAGCTCCAGATATATTTGATACTAAGTTAAACTCTTAAAATCCCAGGGTTATTATCCAGTAACTACATGCCGAGTTATTTTTCAGTTATGAAAGGGTGCATTAAAACTTTGGACTTGTCTTTGAATGTGACAGGTACCCCTGGTAGAGATGTGACTCAGTTAAGCAAAGACATGTAGGGCTGTCTAATAAACCAGCTGTGAATAGGTTATTCATTAGGTCATTATCAAATCATAAGTGGTGTATAGTGAAGTGAGCTGTGACTCCTTGTAGTAGAGGGCATCATGACTCCAATGCCCAGAAGCACCACCGGATCTCAATCTGGCTTTGTTCGTCTTCGACCACACACCTGAATAGCTGAGCATGGAACATGAGGCTCCATTCAGTGGTGTACAAAATGGGAAAAACGAGGGCCATACCGAACTCCTTATTTCACAACTGTTCCACATTTGCACAGACATGGCTCATGCGTAGCTATGATCATTTAATAGTAATAATCTTTAACCACTGGCCTAAATTAGATCACCAGCATATCAATCATTAAAACTAGATGTATCTTATATTGTGGGAAAGCTGCTTTTTGTCTCCATTTGATGATTTACCCAGGTAGAAATGCCTATTTGATCTCTAATATCTAGCGTTAGCACTATTATTCCACTTTGATAAAGCATCAAGTTCTTGCATTGTTTGATGTTGTGTGCAGCCACGAGATGGCGCTCTGTCTCTAGAGAATGATCGTACTCCTCCGTACTAAAACTATTAGGCTATGGACAAAGCCCACTCAGGTCGAGATGCGTGGGTTTGAAGCTCATTGGGCAGTATGCACAGTAATTTAATTTAAAATTTAATATTTTTATAAGATATGCATTTCACTCATGTTAGACGTATGAAATTAATGTGATAATTTATAGATTAAACTAGCCTACTCATAAAATGGTGGATAAACTACAGTCATTTTTGTAGAGGTTTTTGCCCCTCTTAACAGTTTGGCTCTGTATAAAAGTTGCTGGTTGTTGTTCAGTTAAAGTTCCAGTGTCAGAATCCTGCGACCCTATTGGTCAGACGAGTCTTATTTAAATACAACGTCAAGCCGTTTTGTGGGCGTGGATTATGCTAATTAGCACTGCTCGAATATGGCCAGTGTGGAATAGCGAAGGAAAGTTCGATTCAGTTTGCAGAACCGATTCTTGCGAACTATGGGTTTAATTATTCGAGCGACCGATTCAACGATTCGTGGCACAATGATGTCCTAGGTTTAAGGTTATTCTTCTTTCACCCATGTACAATGATTTTCAGCGAGTCAGATGTCTACAAAGATTAGTTATGTCAGCTTTATTTCTAACCTCATGCGAGGTGACAAAACAGGTTTGAATGGGGAGACAAGACATGAGCACAGAGACCACAACCATAACAGACAGCCAGCTGACGTCGACAGAAAGTAAATGTCATAGAATTAATCGATTTACATGGGGTGAAGACTGTTGTATGAATTAGATTTCTTATAAATTGTAATATCATAATATACCAAAGGTTCGACTCATGAACCGGTTCCTCTGATTTAGTGAAAAGATCCTTTCCAAATGAACCGATTCGCTCCTGAGTCGGTGCATCCCCAGTGTGGAATGAAACATGGCGGGAGAGGCGAACATGGAGGAGCAAACTTTTCGCAAAGTGGATGCGGGAGTTTAACGCTGTTCGGTTCTCGAGTTGTGGCGGCTCACTCGTTTTTCTTTCTGCGTTTCCGAGAGCCGACAGGAGTTAAGCGTTTGGTAATGCAGTAAGGGAAAACGTTGAGGTTTTCGTGTGGAGAAAAGGCCGGGGAGGGGTGGGGAGAGGGCGCAGGCGAGCCGTGCGCTATGCCGTGGGAGAGCGGCGCTAAGCGGAGAGAAAGCTCGGAGCTGCCGCTGCCCCCGGGCTGGGAGGAGGCGAGGGACTACGACGGCAGGGTGTTTTACATCGACCACAACACTCGGCAAACCTCGTGGATCGACCCGAGAGACAGGTAACCCCCTACCGCGGCACGGTCTCAGTTGTTACGGGCCAAAGTCGGTTCATCCTTCGGGGCTGGCAGCCTGTTGCATCCGCCAGAAGTCTGGCCGGAGGGAGGGCGGGGGCTGAGTTTTAAATGATGAAAGAAACGTTAGCGAAGACCTGGAAACTGAGTTTAGTTTATTGTTCCCCGGTGTTGCCGGAGTTTAGGGAGTTTTCACAGTGCTCAGAGTGATAAACAGACCTGCAGTAGTGCAGCCGGGCTGTGCCCCTCTACTCTGCTGGATGTGCTGATCCGTAATCGGTAACAGGGGCTGTTTGTTTTCCGGGAGTCTGATTGGGAGAGAAGTGACTGGTTAGCACTGATTGAGAACTGGGAACATCTGGTCAGAGCACAATGTTTAAATGTAGCCTGAATGTTTGTAAGGTCAGTTGTTTTGGGCTGTTTTGACAAGAGTCATACTGTCTGGGTGAGTGACTGTGAACTGTACAAACTTAATAACCTCCATCAGCGATGGTGTGTGTCTTCTCTGCATTAGCCGTCCCGCTAAACTTCTGTGTTAGCTGATGCTCTGTGTGTTGGTCTTGAGAATCAACACTGGACTTCCAGTGGCCGACCCAGCCAGGTTAACCATGTAATCTACTGTCAGTAGAGTTAAAAGTCAGAGGGCTTGAGTTTGATGAAACCAGGGAAGATCACCAGTAACATCCCTGTGAATGATGCTTTTCCCTCCAGACAGATGTTTGATAAGTTGGAACGCTTGCATGTAGTAATATGGACTAAAATACCGCACATGCAAGTCCAAGCACACGTGGAGATCAGCAAAATGTTAATCAGAAGGATTATTTTGGCAGATTCTCTAAAAATAGCTCCTCCTTAGTATTAGCAAATGTGTTATGTCACTGTAGAGCAATTTCTTCAACAAGTGATTTGTTTTAGTAGTGAAGAAACAGAACTAATCGTGTTTCGGTCTAAATTACCCTCATACAGAGTTTCAAGAGGTTTTATCCTGAAATCACTTAAAGAGAGTGTCGTACTCAAATCGTCGTACTCAAAGCTGTTGTCGTTTTAAACTGTAGCCTCATTTTTAAAAATGTCTTATGTTTATGTGGGCAAAATGAATCTAATAACACAGGGCTGGTGAAGTGCCTGTAGACTATTCATTGTAACATTCCATCCACAACTTGTAGGCATTCTGGCACAGTACATTTAGGGGTCAAGCTTTAACCCAGAAACATGGATATTCTGGTCTTCCTGACCGAAATAAACATTTCCAATTACAGCCACATTATCAGTCCGAAACATCACAATTAGATGTCTTCCCCAAATCATTCAGCCCTACACCCAGTATTCCAATCCGGGAAGACGAGTCTGTGATGGCTCTGTGTTTGAAATTCAAAGGGGCTATAGTGTCGAATGCACGCAAATTGCAGTCAGTCAGTGGACTGAACAAGTGTGTCTCACAGGGCTGCCAGTCAGCTCCATACTCATCACGTGAGCTTGTAACGGTAAAGGCCTACTTCTAGTAAACTGAAATGGGTGCTACTCTTTCAAGACTTGTTTTTTTTGTTTGTTCAAAGTTCATTACAGAGGACTGCTGATGAGATCTCCTAATGACTTATAAATGGTATCATTTTTACAGTCATGATTGCAGTATCCCCCAAGGAACTGGGCGAACAAGCCCATCGTATTTCCTAAAACAGATCAACAAATCACACAAACTGAGTTTTTTTTTCTCGTCATTGGACACCATTGTCATAAAAGTGACTTTTTTTCTTTTTTTGAAAAAAAAAAATGGCCACATAATGTAAACAGAGCGCAAATGAAAGAGAGAATTGAAGTGGAGCTCCCAGAGTTCCATGTGCAAATATGTGAGGAATGCTAGCTGGGCCACTGGGAAAGCACTGTGGATGGGCTTTGTGAGGTCTGTATTTTCACCAGCAGAGAAACAGGCTAAAACCAGGCTTTCAGCCGGCCTCATTGAGACACGAGTTCACTAGAAGCCCTAGCGTGAATTGAATAGAGGGGATTTGCAGCCACTGGGAAAGTTATAACACTTTTCAACGCAATTGTTGTATAGCTTATCATTTTCCCAAACAATTTATGTGTGGCTGAGTACCTCAAAGAGAGCAGTGTCTTTGTAGTGCTGGCCAGTTTCTGAGATCTGCTCAGGGCACATTGAAGTCTGTGTTGCCATCGAGCATTATATATTACTTCGGTTCAAAGCTTTTAGTGTTAGACAATAGATGCAAGTGTTAGACAATACAGACTGGTCTCCGTGCTTAGTTCCATTACATTCCAGTAGCTGTTTTATTTTCAGAGGTTAAACAGCCCTGCTCAACTAAACACAATGGGCTAGTTTCCCAGACCCACAATAAGCCTAAGCCTGGACTAAAACAGATTTTTAATTGTTTTATCCCCATATAGTGCAAAACTAGGCCCAAAACCGGTTGTGGGGGTTGGGGGGGGGCCTTGTCGCTTTAGGGGCCTTAGATGTCTATTAATGTTGTAAACATAACGGTAGTCTATATTCTTGCAAATTACTGGTCAAGCTTTTAACTCAAAACAAGCAAAATCCTGACCGGCCATCTTAGCCAGTAGTTGGAGCTGTGGGTTGAATACTAAGACTAAGGTTCTCTGGGCCTGGTTTTTTAGAGTGAGCATTACTAAATGTTTTGTGCATGTTTCTACGTGGCAGGCTTTGGTAGTCTGTATTGACCGTCATCATCAATCATTACAGTGGTCTAGTGAAGATGAACTGGTGTTTTCATGCTGACATATGACCTGGTTTCCCTCCCCACATTCCCCCCTTATCTGCTTACAAAGCTCATAGCAGAACTGATTCATCTGAGGGTGACTGCCTGTCTGAAAAATGCAGAAGTCTAATCAACAGGCTGAGTAAAACTGCCCGTGTTGTAGGGTTGTACCATATTGACATTTGACTGCATTCTGAAACATGTTGCTGGCATTACATTTATAATGGCATGTATTTTTCAAACAACACCAATTCTCAGTTTCATCATTTGATATTTTTGCTTTCTACTTGTTGTATTTAAATACAGGGTTTAAATAATGGGCACATGTACATTTTGTGTCCCTCTGATTGGATGTGATGTGCTTCTAATGGTTTGTGCCCGCAGTGAAATCTCTGCTGTCACATGCATGAAATAATTTGATCTGTTCTGACGACTGTTGACAATTTGTTTATCGTATGTCATGATTATGCAGAGTAATCATATTTATTGAGTTGGTTCATGATCCTGGTGGATAAGTTGTTACACAGTTCATCATGAATTAGTTAGAATTAGAGACAAAAGTAGTGTTTTTGACATTCCAGTGTCATATTGGCTTTTGTCACCATGCACCAGCAGGCAGGGAAAATATGAACTAATATCATGTTTCACTCGACCACCACTTCCCATCACGTTTCACTTTCACCTCCCTTCTTCCCTCCTGCACAACTCTGAGCACTCTCAGCTTACTCAGAGACCCTCCCTAATACCACGTTTCACTTGGAAGTATGTCACAGTACCGCAGAAAACTGCCAGTCATTAAACACACATATATATTTAAGCGATATCTTAATTTGATGCGTCTGCATTGGGGTGGCAGAGTGAATTAAAATTAAACCTAATGCTGCAGAATCCACTCATAAGTTTTGGTAGTGTTATTTTATTTCAGTTATTGTCCAAGATATTGCTGTTATAATTCATGAAAATCACGCACTGAGGTAAAGGACCATATAAGTGTAATTCTCCTTATTTTATTTTAAACAAGGCAGTCTCTAGTCCAGAGGGACAGTTGATTAAAAAAACAAGGCTGCATCTAGAAGTCTCCTTTAGCCTTATTTAGAATGTGTTCCTTTTTGTAATGCCATGAAAAGTAATTGTGTTTACCCATATCTGCTTATTCAGACTACAACACTGTAGCTCTTCTGTATCAGTGAAGTACTACTGTAAGTAGTACTGTAAGTAGAACTGAAAATAAATAAATAAACAAACAAATAAAAAGTAGGGCCTGAACCCTTTAAAGCTACTGGATTATAGAACCACTAAAGTCTTAACAAAACATCAGAAAACTGGCCCATCTCTGAAAACAAACACACAAAGAACAGTAGTTTAAGACTCCAGATGTAATTCTGTTTGTAAATACTGGAGCCTCTGAGTTTGGCTTCAGATAGCGGAATGGCAGGTAGATTTTTCAAATGAGACGTGTGATCATCAGGAGTCATCGGGTTTAAACCTGCATGTGTCATCAGTGAACGATCAGGCAAACAAATTCAGGACTGGAGCTTTAATTATCCTTTTTTTCATTTTGGCTCAGCTTCGTTATTATGGCTTCTAATCTGCTGCGTTTTTGTATTGAAAAGAGAAGATATAAAGAATGGGTTTTCTGCTGGAATATAGATAAGAAAAACCTGATTTACTTGAAGACTGAAGAGTCATATGACTAGCCTTTTGTAATGTGAAGCTGATTAGTGTCTGAGAAATCTCGTATTTCCATCAGAGCCATGTGAACAGTAATAGAGTGTAAGGTTTGTGTTTAGGAGCGGTTTACGGTCTAGGCTGCTGTTTAGCTCACGTAACCGAAACACATGTTTTGATATTTACTACGGCCTGACTAAGGACTACAGTCAGAGAGTCATGCATGTGTCATGTCTGGTGCTTACAGTAAGTGCAGTAAGAGGGACTCAGGATGTGTCACAGTTTGGGTGGGTTGTCTAGCTGTCTTTATTAGGGAAAAGTCGGAAATAAAAGCTGTGTTGAAATTACCTAGAAGAATGCATTGTGAATTTTTTTAAAACTGTCATTACATTGTACTATACAGGCACTGTGCAAGTGTGGATATAATACACGAGCCCTCAGTTATGTTGATATTGAAACTGCCTTTTAAACAAACCAAGCATGGACTGGTTTGGTTCTCTGTAATGTAGTTATTATGTATAATAAAGGTGCTGTAGAATGCATTTATGCAGGATTTAAAAAGGTTTACATAATGTCTACATAGAAGGTATGTGGCAAAAATGCCCTGATGTGGTTTTATTTATATCATATAATTTGGCCATACAAAATTTTGTTGAGCTTTTGAATTATTGGAAAAGCTCTTCTCTGATTTGCTAGTTTACATAGAGAGACTGTGATGATCACACAGATGCAGCATGCAGAAATAGACCCAGGCAGGAAAATAAAATGATCCTCAGGGTAATAAGCTAGTCTGTTGTTTAATAAGCTACGCTACTCACTTGCAGCTTGGTCATTACCCATACCAGCTACCTGATTCTAATTTCAGTGTCGTTAAAGTTGTTACTTATTTTTAAACTTTTGATTTAAGATGATCTGCTTCAACCAATAAATAGTGGATAAGATCACACATCATAGCTGTTGGTTACAGGTTGTGCCTGGGCTTGTAATGCTGCCCTTCTTGTTAGTCAGATGCTTAGCAAAGCCTCGAGATTGCCCGTAGTTTAAGAAACTGTTCAAAGTGAAATGTGCAGAGCAAACTACCAGCTTTAAATTAAAGTGGTCCGGGACCCTGTCAAAGATTGTGAGAGCTGAAGTTGGCTCTACAATATACAGTTAAAATCGTTTAATGAAGCAGGACGCATTATGCCCTTTTTGTTATCAAACATGCGGGTGGAAGGTGTTTTTAAGCACTGACTAATATCCACAGTGTGCTCAGAAACGCATATTATGATAATCGTAAATATTGTCATATTGCCCAGACCGAAGCCTAATGTTGGCTCACCAGGCCAGAAACCCTGCTTTGTGAAACAGGCCCCTGGTCTACAACAGCATTGGTATATTGCCTCAGCCTGTCTCTTTGTTTACGGCGCCACCAAAGCATATGTTAGCAGGGGTTGCATGCCAGAAGACATGAGCTTTTGGGATTTGCTGGTAAGGTGACAACTTGTAGTGAAAACTGTGATTGGTCTGTGAATTTACTGCACAGTCTCTTGGGAAAGATGTGGAGTTGCTCTGTGAAATGGGGCTATCCTCCAACAACCTGGCTCTCATCTCTCTCACTCTCTTTCTGACTTTTACTTACACACACACACACACACACTCTCTCTCTCTCTCTCTTTCTCCTGTATGCCTAGGTGAGGCTGCAGCCATGATTGGTTCTTTACTTCAGTTGAAGCTTCTCCTACCTGTACTCTTGTCCTGTCCGATTGTTTTGAGTTTGTATATTTGATATACTTTCTAAAAACATAGTGATCTGCACAGTTCTTCAGTTCACTCGGTGAGCAGAATTGATTGAGCTTTCTGCATACATTTCATTTCTAAAACAGTAAGTTAACCAGGGAGGAGTGAATTCATCAAGTAGATATGCATCCCAGACAATGAAACTTGTAGTGATGTGGACAGTGTTTGAATGTTACTGGCACTTGATAATCCAGTATAAAAAGCACTGAAGATACTTTATTTAATAGCTTTGCTATGCAGAATTGCTTTTAACCCATTCATCCCAGAATTAAAGGTAGAGGTGAGTGAGCTTTTAAGCTGCACTATGTAGGACTTTAATGTTAAAATATTAGTCAGGTCAAATTTTGCCACAGTTTTTCAGATTAAATACCGGACCTGTAACCAAAACCTGTTTGTAAAGGTTTTTGCAAATTGCTTAGCGTGGCAAAGTCTACATTGTACTAAGGAAGGTATGATGACAATAATAGAAAATTGACCTGCATCCTGAAGGGTTTGTCAAAAGTACTTACAGTCACCGTTGTTTAGCACCTTGTGTGGTCTCAAAATATCTAAAACATATAGCTTGACAGGTTGCATATGTATATGCTGTAAGTTATTTCTAAGATGATCAATTCAGCTTTTTGGCATCTGCATTCTGTGAGAAAAGTTCATTTTGTTATAGAAAGTGTACTGCAGGTGTGTAAGACAGTAATGACATGTCAGAGTGCAAATGCCCTTTGCGTCTCTGTCCTGTATGTCTAAGGGCCTCCTCAGGTAGCTCCCCTGTCCTGCTGCTGCTGAGTTTCTGTGGGTAGGCTTTTGAGCCTGTGGAATGAGCACAATGTCAGGCATGCCTACACTACCGCCTGAGGGACTGTGCCTGCCTGCGGCCCCAGACAAAGCTGCCCAACGGAGGTAGCGTTTCCCACGTGTCTCTCCTCCCTCCCCTTCCCTCTTCCCCCAGGCCCCTGCAGCCCTTCTTTATTCTTTATTAGCTCTGTTATGCAACGGCTGTGGCCAGGCCTGCCGCTTGGCAAAGGGAAGCCTTTATACGTGGTCACAAAGCACACCAAATTCAATTATTCTGGAAAGTAGGAGCTGTGTTGCCAGCACCAAAAGGTTATTCACATGAGCTCAACCCCCTCTCTGCTATTTTGCTTCTCTTGGTGTTTTCATTATGCGTTTTTGGGGTGGGCTGCGGGGGAGTCTTTGGTCAACAGGGTCGGCGAACATGTCATTGTTTCATGTATTGTTAATTGTTTGTGTGTTTTTCTGTTTGAGGTTCTGCTTCCTGGTGAGGGACCGCATTGTTAACTCGTTCTGTTTTACTAAATCATTTTCTTGCATTGTAGCTCAGTGTTGAGTCAGCAGGCATTGGTGGTGCCATCACTAAAGAGATCTCATCATTATATGTCTTAATAAAGTCAACCTGAAATCAGAATTGACCCTTTTGACTTTGTTAGGTCATGTAGCCGGGCACATCCTTTTGTCATGAAGCAGAAGTGTTAGCTCAGAGACCCTCACCCATACAGTGTTCCACTCAGAAACATGGTTTGATTTCCAGTTTAGCAATGTCTGTAGTGGTTTTCATCCCTATCAGGGATCATCATCAGTGCACCCAGTAAAAATTACATGCCGGCTGACAATGATGGAATTCTGACACGAAGATGTAACTGGCAGGTTAACATTTTCTGGATTGAATGTAGTGCTAACGTACTAATGTAGTAAAGTAAAACTCTCTAAATTAGTTAATCATAGTGTAATCACACCCTAAATAAACAAACATTCTGCATTCAGAAATATGTTAGTAGTAGTAGTAGTAGTAGTAGTAGTAGTAGTAATAATAATACTAATAATAATAGTTGTTAAGTGTTCAGATGTTCCATCTTTTCTAGCTGTCCCAGCTGTTTTTATAAACAAAATACTGTTATGTTCAATCTTGTTCAAAAAAACAAAAACAACCAAAAACAAAACAGCATTACAAGGTTAATATGTCAGACTGATTAGCTCACTGAAGCTAACCTACCTGAGGCTAAATGTGTTCCTTTTGTCTAGAGTTATACCATTAACACTGTTTTTATACAGATCTCTTTGCAGATGATGTTTTGGACTAGCATTAAATGGTAAGCATTAAAGTCACACAAGGATTCTTCATGGCTAGGTAACATATTGGTATTTCGACCAAGAAGGAAATTTTATTTGTTTATTTATTTACTGCTGCTACTGAGCACCAAACACTCATTATGAATTTCCGAGTAGGGAACCCTACGGGATTTTTAAGATGTAGAAATCTGACATTTGCTTTGTTCATGATATTTTTGCAGCAGTTGTGCAGCAGCTGTTATTGTTGTTTTATGATGTCTTTTAAATTTGTGTAGAGGTGCTCCACTGAGAATCTCATGTAAAGAGGGTGTCAAAAAGTATGTTAAGTTTTAATGTCTGAAGTGTAAATAATGCGTAGCCATAAGCGGGAAAAATCAATACATAAGTGAAGTTAATGTTAGGTTGTAAATAAATTGGTTCCCTCAGCCACAGGTAGGCCAGTCATGGTCATGAAATGTGGTCTCACTTCATTTGGATGGCTAGCTGTCAATACTTCGGAGCGTCCAAATAAACATACCCACAACTGGCCTCCAAGGGCTGTTTTCATATGGGCACTGAATACTGGACTCTGCATCCTGGACCAAATTTGAGCTTGCTAGGGGGAGGGGCTCAGTATTACTGGTTTGCTGGTTCAGAAGTCTGTCTGAACCGTGGATCAGTTGCACAGTTCCATATGTCACTTTACTGCAGGGGTACGAATGCTAAGCACTAGCTTCATGTATCTGTTTAGTTTTTTATTGTTATTTATTCCATTGGATACAAGCATTCAAGCAGCTATTAGTTAAGGGTAGCTTAATCACTAGTTTGTTTACTTTGTGAGACATGGCCGTTTGTTTGTTTGTTTATGTTTTGCCCTTAAGAAATCAGAAAGAAGACAGCTGAACTGAGCACATGAATGGTCGCCATCGTGCAGCGGGTTGCTAACTGGTGAATAACATGTTGCTCATTTTTACTCTGAGGCATTTGCCCCCTGCTCAGGCCTTATTTATGCAGGGTGCGCTCAGCCGCTTACAGGTTATGCGGATCATGCCAGGAATGTTAGCTGAGCAGGATCTGCCAAACTTGACATGGCTAGTTGCTCTGGAATCTTCACACCTGGGTGTCTGAGGAAAAAGATGGTGTTGGGAATCTAACACGAAACCAATTAAATATTCAGTGCCTCTCAGACATCACGAGAGCTTGTTTACAATTTGACCTGAAGGCATTTATTGCTCAACTCTACTCTTGTTATTAACATACACAAGCATTTTCCCTCAAGGATCACATCGTGTCTTGTGACTTTACTGCATACATGATTTAGGCAGAAATATTTTACCCCATTTGTGGATTTTATTCTTCTAAACAGAACTACAAGAGAATGTGCTAAAAAGTGCTCATTTGTCCCTGTTTATTTATTTATTTATTTGTTTGTTTGTTTTTTACTGGAATTGTTATCATTATTCTGCTGTCTAGACTGTAATTGTTGACAACTCTGAGCAATTAAATGCCCTGCAGGGATAAATTGGGTTTGTTCAATTCAATGAAATTTTCCATTCTCAGTCATTTATGGCCTATGAAGATGAGGGCAAGCATGAGGGATGGTTTCCCATGCAATGGCAGACAGTATCTAAATGTGTCTGGAGACAGAGATTCTGTAGTCAAAGAGCAGCGGGCTACTTATAGTAGACCTATTTCTATAAGATGCTGTACATAATGGAAGGAGGGGATGTCCGCACCGTGCTGTCTGAAATGCTCAGCTGCCCACTCACTCGGTCTGAGACACAGCAGCAGGCTTTTCGGTGGGGGAATACATAAATGACATTCCTCCCAAAGTTCTTCTTTTAACCCAGGAGTGGCATTTTAAGATTGTCACTTGTGGGCGTTTGCTCGGTCCGTGTTATCCAGCTCTCTGTGGAGAGGTGTCAGAGTTAGCATGGAGGGCCTTTGGTTATTTGTGGTTCATATTAGGGTTAAAAATGGGCCATATAGCATTTTCTACTGCAGTTCCATGGCCATGTATGACTCTGTCTAAACTTGGGACACTGAGCATTTGTTGTTTTTAGTGTGGTGTTATTCAGTGCACGTCTCAGACCTTTTCTAGCGTAGCGCAGGAATTGTTAGTATTTGAGAATGACAGAAATTTTAATGCCTGGCTTAATGGCAGACAAAATCCTTTTTTTTTAAAGCTGTGGATTTTCAGTAATGAACCAGCCTCTGACAGATGGATGATGTGTTTAGGAATGTGGACCAGGATAGAATGCTGTGATTTAACCTGAACAAATGGACACAGGAGGATGTGTTGCATTATGTGGACTATAAGCATCAAGCCGTCCTGTCATTTGTAGTCATAAGTTCCCTAATGGGTGGACTCTTTGTCAAGTCTGAGATCACCCAGATGATCTACACATATTCAGTGATTCTGAGGTCTGGACTCCGGTGTGGTCAGTCTGTTATTATGAAAAATCGACAGCTTCTTTTCTCAGTCACAGCTTTGTGACTGCTACACGTTCTTTCAGGCTCACAGCATTGAGTAGTGTTCTCACAGTGAAGTAATGGCTGTGTTTTTTCCACACCTGAAGCAAGAGTGGGTGGAGCTTGATTTTCTCTTCCCTCTTAAATTGAAGCTTTCCTTTTTATCTGATGGTAACAGTTTTGGTGGTCTACCTGGTCTTGAATGAATGTGTGGAGTTTTTTTGAGTAACAGGAAACCTAACCCTAGTTTTCAAATTATTTTATTGAAAAAAATCACATAGAACTGTGTATATCTAGTATATTAGATCACAAGGTGGGTCTCAAAGGATATGCACTTGCAGAGTACATGGTTTTGGAGACTGTTGATTGTTGATATTTAAATTTAAAGGCAAAACCGGCACATCCCTCCTCTCAGTGCTCCTTCAGCAGATATATTCCAACATGAACACTAGCGTGACACTGCTGAACTGGTGTTTTAATGTTTTGTGTTTTTGTGTTAGATCTTTGTGGCCATAAAACTCTTCACAAACCTTCAGCCATTGTAAGAACAGATACTGTGACAGTTTTATTGGAAACAAGGACGCAGTAAGCAGTGTAACTGCGATAGCTGGTTGCTATCACAGACATTCACCAATGGGGCAAAACCATACTGGCCTATTGGTTCTATGAAACACCAGGAACAAGTTAATGTTACTCACTTGTCAAAAAGAAACAGAGGCAACATTCTCAGATCTTTTCATTCCTTTTAACTCTCAGTGAAGCTCAAGTTAGCTTCTTGTTCAAGGTTTTCTGTTTGAAGTGACACAGCAGTTTCCTCCCAGCGTCTTAGCTTCTTGTTCCAGATTATCCCACCTTCAGTGGTGCAGCAGTTCCATTCTGGTGCCTTAGGCTAGCGTAACAGTTCTCCTGCTTCACTGATGGGTTTTTAGACATGTGATGAATGTGGCTCGATTGCTTTTGTAATTCTTATTTTTATTTTCAGCCACTGCTGAAGCTATGGTTATAAAGCTAGTTCAATGTAAGCTAAGTTGAAATTATTGCATGAATGCTAACAGAAACAAATCCTCAAAGCTTGACAACAAACCGTGTTAATTACATTGCTGCATGTTTATAAAGCAGGTATATGAGAGAATAAGAGCCCACTATGAAATTATACATTTCAGGACATATTTATTTATTTCTTTATTAAGCTAGATACAAGGAGAATCTCAGAGGCCTGAATGTAACTGTGGCACCAGTTTAGGTGAAATGTGGACGATTTGAAGGTGATGCTGATTGTTAAAATGGTTACCGCTGATGGTAACAATGCTCTAAATGATCTAAAAATCTTCTTGCTAAACATTATTCCCCCCACCCATTGGTGAGCATGAACGCCACCTGTTAAAGTGGAAGAGTCGGTATAGGAAAGTTATGTTTAGTCCAAGCCACTTTGTTTGTTTCCCATTTACAGATTCAGGGCTTTGTACCAGCTTTTTCCAGCAGGTTATTGTGTATGTGTACAGCACAGAGACTTCCACAGTCCCCTAGATTTTGTTATGCTTTTCCACACAGTGGTTATGTTGGATCCAGATGTATTTTGCATCTCTCCTGTCTGCGGTCTTGACTCTGAATTAGCTAAGATAAAGCTAGTGTTAAAGTCCCTGCCGTTCTCCGCCACCCATTCCGCACACTGGCTCACAACAGCCTCTTTGCGGCTGTGTGTGCTGTGTCAGGTTTGGCTGTGTTGCTAATGAGCGTGGGTGACAAGTTACTTTAACAATACAATTACATCAGTGGCAAAAAAGCACCACTTAAAGTTCCACACAAGCGAGGCCACCCCTAACCGTGGCGGCATGTGGTCTAAATGTAGGCAGTGGATTAATTAAACCAATAAAAGTTTCCTCATAAAGTTATACAGAGCCGATCAACCCGCACGAAACCGCATGAAAGGCCGTGCCTACAGCAGCAGCGTTGGAGTTTATTAGCCTCCTACAAACATGTGGCTGCTAAATCTAAAGCTGCTACTGGACTTTGCACAATCAGAGAAGAAAAGCGAAGTGAGGAGTAGCAGAGGCATTAAAGAGACTCCTTCTTGGCTACTATAATTAAGTTTATTTGGGAATATTTTTAGGGAAACACATTCTTGACGAGGAATGCAGAGGCTGTTGTTTGGGAGCATCTTAATTTGCGGGCGGAATGTTGGTCCAGGCCTTTGTTGTTGAAGATGGCTGAAGCTGGAGGAGCGACGGGGTGGATGTCCAGACGAGGCCTGGACTTTCGGACCAGTCTCCAGTTACGCATGCCTTTCCCACCAGGGAAAAGAGTAATGCTCCGGATGGAAATATCCACTGGGAACTATTGGCGAGAGAGAGCAAGACAGCAGATCATAATAGAATTAGCAAATGTCTCATGCTAAATCTGTTGTTATAGGGATATTCGTTTTTAATTTTGGCCTCCACGCTCCACATTTTTCACACTCCCTGGAGAAAAATTCCTGAGACTCTGACACACACTCTCTCTCTCTCTCGCTCTAGCTGTCTCTCTTTCTCTTTCTTTTTCTTCTTTTTCTTTCTTTTTCTTTCTTTTCCTTTCTCTCACTTTCTTTTAACCAAGATTTGCCCATGATGTGTACCATGTAAAAAGCCACTCGCTGAATTTTGAGCCACCCAGAGAGAGAGCTTGTTCATATAAGAAGACTGTAAAAAAAAAAAGTCTTAGCTTTTACTCAGCAGCAAGCATCTTCCTGAAGGAATTATTTTCCTAGTGCTGCTCTACTTCGATTGCCCCTAATTCTTTGTTAGTTTTGCTGTTTGTATAAAAGCCCCCCCCCTCCTTCCTTCTGGAATAATCTTTCAGAAATTCCCAAGTCTTAAAATAACCCTCAAGCCCATAACCCTTTTTCTTTCTGATGCCGGTGGGTTTGGGGAGTCGGCACGCCGAACACTCTGAGAGCTTTCTTTCTGGCAGCGCTGGTTTCCTCTCTGGAAGAAAGGCGTGGTATGGGAAGATTAGCTCTCTCAGAGCTCACAGGGTCTCTCAGGAACTGAAAGAAAACATTGGAGCAACTCACAAGTGACTGCTACTACTTATTCCAGACTGAACTTTGTCCACAGTGAAAAGTTTGCAGCCCCCATGTAGGCCAAGTACCATAGTTATATAATCGTTATGTTCTGTATGAAGTTAAATGAGCATTAACAGATCCAGGTCATGATGAAAATGCTGATCTGCATATTTTGTAGCCTAGTCTTCCGAGGCTCCAGCTTTTACATTGCCGCTACTAGAATGTATCTGTGTCTTTCATGCCTTGTATTGACCCTCACAGACGGTCGCCAGTATTTATCACATCATAAATAGGACTAAGTAGAGCTTACACACGGCCGTGTGGACACGTTTGGAGCGCAGTGCGCCGTTCACTGTTGTTTTTGAAAGCTCTGCAGAAAGAGGAAACTGACCCGAGGTTCCTGGTGAGAATGTGGGGTGGTCCTGTTTCCTGTCAGAGCTTCACGTCTCCCATTATGTCCAAGCTCATAGTGTGTGTGAGAAGCTGAACTGGCCGGGCAGGGCTGCGCCTTCTGTGTCGTGTCTCTTTGGGAATTTTCTCTGAATTCCCCATAAGATGGGGAATGAATTCCTGAATACATGTGTTTGTGTAGAGCATTGTACTATTCTTGCATTTTGTTAGCTGTACTCATACTCACAGTTTGTCACTATCAGTAACCTACTGATTATTTTGTTTGTACATCACATGATCAGTTATTGTAAATTTGAAGAAAGAAACTTAAAGAAAGAAAATATTAGTAAATTTGGTAAAAAATTAAATACATATACATGAATGTGTTAATTAAGTTGTTTCTAACTGTAAGAATTAAAATGTACCAATATTTAAAATGTGTGTGTGTAAATTGCCAAGTAATTACTACTGATTGATTTAGAATATAATATGGAATGGTACTGCTTTACTAAAACAAAGAATGACAAGAAGTCATATTTTGAGATTATGCTGAACACACTGAAACCTTCACAACAAGTTCACTGAGCTTTTTTACACTGAAAGCACAAGAAGACACACATGTAGAATAGCTTTAGAGATGTAGAAGAGTTTTTCTCACCATAGTTGGCTTCGTCACCCCCCGGTAGAAAACAGAAACTGACCATAATATACAGAATATATCTGTAATTTTAAATTGAGTTTTAGTAAATGAAAACAGTATTTATTAAGAACGTCCGTGTTAATTTTTAATCAACCTTTCCCTGCTTATGTTGTTAAATAAGTATATGTGTAATTATACTCAACAGTTTTAGAATGGGGTTTGGGCAGAATGTTGACTTTTTAAGGTATATGGATATAGCGCATCACCCTTCAGCTTAAAATAAAATAGAGCTATGACTTTGGGTCTTAGTCGCCTAGCCTTACCCTAGAGTGAACTTTTTCTGAGGTCATATCCTTCCAGGCATGTTCAGTCTGTTGCTGTTTTTTGTTTATGTACTTTTTAAAACCAATTTAAATTTATTATAACCATAAAATATTACTATTAATATAAGGATGAACATTTAGACATCCTTTCCATTTTTTGTAGTAGTCTAGATGTTTAACCAGCGCAAACATCTTTTGCCCTTTCAGATGCAACATTGTCCGGCTATGTTGTTGGATTGTTTTGCCATGTGTGACGGTTTGTCATGTGTGCCTGTACTATAAGAGCAGTTTACTTTGGAGCTAACTGTCTGTACAGCTATTTCTCTGCGTAGTAGTTATGTGTCCAAACCCAACTTGTTTGAGTGAATAAAAAGAGCTGTGGGTAGGCGATAGTTAAAGCCTGCCCTATGATGCGACTTGGCCAAGGCTGCTGTCACAAGGCTACAAGGACAACAAAACAAATATTCAGAGCTAACCGTTTCTTCACCTTTGGGATCTGAAAGACCTGCAGGGAGATCAGTAGTACTTTCTGTTCTGTAGCTCTTCATTGGACGGCTCTTGTCAATGTTGCCCTTGTTCTGCCGTCTTTCCCCATCTAGTTTGTGATGCAATCCGAACTTTTTCTGAAAGCTGAAGTTTGGTCCACATGCCCCTCTGATAGGAGCTCCCGGCAGGCCTTATGTAATTGCGGGTAAAGCTCTTCTTTGGAGGGGAGCTGATGCCTCTTACGTTGTGTCTTACTGCCTCTCATAGTTTGTAGTTAAGAGCCACCTCTCGATCCACACTGTTAGTCATTTATTACACTTGTGTGTAAATTCTAGAATGGAACTAGGAACGGCTTATTTCAGTCTTCAGATCAGTTATTATAGCATTTATTTATCATTCAGTGTCTAATGTTGGGCCAACACCAGGATTTAATTCCATATCTGTATGGGTAAAAGAGTGTATCGATACCACAGAACCAATTTTGACATGCATGCCGCAGGTGTATTCCTACATGCGTGTCAGCAAATAAATCTTGAGCAAAGCAAGAAGCACATCACAGTAAGGAATGTGCGTGTGGTGTGTGTAACTATTTAAATATAGGACTTAGTCACCTGTCAAGCTAGGGTTTGATGGAATTAGTATACAGGCAGGTACTGATGCCATCGCTAACTCCATCCACACTTAATAGTTTTGAGGCACTACTGAGAATTAACAGACGAGCTGTGATAGACAGAGAAAGTTGCCCTGAATGGTTTAATCTTGATACCCTGTTGTGATGAGGGGGGTTTGATGGTGTTAAATAAAATGGGTGATAAAAGTATGCCATTTGCAAATGCTTTGTTGTTGGTTATCATGCTCAAGAGTATTAAAACACACTGGCATCACATCACATTATTTATAGTATCCAGTCCAGTATTTTCTACTGATATCAGTCCAGTGCTAGAAGATACGGCAGTACACAGTCTATACGCCAGTTAACAGTTTGTTTGTTTTGTTTTCTGAAACTGTCTAGCAAATTTTACAATAGATGAATATGTGTGTGTATGTTTCTAAGTACTTGCATATTAATTACATAATACCATGTAATCTGTTTGAGACGAGTAGCGTTTGTAGTGCAGTTTTTTGGGCCATTAGCACACAGATTCGGCCTTTAAAGCATTATAATGCATGTGTTTTGATATCACCACTTATATATATGTGATTGATAATTAATAGCCACTGTCATGTGTCTGAACAGGAGAATTTGCTTTCATTGCTGAGTCATAACTCTTCATTTTATTTGCTTGAGTATGTTTGCAGGCAATATTGAGGATCATTGAGCAGATTTGATGTCACCCTGCCTTTGGTGGGGTATGGATAGTTTGAGCTCCTTCTGGAATCCTATGAACTACCTTTGTTTATGTGTTTATCTTTTGAAATCTTGAGTTGTTTTATATGTTGACTGATAATTAATTACCTGCTTAAATGTTTTAGCTGGACTGGCTGATGTGGTCTTTAAAGTGATGATAAATATTTATCATTATCTTGATAAATGACATCACAATCCGTCTCAAGTAGCATATCATGGATATGTACTTAAACTGCAGTTACCATCTGATTACAAAGCTGGATTAGTTCTCTGTAATTGTATTTAGTGAAGCAAAATTGTGTGTTAAAGTTCAAGTAAAGGAAAAATACATCTATTTATATATTTGGATTGCATTTTTTTTTAAATGTAAGCTTACTTGGTGGGTTCCAACTGTTCAGGCATTAGAAAAAGTAAGTACAGTAATATTTAGTCCTATCACCTATCTTTCCTCTGACTCAGCATCAGAAACCAAGTCCAGGCAGAGTTTATCAGGATACTGTAATGTTCAAAAATCTTTATAATGCATGATCTGTCACCGTAACACCGTGAAGATCGCAATACCGCTTGTTCTAGTTGTTTTTTTTTTCTTTCTATTCTTGTAGTTTAATTTATTTTATTTATTTATTTATTTATTTATTTTTTGTTCTTTTAGTTCTCTTTTTGAAGACTGACATGTGCTTGCAGGCAAAACTGCCAAACATTCCAGAAGTGCAATAGTTCCTCAATGCCTGAATGGAGTGGTAGAATTGAGAGGTCAAAACACGGTGTTGAGGAATGGCAGGCATGTGGTGGGGCTGAATATTAAAATCAGTATGAATACAAAATATGCATGCAGTAAATGAGTTACTGCTGTGCATTGTGTTTCATTTTGTATTACAATGTGGGTTTGTGAATGCTGGACTCTGTAGTTCTGATTCATTACTGTGCGAAATCTAGAGATGCTAAAATTCCACCTTAAACATTCCTTACTAACTAGCAGAACCATCAGCAAAACCACACAACTCACAGAGACAGAATGGGTTGTGAGATGCATTTGTGCCATTTTTGACCTGTTGCATGTTGCTGTGCACTTTTATTTGAAATAAGATGCGTGTCTGTTTCTATTGGATTAAAGCAGTACAGTAAGTGGCATGTTGAATACAATTTATTATATTCATGGTTTTCTGACCAGCATATCAACCTCTTCTGTATTAGTTCTGAATGTTAAACACAGTTTTCCAGGCTGTCAGTTAGTTGTGGTTCCCCTGTCACATGCACTAAATGTGTATGGTTGCCATTGATTGGTCAAACACAACTACACAGACAGATTACCACCTCTGTGTTATTGGTAAATTATAGTTCCTGCATTTCTCCAAACTGCAAATTCAATATAAATGCTGTTAAACTTTTAGCCCAAGCTGGAACACTGTTTTACATAGGTTTTTTTTTTTTTTTAAACAGACAGATTTTATTGTTTTCGTCTCCTCATATGACCATATATGGTTTCCGTTTTCCATTAGTTTTTTTTTGTCTTCCTTGTACTGATGTTGTCCAAGCTGGTACTGAGCCGCATGTGCAAAAGATTTGGCCCCAGCCTTTTACATGGTATTATGAATAAATGATTAATCAATTCAAATAGTTCACCTGATTACAGTAAAATAAACACCAAACATCAATCGCAAGAAAGCAGAGTACTAAATTGTACCCGGATGCTTAAGTATGTATGCTAAAGCAGTAAGGGTGAGGCTTCAGTGTCTGCTCTGAGGCTCATTCCTAAGCTGCCTGCGTTCCAGACATCTCACTCCTGGACTTTGTGTTGAGGATGATGGATGGTTGCATGGATGTAATACATGAGCCAAGAGAACCGATTGCTTTGAAATGTGAGATCATTTGATTGGAGTGACTAGACTGACCTAGGCATGCAGGCTTTGCCTGTTATGTCTGACCACTGACCTCGCTTTTGGTTTTCTTGAATTAAGAGAATATCTAGCATCTGTTTTTAATGGCAGAGTTAGCCTCATCACAGCATACCAGGCTCTGTTGACCTTACTCAGGCATAATTAAAAGAGGTCAGAGGTCATACACTGCGCCGCCCAGAAATGTAGCACTGATCCATTTTTGCCGTTGGGTAATGCTGGATGACCGATGAGTTGGGTCTACCACTTTATTTAAATTGGCATGTTGATTAAGAAAGATCATGGAACTGGCCAGGAGGTCAAAGTGGCTGTCAAGGGGATGATCTTTTATTGCCATTAGGAATGAACAAGATCACCTTTTATTGGAAGAATGATTTAAAACAGCACACACAATTGCTTAGTCTCGACTGTCTTGTGCGTTTGCATGTTTTAATAGACTAAACGCTGTTGAATGTGAAATTCTTAGTTTTTATATGTACTTTTGATCGCTGGTCTGACATTGTTAATGTTTTTGTGCTCTAATACGATCAAATCCCCACAACAATGTCCCAACATCTAGTGTGAAGTCTTACCAGAAGAGTAGAGGCTGTACCAGAGCACAAATGCTCTTTTATTATCTTTGAGTTTAGAAGAAACGCTGGATAAGCAGGTGCCTGTATAAATATAGTGTAAAAATCACAGCCTATTTTCATACGGCCATTTTTGGCTGTGAGTAATTGGGCAGTTGGCTGCTTGATTGTTTTCATTGCCAGCTGTGTTTTTCTGCATAGCTAATTCATGCACGAAGGAGCCAGCAAAAGGTCTGGAGGTTCTAGATGTGCTGTCTGCATCTTGACACCTCTCGCCTCTTAACGTGAGGACCAAAGCAGTGTCACTGTCGGTAAGAGTGTGCTGTAAAACTGTTTTTAATCAGGGATGTGGAAGGCGACGTGAGAAGGAACTGCTTATGCTTTAAAGCAAGCCACCTCATCTTTGAAACATAGGCATGTATTTCCACAAGGAAAACTGGCCCACTGTTGTTGCTGCTCATGTGACTTTCAATGAGATGATTAATACAATGACTCTATGTGACTAAAGCAACTGTGGAGTTCAGGATCAGAAAGTGAAGTATTCTTTACTGGCCAGGAAGACCATCTCCCAGTCTGCAACTCACTCAGTATGTGCTTACTAATGACAATACTGGAAAGAATAAAAGCACGAATCCTTCGACATGAACTGTAAATGGCTGCATTAAGGCCATGACAAAGCAACGCAAGGGAGCACATTTGTGATCATTTGTGCTAAAATTTATAGCCAGCTCCTAAAAGTGCTAGGACCACTTGTGACTTTATTGATTCATTAATTATTATTATTATTATTTTTTTACTTTCTTTTTTTGTATGAATGAGTATTCTCCGATCTGTGATCTGAAACTCGTGTCGTGGTTGTACTTCACTAACACACAGCAGTGAACACTGAGCGAAACCATGAGCTCTGGGAAAGACAGTTTTGTTTTGAGTTGAAATGTGAGTTTCCGATCACGAATCAGAGATTTCTCATTCATACAAGAAAGAAATTCATACAAATCATACAAAACCGAAGTAATCAATAAAGTCATAAGTGGTCCCAGCACTCTTAGGAGCTGGCTGTAAGTTTTTGTGCAAATGATCACTGTCTAACTATCTTCCCTTGTGATGCTTTGTCATGGCCTTTATGCAGCCGTTTACAGTTCATGTTGAAAGATTCTTGCTTTGGCAGTATTTGTTTTTCTTTGCTTTTTGTGTTTCATATAAAATATTGTAACATGACAGGGTTATTAATATGGATGGTACTGTATGGTTTCCTGCAGTGTGTGAGTGCGCGTGTGTGCGTGCATGTGTGAGAGAGTAAAGACAAGAAAGGTGAAGTGAGAAAGAAAAGATAAGCCTAATGGGTTTATCTTTCTTCTCTCTCTCTTGTTTCTCTTTTGAACTTTTACGTGTGAAACAAAGTAGGAGACAGTAGTTCTTTATGAATGTTGTATACATCTAGATTTTTGATACATCTAGACATTTTTCAGTGTTCATCCATAATTCCATTATATGCTGCTTCTTGCCCTCTCCCGCCCTCTCTCACTATCTCACTCAGATTGCATTAAAATTGCAAGGATTGCACCACCATAGTGACATCACCGACGTCCAAGGTTGTTACTGAGGAGATGTGAGTCTTTGGTATTAATAACTCTTCTTTTGAGGTCACAAAATTGTTAAAGATTGTTTGTATATGGTTGTGCGAAGTCTCCCTGAGTGTGTTCTTCAGGGTTCGTTTATGTTTGGTAATTGGTTCCCTTCATTCAGACCAAAGCAAAAAACGACACAGTTGCATTTTAGTTCTGCTTGACTTAACGTTCACATTTATTCATGACATTGAACCAGAAGATAGCCAAAAAGCTAACTGTACACAGAAGTTGAATGGGTCGTGCCATAGTTTAACTGTTTTATGCTGTGTCTGACACACCCCCGTCTATTTCACCGTCACTCGCCATAACAGCACTGATGCTGCTTTCAGTGACACAAAAAAAGTTTGGTTTAACTATTCTTCTACTTGAAATTTCATTTCTGGTTTGGCATTTTGATCTCACACTAATCCCTTGTGATCTCTCCTCTTTGTCTTTGGATTTGGAAGTAAGTAACAGCTCAGATTTTCAGATTTACAAAACTATGTTTTAGTGACAGAAGCTTGCCAGTTGTGGGTAAGGTTTGGTAAACAATGACAACATGATGTCATATCAAGTTTATTTCAGGTATCCTATCAACATCTTGATTTTCAGACACACAGTGGGCCCAAGGAGTTGTTTGGGGGTGTCCAGAACCCTCCTGTATTTTTGTGTGTCTTATTTTGTGCATGTTTTGAGAGATTCTAAACCAAAACGTGATTAGAGACCATTTAGAAATGGCACTGTTTGTCTATTGTAATTCTAGAAAAGTTGTTCAGAGCTGCACAGTTTCAGACATTTTAATTATTATTTTGTATTGATGAAACACCGGTATTTATTTTTTTAATTTTTTAATTTTTCTAGTTTGACTGTTCAGTCCATCCTCAGTTCTATTCTGAGTTCATATTAAATGGCAGGTTCCATTAATAAAATATTTGATTAGTTATTTAAGTTATTTACAGCCATGCACTGTACTTGTGTATGTATAACTAGAGTACAGCTTTCCCGCTGTGAGGGGGTGTGCTTTGTCAGAACACACCTCTCAGACCCTTTATAAAAACGAGTTATGACAATTTTTTTCTCTTTGAACACCACCCACAATAAAGGCACCACTAATTTCTGGAATTGTTTGCATACTTGCATGCATGGTTGCTAACAAAGAATGTTCGATTATAGGGCAGTGAATGTAGCTCATTATCTGTAGTCTTACATAAGCCAGCTTTAATTCTGTGAAATACAAGGGAATGTACCGACTCATGTTCAGGTCTTCAAGCTCTTTTGGCCATTCATTTAGTTTAGCATTCAGATTTATGTTGTCCTACAACAGCCATTACTTTGTGCCATTTTGGGTTACCTTTAAGTGTCTATAGGTTTTATCCAGCCCAGGTTTAAGTGGATTACATGACGTTTAGAATACTGCTTTGAAACTCTTCTGTAAGGTAAAATCTTTCTTGTTTCTCCAGATAGACTAGATAAAATAATCAAATAGTGAAGGATGTAAGGGATTTGAGTAATTCAACTTCTGCATACATGTTTTGTTAGCTTTCTAAGGATGCATATATCATATATATAACACATCCTCTACAGGGAACACAACTAAGTATGACTGTCTTCCGTATTTTGGCTCAGTAGATAAACAGTAATTCTGCAGTAAAACCTGTAGATGTTTTAACCTATTTTCACTCAGGAAATCAGCAAGACTTGTCATTTGATCAGCGCTGTCCAAACACTTGCATACAACTGTAGATTGATGGTTTTATGGGTGAAAAACGTTCCGCTTCAATAGTGTCTAGAAGAGTTGAGGATTTGCTGGGAGAATTCACTTCCTGTGCGAAACGATAAATCTGCTCCAGCTGGTGGAGCATGAGAGAGGTTATGCAGAGATTCTCAAGGAAGGAACCAAGGATCTGGGAGGTGATGTTAAGCCCCTAAAGAGCCAAGTCAAACTGGAATATAGGTTACGTCACCAGTAACCGATCTGGAGGGCTGGTGGTTTGGCTTTTCCATGCTGTCAACACAGCAGCCGTGGAGTTTCTCTTTTTCAAATGCTGTGCTGAACTTTTCCTCTCCTGACACGCTTAATGACTGTTTATACTAACCGAATAATAAAAGCTCCACTTCATTCATGGCAGCGGAACAAATGTTGAGTTGTACAGAACACTAACCCTTTATTTAATAATGATAAGATCTTTTACAAAGTTAAGACAATGTATTTTGCCAGAACACACCTGTCAGACCATTTATAAAACAAGATTAACTGTGATATGTTCTAGATATATAATAAAGCCACTGTGTATTATTTGCATACTTACATGCATTGATTGCTTGTTAATGTTGATTATAATGCAGTGATTGAAGTTCCAAAACCATTATAAACAAACTTACTTCTTTGAAGTTTCTCTTCTTCAGATACTTGTGTTGAACGTTTCTTCACCTGACATGCTTAATAACTGTTTATACAAACCAAATAATAATAACTGTTACATAAAAGACAGATCCAAGGCCTGTTTGATACTAATTGATTTAATATAGGGAAACGCACAACTGTAAGCCAGTTTGCCTGTGTTTCTCATGTGATGACTAGTACAGTGTATCAGTGTAAGTAGCAACAATGCCAGCTTGCATTGTCAAATAAAAAGTTCTCTTTCACTTTAAAACCCCAGGCAACAAACTAAGAGTGAAGCATTAAACAGAAAGTTTGTATTGAACTAAATTTGAACATTGCATTATTTCTGGCAAAGCTTGAATAAAAAATTAGATATAAATAATTTCTTGTTTTGTTGACTTACATTAAAAGAAAAGAACATATTTGACGTCTCGTATGATTAGATGCCTTTTAACATGTATTTATTAAATATTTGTTTTGACAATATATGGAAGTCACATTTGTCACATTTCTGGAATTGCGTCAACCTTGGCACTGTGTGTTAAACTTGGCAGTGAGGTGTGTTAAACGGGGAATACAGGAGGCTGGGACCTGAGACTTCACTATTGGGTAAAGTGCTGCGGCTCTGATGGAGACCTGCTTTGTTCTGAGAGGAATGTGTTTATAGGCAGTTCCTTCCTGCGGAGCATGTATTACACCCATTTTTGACCTCTGGGTGAGGAGACCAGCCGCTGCTGACTGACTGAACATGCATTCATTACAGAGCTCAAGAAATTTTCCAGATTACTGATTAATGCTGCTCTTTCAGCTTGTTTCAACTGTTCTTCTGTCCTCATTAGTTGCACATATTTTGATATTTTAAGATGTGATAAATAATTAATAATCTGTTAAAAGCTGTAGGAAAGTTTGGGCAAACTGGTTTAACTTTTTATATCCAGCTCAGTTTTAGGTAATCATTTTAACCGTGTTCTTTGGGAAGGATCTATGTATGTAGAAGGAGCCTTGTTCATACTAAATGTGTTCATAGTGTGAAGCGTCTTTGTGGCATGTGCTAGGCCTGTGACAATCATTCAGGTTTAGCTGACCTTTAAGTGCCATATTAGTGGTTATGTCTTTAGACTTCTAGTTGCAATCAATAAAGTGGCACAGTGTCTGATTGGCTTACCATAAGTATGTTAAGCATTCAATTTCCCTTTCTCATTCTCTGTCTTCGTAGGATTACCAAGCCCCTGACCTTTGCGGACTGTGTGGGTGATGAGCTTCCTCTGGGATGGGAGATTGTGTATGACCAGCAGGTGGGGGTCTACTACATTGACCACATCAACAGTAAGTTCATCTCCTGTAATTAATTTTACTTTTTTTTAAATTACGCTCTTTATACAAGAAGCTCTGCACTCTTAATGACCTCCTGTGACACCTCAGATTTATCTACTGAGGTGCTCTCAGTTGGGATGCAAAACTAATCAGTGGTTGGTGTAGCTCAACGTATAACACCACTACCCGCCAGGGAGCCACCACCACATGGGGTTCGAATGCTGGTCTGGGTGACTATGCTATGCTGCACTAATAAGAGTCCTCGGGCAAGACTCCTAACACTACTTTGGCCTACCTGTAATATGATTAACCATGTAAGTCGCTCTGGATAAGAGTGTCAGCTAAATGCCATAAATGCAATGTAAATGTAATCATATGATAAATTATAATGATTTAAAATATGATTCATTCATATTTTGATTCATTCATGATGATAATTAACTAAGGAAGTTAGTTAGCAATGATAATTTACTTCCATAGTTAATTAAACTGACATTGACATGATAAATATGTGAATCTGATGTGCTAATAAAAGCAGTGATTAAAAGCAGTTGGAGATGTTATTTAACCCAACTTAAATGTAAAATGGTACAAATCCAAAATATTTTGCATTGTCTCTTATGAACTTTATAGTATATAGTTTTTCTAAAAACATGCTTATCCCAAACTGTATATCTGTAATATGTTCCAAAGTAGTTGGCGTGCATGCCACGGTATTACATTGGTTTTCCTTTTAACAGCACTTAATAATTGTTTGGGTTTGAACAATACAGGCCTTTGTTGTTGTTTGCTGAGCTTGGTAAGACATCTTCAGTAGGAGACTGTTCTGGACTGCTCCAGCACCATGCAGGATCTGGCTTAGTGTTGTCATGCCAAAATAATTAGTGTCCCTGAAATAGTTGTCCCCCACCTAAATACACAGGCCTTTTAAACTTTATCCTGGTAACAATCTGGAAGTTTTTGGGTGTTCCCTTTATTTACAACAACCATTATTCCCACAAAATAATGTGAAGCTTGACCACAGTGCTTTTCCAGTGTGCATCAGTGCCTTTACACGGTCAAGTCTAAAGGAGTTGACAGCATTTCTGGGAGCTCTGACATGTTGACTGAGTTTTAACCTGCATTTTTGAAATGCAGCAGCAGACACTGTTCCTTGACAACAGTTTTTAAAAGTATTTCCAAGCCCACATGCTGATACCCATTACAGAAGAAAAATCCCCCTATCCCTGCCTGAGGAACATTAGTTTTTAACTGTCAGGTTTTCTGCTAATGTCCTTTTGGCAATGTGGAGAACCTCCATCCCCATCCTTGCTTATAAAAGACCAGGTATTTCCTGGATGTGTGTTTTAACCCCTAGCATAGTAGCAGTACCTGTTGTTGTTTTTAATTTTTTTAGAACTTTACAGAGTTCCTTGTCTTAAATTACCCCATTCCAACTTTTTAGGAATATGTTACCGACACCTGCACACATATAATACCCTAGATGAGTGTAAATGCCTCATCATTTAAGATAAAACTGCAAAATCAAACAAGAAGAACTTCAATGTCAGTCCCACTCACTCCTGTCTCTGATAAACACTGCTTGAATTTAGTATCTGTAAGTCATTTGTACTTCAGTACCAGCTGGCACAGGGCCCCATCAGTCGCCGTCTGATGCAGCTGACAGTCCAGAGGAGGAATTTTCAGCCAGTATACTGCAAACCATTAAACAAGCTGCTATTAGCGACGTGTATTTGTTTTAAGTCTAATATGTTGAATTTTGGACATATTGAAATTGATGTGATCAAGGTAGAATTGTAGTTGTATAATCTTCAGAAGCACACTGTGAGAGAAGATCAGTTTTTGCTTGATTTAAGGTAATAAAAACAAAGTATAATTTGTCATTAGACAGCTCTCTGGTGACCAACTGGCTAGGGCTCAAGCAACATAGGGTGAAAAAGCAAGTTTCAAATTCCCAGTTGCAAAGATGAGAGGATGCAGGGTGTATTCTTTTGCCTAGACTGCAGAAGAAGGCTGATGCCAGATCAGGGTAGGCACTGGAGAAAATGTGAGTGCTCGGCTTTGCAAGCATGCTAATGGTGGCGCTGTTCTCCTCTCAGAAACAACGCAGATAGAGAACCCACGCACACAATGGCGCCAGGAGCAGGAGCGCATGTTGAAGGAGTATCTGGTGGTGGCACAGGAGGCTCTGAATGCCAAGAAGGAGATGTACCTGATCAAGCAGCATAGGCTGGAGCTAGCCCAGCAGGAGATGCAGCTTTTCAACCAGCTCAACCAGGATGATAACCGCTCCATCACCAGCTGTGAGGCCACACACACTCACAGACATTTACACGACTGCCACGTTGACACTACAGTTCAAAACTTTGGAATCACTTGATCATAATGTTAAGTGCTTTTTTTCTTCTCAGCAGTAACTCGTAGATGGAAACCAAAATGCTGAGATGTTTGTAGGAATTTCAGGAATTTCAAATTTCAAGTAAAATTTTTTTAAAGATAAAATTATTCAAATAAATTCCATTTCAGTTAATGAAGCCTCAGATGTAACAGTTATTATAACTTTAATAGAATAACAAATGTTGTATAGCATTCTGATATAGGCTGGCCAGTAGTCTAGTGGTAGAAGACATGAGCCAGAAATTACCCAACTACTCCAGGCGGCATTGCTGTGCTTCTAATATACTTCTCCTGTTGGACTTTGAAAGTAGAATTATGGATGTGTGCGAACAGAGTTGATTGTTTCATGATATCGGAGAAAGCTTTATAGCATCACAAATGAAATTATATTATAAATATATATATATATATATACAATGAAAATGATCACCCTTCAAAGGGTGAATTCAAAGACACCCTTCAAAATTAAAGTGAAAAATATGATTCAGCAGGCTAGTCCATTTACCCAAAATTCCATTGCAGCAACTCAAGTGCTTGTATGAATGCTACTAGGGGCATGCTACTAATGAGACAATGAATAGTGTACTGGGGGATCTCCTCCCAGATCTGGACCAGGGCATCACTGAGCTCCTGGACAGTCTAAAGTGCAACCTGGTGGCGTCGGATGGACCGGAACATAATGTCCCAGAGGTGTTCTATTGGATTTAAGTCAGGCCAGCCAGGGGCCAGTCAATGGTATCAATTCCTTCATTGTCCAAGAACTGCCTGCATACTCTCGCCACATGAGGCCAGGCACTGCCGTGCACCAGGAGGAACCCAGGACCTGCTGCACCAGTATAGGGTCTGACAATGGGTTCAAGGATTTCATCCTGATACCTAATAGCAGTCAGACTAGGCTTGTCTAGGCTTTATAGGTCTATGCATCCTTCCAGGGACATGCCTCCCCAGACCATCACTGACCCACTACCAAACCGGTGATGCTGCATGATGTTGCAGATGGAACATTCTCCATGGCGTCTCCAGACCCTGTCACATCTGTCACATTTTTTCAGGTGAAACCTGCTCTCATCTGTGAAAAGCACAGGGTGCCAGTGGCAGATCTGCCAATTCTAGTGTTCTATGGCAAATGCCAATCAAGTTCTTAGGTGCTGGGCAGTGAGCACAGGGCCCACTACAGGATGTCGGGCCCTCAGGCCACCCTCATGAAGCCTGGTGTTGATTGTTTTGTCAGACACATTCACAGCAGGGGCCTGCTGGAGTTCATTTTGTAGGGCACTGGCAGTGCTTATCCTGTTCCTCCTAATACAAAGAAGCAGATATCGGTCCTGCTGAAGGGTTAAGGACCTTCTACGGCCTTGTGCAGCTCTCCTAGAGTAACTGCCTGTCTCCTGGAATCTCCACCATACTGTAAGACTGTGCTGGGAGACATAGCAAACCTTCTGGCAGTGGGACGTATTGATGTGCCATCCTACAGGAGTTGGACTACATGTGCCATCAGAATAGATGAATGGGGACAAAATGTCAGTGACCTGCACCTTTTAAACCATTCCTGTTCTGGAGGTCATCTCATTGTTGCTCCTCTAATGCACCTGTAGCTGAAACTGATCAAAAACCACCCCTGCTACTTAACTGACCCAATCAATACCCCTGAATTTAAACTGAGTTGATGCTGTACTCTGATTAAAAAGTGTTCCTTCAGTTTTTTTTTTAGCAGTGTGTATATGTATTAATTGGTAAGATTATTAATTATACATTCAATATGTATTTAAAAAAAAATAAATAGTGGTCATCACTGTGTAATATAAATAATGATCATTAATTTATTATCTATAAAACATTTTATTTATAAAAATCTTAATGATAAGTGATTCCTTTTGAACGATGTTTAAACACATACTCGCACCTACACCCTCACTCTCTCTCTCTCTCCCTCACACACACAAAGAGGCAGTGATATTGTGAGGTGTTAAAATTAGGAGTGGTTTTTAACCCCGTCCCTTTCCTCACCTCTGCTTCCCTGACCTCCTCCCTTCCTTTCTTTCTTTCTCCCTCTTCTTCATGGGACTCTGTCTCTCTCTGACTGACCCCTCCTTTTTCCTCTTCCCTCCTCCTTTTCCGCTTGCCCTCACTCTCGTTTTCTCATTCACCAGATTTAGTCTGGCATCCCTTTCTTTCTCTTACTCAGTAATCCTGCTGTAAAACATTGACGCTATAGATTGTGGTGACGTCTTATGTACAGTATGAAAATACTTCTGATTATAAAACACATTATGTCACTGCCTCATTGCTTTGTATTTTCTTGAGTAGATTTATTAGTTTTTTTTGTCTAAAAGGTTTAGTTGCATTGGTTTCCGCTTAAGTATTGCAGTTAAAAGGTACATAAACTGGGAACATCCCATTCTACCGAAAAGTCAGCAGCACTGGAAAGCTGACTGAAGCTAAATATGAGCAATTCCTGTATGTAAATAGAGGAAATCTCTCTCATTATAAAGGAGTAAATGAACTGAGGTTATATACAGCTGTTGTAATGTTGCTCACATCCATTGATAGCATTTTAGCAGCTCTGCGTTTTTTCTTTGACCTCTGCTTGTGTATAGTCAGCATGTTGCTTATTCCCAAGAGGAAATGAGGATAGCATTACTAGAAGTGTGTTCTTTTTCAAAGTTCATGTTGTTTTTTTTTGTTTGTTTGTTTTCATAAAAATGATACTCTGTGTAACTAGGCCTGAAGGATATACCGTCTTTTCCCTTTTTACACCATGAATGCATTCTGCCAGATTCTGATCAGATTCAGTTTCTTTTTTTATTGTTGTCATCAAGGCTGGCAATAATTCTGGAAATGTATTTACTCCACCATAGGCATCAATAAATAGGTGATTTAAGTAACTTGCTAAAAGCGCATTAAGCATAGGCAAGTTGAAAAAAAAAAAAGCATGGAGGAAGAAAGTGAGGAGAAGACACTCTCCTCAACCATAGAGACACTGTATCCCCCATTTTCTCTGAGACCTAAAGCCTGAGACCACTGAAGCAGAATGGAGTTGGGTTTCAACGCGTGCATTCTTTCATTCATGTTCTCTTCCTCTCTTCTCCTCTCTCTGTCTGTGTCTCTTTCTCTTTCGCAGCTCACTCTGGCTCGTCTTCAAATGCAAAATATGACCCTGACCAAATCAAAGCGGAAATCGCCTGTAGGCGTGAGCGGGTAAGTCATTATCCTCTGAGAACAATGCCTCGGACGTCATGCCTAGGAGGGGCCTGTTAGGGGCGACGTTGGGGCCCCTTATGTGTGCGCTGCGTGTATCTTGGGGGCACCTTTAGGAATGCAATGTGGCTGTTTAGACTCAGCAGGCCATGCTGTTTGTGCTATGCTGTAGGGAGAGATTGAGATTTCTGCTTTCATATCATCGCTGTCATATCATTTTCTCAACTGTCCTTTTTTTCAGATTTTTTAACAAATTTTGAAAAAGTTGTACCATTTTGTAAACATTTTATGATGAATGGGCCAATATAAATAATTAAGGCTACAATCTTGAATTAACATAGGTTAAAATTAAGAAGTGTCCTTTTGTGTGGATATGAGGTTTTGATGTCACAGCGGATACAACAGATAAGTTTTCCCCTTTCATCTCATATCAGTCCACATTACTTACGTTCCAAAGAGAAATGTTACACAATCACGATCACACAATTCTGGTAGTTGTTTAACTTCTGCGTGTAAAGGTTCTCTCTTACTGCTGTACATTATTATTTAGTTGCTTTAAGGAAAGTGAACTAAGGAAAGTTGGTGTGGTGGGGTTGGAATGTGTTTTAGAGGGTGGTGTGTGCGAGTGTGTGTATTTGTATGTGTGTGTGTGTGTGTGTGTGCGTGCGTGCGTGTGTGTGTGTGTGTGGGCAGGACCTTTTCCTGTTCCTGTGTGTGTGTGTGTGTGTGTGTGTGTGTGTGTGTGTGGAGCGGGGTGGTAGGGTGGCCTGTTGGTGTGAGACCTTGTTATTCACTGATGACTCAGCTTTTTTTTGGATGATATTACATATATATATATATATATGCTTTGTGTATATATATATATGCTATATATATATGCTATGTATGTATGTATACATGTATATATATGTACAGTATATATTTATATATGCTATGTATGTATGTATACATGTATATATATGTACAGTATATATTTATATATGCTATGTATGTATGTATACATGTATATATATGTACAGTATATATTTATATATATGTATATGTGTGTGTGTGTGTGTATATATATGTACATATTACTGAAGTTAGAATGACATGTCTACAGTAGTGTGCAGAAATCCGAAGCTGCTGCTATTTTACCTTTCTAGTCAAAACAGCCATTACAGACATGTTACACATCTTTGAGCAGATATTTCTGAGGAGATCAAGATATAAGATGAGCTGAAGGAAGGTATGTGGAGTTTCCAAAACTGGATTTAAAAAAAATGATTAAATAGATACAGTAGTACCTTAAACAACCGTGCAAGACACGGTAGACCACCCAAATTGTCACCATCAGATAAACAGTGCTTAAAGCTTCCATCATCTGTGAGAGAGTTGAGAAAAGTACTGTCCATCCAGCACTTCTGTCCGTCCTTTCACTGTCAAGACATGTGCTATGGGACTGAAAGGCCTATACAGTTGTGGTATTTTATGATACTTGAGATAATATTTTGGCCTTAAAAGTACTGTTTAACCCTGAGGTACATAAAGAGTTCCCATCCTTCCCAAAGAAATATAGCCCTATTTTACACTGGTTAACATTTATATAGAAAACTCAGAAAGTATAAGTATACCGTAAGTATGGTAAATGTATATTATCCCACATGCTGAATTTGTAGAAAAGCAATATCTGTGTATGGGTTGTAATATATGTGTCTCTTGTGTTTACAGCTCTGTAGACTCAAACAGGAGCTGGCCCAGATGAGGCAGGAGCTGCAGTACAAGGAAATGGGAGTAGAGACCCTACAAGAGTGAGTTTTGCAGAAAACGCACAAGACCTGTGTTAATCTTTTCTTCATGCCTTTGTTTGTAGACTCATTTCTGTTTGCATGAGTTGCAGTTCATATCAAGCTTCTTCTTTTGTGAACATGTCTGTATCTGTGTTTGCTGATGTGCATGTCTACAGTGTCTCCTGCAAGTTTGACGTTGACCTTGGCAGGATTTAGGGCTTTCGTTATCAGTCTGTGCCGTCCTGGGCTGCGATAACAACTTGTATACGCAGTGGTTTAATGAAGAATTGGGAGGTTTACCAGCCAAGACTGAATTTGTTGTCTGAAGTTTGCTTCTTTAGATTTCTGCTGGAGCTGCAAAGCCAGTATGGCCAACAAATAATATCAGCTTCTAGCCATCATGTCAGCATTATGCAAACTCTGTGCTTGCCAAACTATGTTGAGGGAATAAGTAATTTTGTTATGGACTTTCTAACACTGTATGATGCACTTATATCTATGAAGCTCATCACGAGAATGTTATGTAGCTAGAAAACAAAGATATATTTTGATCATTTTTATAGAAAAGGCTGCTCCATGCACTGCTGTTGTCTGTCCCAGAAGCTCTTGCAGGGTGAAATATGTTGTATTTTTCCTCTCATTACTGCTAACCTTTTTATCCCATACTAGCATTGCTCTTATATGCTGCACAAACACCCCATATATATGTGGCATATGGAAAAAAACACTGAACATGTCCCAGCATCCAGTGTGGCTAAATTGTGGCGCTGTTTATGTAGTGATTTCTGACTGCTGAGTGGTTATGGCACTAACAGTCTTAGACCGGGACTGGTCCAAACAGCCCCCTTTTCTCCCCTCACGTGCTTACTACATACAAAGCCATTTAGACCAGTTTTAAATAATGCAGCTAACCAGAGCAGTTCAAATTTACGTAATGATGTAATTGTAAGTATTATTCAGTTCAGTGAAGCAGCAAACCAAACATTTACTGCGTAGTAGAGGACTCTCTTAAAATAGCTGCAGTGGAAAGGGCCTACTTAAAAACTCTGGAGCTTTTTGTTGTTTATTTTGTGTTTTTCCTCTTTTCTGAATGGCCTTCACATAAAGCTGTAGTAAAACAGCATTTGAATGAACTGCAGCAGGTGGTACTAGAAGGTGGTAATATATTTTTTTCTTACCATCTTAAATGTTGGGTTCCCTTTACATTTTTTTTTTTTTTTTTTTAAGAAAAAAAAGTGTGTGTGTGTGTGTGTGTGTGTGTGTGTGTTTCTCTGGAAAAGGAGACTCCACCTCAGGAAGAGGATGCACCAGTGGAGTGCAGAGAGCCAAGGCAGGAAAGAGAGAGAAAGAAGGGGAGGGTGGGTGGAGGGACAAAAAGTGCTTGAAAGCAGTTTGAAAAACACAGAGATATCTGGCAGCAAATTCCTCGCTTCTTCCTGCGTCCCAGTGAGAGCGCTTATCTCTTAGATAGAACCCAACTCGAGTGGCTCCCAGAATAGCAGCTCAACTCTCAGAGCTTCAGGAAGATAGAAGATAGAGGCACAATGACACGTTTCTTTCTCTGGTTTATTTTTTCTGTCTTTGATTTTGAAAACTGGCATGAATTGTTAGCAACTCCTGAAAAAGCCACGAAAGCACTGCTTAACAGTGATGATATTAAAGAGGACAAAAAAAAAAAGTTAACACACACCTCAAGCACTTTTCATTATCTGCTTGTGTCTATTGTGTTTATCTACAATCTCCAAAATGACAATTCTTTGCAAGTTAATAGTTAATATAAAGGGATTTTATTTCAAACAAAAGAAATAAAATGATCTAATCACTTAAATTGTGTTTTTAAAAAATTAGGACAAAAACGGTGATAACTTGCGTTTTTGTGGACAGCTACAATATATCAGAGAGGCACTGAATTTCTAATGCTTTTTTTGAAGGCATTCCATATTCTTTACAGCCAAATTAGTGAATGTCTGTATGATTTTTATTTATTTATTTATTTATTAATGGCACTACCTTGTTGGTAGGAGTATCTAACAACACTGTCACCCGTTGCTTTTTTATGTGACCCCAGTAATCCTTATGTTCCTTCACCCTGGGGCTTGTGCTTAGCCCTAAATCACTTCAGCTGGCAACAGAATCACTAATTATTCCCCGCACTGCATCGCAGCTATCCAATCGCACAAACAAGACGGCAGAAGGGAAATCCCGCTGGAAGTGATGTCAGAGAGTGACAGTCCTGTAAACAAGATGTCTGTGCAGGTTCTGCTGTGTTATGTGGGGCGTAAAAGGGGGAAGAAAGAGCTTTATGTGCCTGAATATCAGATCAGACGGGTGGTTTTAGCTACAGTGTCGCCGCTGGCTGTAGACACTATGCTGTTTTTCCCTTTGCTGTGGTTGAACTGTGTCTAATGTGACAGACAGGTTGTTTTCCCCTTAATAAGAGTGGCGGGCTTGTAAGAGTTATAATGAGCAAACCGGCTTAACCCCTTCAACTGCAAACCCAAGGCACGAAAGCCAGGCTTCACAATGACTGCTGCTTCTGTTTTTAACCTTGGTGCATATGTGGTGGGGGGTTCAGGAAAACCAGAACCAGAACACATAAGAAGGTCCACTAGGGCCTTCTGTTTTAGAACTCTGCTGTTTTTAAGCACTGTTTAGAGCAACTATGTACATGTGATATAGGCATGATCTGTATATGTATACTGTGCCTGGTATGTGTATGGTGCATTAGGTTTTTAGTTCCAGTGAAAAAACCAAGCAAGCCCTCATAAGGTATGCACATATAAATTTTGTCTTGACTGACTACATTTGAGGCAGTGCATGAGTTGGGAGGATTCCCGGTGGGCCGAAAGCGTTTTGGGCTACTTACTGCAAGCCACTGAATAAACTCACACATAAAAGCACAAGAGCATGCAGACAAACTATAAACGTTGTTTCAAGTGTGTGTATATGTAGTAAGTGCTGGAGCCTGGGTTTACTGATTGTAACTCATACAGCGAACAGAGATGAGATAAGGATGAAGTTAGCTTCTCGTTCTTATTTCTCCTTCCACTTTAAATGATGTAGCACTTCAGAAGCCTGTTTGGGCGCTAGCTTGTAAGTGCTGCACTATTTTATGTTGAAATAAGTAGCTAAGATCATCCTAAGATATCAAATTCAGCATGATAATGGGTTACTGGCTAACCCAGCAGACAGTTTATTAACCTGCTGTTTTCACTGTTTTCGAGAGTGAATTATGTGGAGATGGACAGCAGCAGCAAGACCTACAGGAAACCAGGGTATGAAAACGCTAGTTAATGAGGATGAGGAGACAGATGGGCAGTGAAACATTGACAGGACATTAATTAAAGTTACTTGGCTAAGCTACTTGTAAGCGTCATTTATTGCATACTGACTTATAAGTGACTGAATTACACATATAAGGACATGACTGTAACCACTTTCTATTCATCACTTTGGGGTAATGGGAAGTTGTCTTCTGTGATTCATAACTGTGATGTTATGTATGGTATGTGACCCCAGTAACGCAGTGTAGCTCTGGCATGTTGGCAAACGTAGTTTCATCACAAGTGGCTTGCATAGCGAGCAGTGATGTTAAAATGTCTGTAAAGGTGGGGTTGGGAAACCAGATCAGGTACAATGCTCTTTGGCCACTCTTCGGATTGTGTGGTCAGAACTTTCTGTTGCGTAATAATTGTATACATTTTTGATAGTTTGATCAGTGAGTGTTGGCTACCATGGCTTCTGTCGTGTCTGCTTGCAGACCTATTTAGTGTGGTGGGTGGAGTGGGTTGGCAGGTGTGGAGGTGTACGAGTGTGGTGAGTTAGGTTGGGTGGGGTGGCCGGTGCGGAGAAGTGGACAGACAGGGAGTGGGCCGTGCACCGGCTGGGCAGGGCTGCGTGTGGACGCTGGAGGTTTGAGAGGGAACAAAGCCCTACTTGTGCAGACGAAGAAAGAGAGAGGGAGAGCAGACAGGAGCTAGTGTTGGACTGCGCAGGTCCTGCTCTCTTGCTTTAACTTTCTCTCCTCCTGTGTCTTGCTCTCTTTATCTCTCTTTTTCTCCATCACCCCCACCTATCTATCTGTCTATCTCTTTTTTACTCATTGTCTCACTATCTCTCTGTCTCTTTAACTTTCTCTCCCTCACTCTCTCAGTACAAAAACCTGCACAGTAGAGTTTAATTATTGACAGCATGTGGATGGTATTCTGTTTGTTGTCAGATTAAAGTGTATTAAGAAGCTGGGTTATGGATAAAGGACTGTCCTTTAAATTTTACTTAAACTTCTTATTTCTGTGCCTGTAAGTGCCTTGACTTTTATTAGCTTAGTGTTCAGTAGGATCATCTAATGGGATGTTAATCTCCACTTCTAGACTACTTGTACAAGTAAAGAGAAATAGTGGTATAACTGTGTACAGAGGTGTTGGAATACAAAGCATGTTCAGAGGTGAGCAGCCACATTTTCTGCATGACTCTAGGAATGGCATTCTGTTACTCAGAACAACATTTCAGACATAACATTCATGCATGAGTGTGTGTGTGTGTGTGTGTGTGTGTGTGTGTGTGTGTGTGTGTGTGTGTGTGTGTGTGTGTGTGTGTGTGGTGCTTTGAGAAGGCAGACATTCCACGACGAGCGGCTTAAGCAGATCTAGCTCCAGTTTCACTTGCCTAATTATTATGCCTTTGAGACCAGAGGCCGCACTAAGTTAAAACAATATTATTCCGAAGTGACTACATGGTTAGGCAGTCTGTCCAGCAGAGTGAGCAAAGAGCTTTTTAACCTGAAGTGCAACTAGGTTTAAGAGTCTCTTTTATAACATCATGCTCTTGGTCGTCTCCGTTTAGTCGTGGACACTTTGTGTTGTTCTGTTGTTTGTGTTTTCTCTGCATGTCATGGCCCTACAATCCAGGTGTGAAAGTAACACCCTATTTGACTTCCTGAAGCCTTAATGCTATTCTTTATCTTTGCGATTGGGTGTGGTGGTGTGTCTTGTTTAAACTATGTTTAGGTATCTATATGCATAAACATTTAGGCACGACTGATTTATTAGTAGGAGAGAAGAATGTGGGTGTGTAGGCTCAGTTACTGTTGAGAAAGTGTGTGCACGGTGAGAGTTGGCAGCATACACATGAAGTGAAGTTACAGTGATTAAAAGTTTTTTTGATGATAGGAGTATTCAGATGTTCTAGCGGTTATTTTGATGCTAAGTTGAGTCATAAGGGTTTTATGTAATTATAAGACGTAAGGGGAAAACATGCAGCATAGGTTGGCTTCAGGGTGGCGCTATAGCAATTTAGTTTATCCTCATGGTGCTTCATAGCCTAGCATCTGTATATACGCCTGGGATACCTTACAGTCTACGGCAGCATTTGTAAATCTGCAAACTTACACAATTTCTCATTTCTGTTTATCATTTCTCAAACTGGAGTTACAAGAGATGTGTAAGATGTCTGGGAGCCCTCATTACCAAACAGAAAATGAGCCCTTCCAAGAAAAGGAAAAAATTCTTCCACGAAACATGAACCCCAGAACCATAGTGGTGTTATCTTCTCACACTGGAGGAATGGATAGAAAGACGTGTGGATTTTATTGATCTGAAGCAAGAGTAAAGCATGGGAGTGTATATTCCCATAGAAAATAAATGATCTTGTATGTAATATCTCTACATGTATACGTTCTGTAGCTCTTTTAGTTGTTCTTGTAGATGCTTCGGAGAAAGAAATGTGCTGTTCAGCCACTGTGTCACTGGGTAGCTTTTCGTGATCATTTTATTGTCTGTTTGAAAGGAACACAATATCAGTGAGCAGTTCTTTTTGTGTCAGTTATCAGATTGGAAGGATGGAACAGTTACACATTTTCATCATACATATTGCTTACTAACCATTACTGATTTATATGGCAAATCATACGTTTTAGGAAATGCGTGTATGTATGTATGTTTTTATTTATTTGAGTGAAATTGTGACAGTAGTGTGTGTATCTGTTTCCCTTTACAGAATTGACCGGAAGATGTCCAGCAGTCAGACCAACTACAAGCTGGACGAGGCGCAGGCCATCTTCAATGAACTGCGGAGCATTAGGAAGGCCATTAGTTCGGGCGAGAAGGAGAGGCAGGACCTCATCCAGGTCAGCCACTTTCTCAGCATAGGCTCTACTCTGTCTTGCTTGGTCACCTGACTGGTTATTTAGGTGGAGGTGAGATGGGTCCTGCCATGTTGTCTTAAGGCTTACTGATTTTAGCTTGTAAGCCGTTCTCAGTAGTTTGGCTGTGTCTTGGTGTCCTACCCAAGAGACCGCTTTCCGGCCTTCTCACTGTTTATTGTCTAAATGTGAGCTGCAGTTACAGTTCATTTTCAGTCATAACCTGCTCAATACTGCCACCTTGTGGTAGATATTTTATTCTAATGTAGTTAGTTTGTCTGTTTTTACTGAAACGTGTTTTAAAATGTTACAGAATTACATAACTGATCCACCTACATGTGTGTTGGTTGTAAGGTTTGTACTGATTAACAAAAGTGGTCAGTCTGTTACTTATTCCTTTGTCCTTTCTCTATTGGTCTGTGTGCCTCAGAGCCTGGCGAAGCTGACAGTGAATTTCCACAGCCTTTCCATCGGTGATTCCATAAACGAGGTGGCCAACAATGTTGGACCTTTGAGCGACTCCTGCAGCATGCAGCAGTACACAGACACCGGCTGCCAGACGGACCTGATTGGGGAGGTTGGTTTGTTTGTTTTTATGGGGATTATGTGAACATAACAGAAATTCTTTCAGAATAAGTTCTTTGGAATGTATCTCATTCAGGTCTAGACAAATTTACACTGGCCGTTTGGGCCACCAACTGTATCAAACTTATGAACAAAATTGAGAATTTGTGGCCAGAATAACTGACATTTTTAGTAGACATTTATCTTATTTATATTATATATATCAACAGACTTCAGCAGTCAGTAGCACAGTATTTATGATGCCAGCTCAGCAGGTGGTGGGACTGGGTTGGGTTTTGGGGGGAGGCTGGATTCTCCTCATTAGCTATTGCGGAGGTTGCAGTTATTAAATAGCAACAAAATCTTATTTATCTAATTAGTTCTGAGTCCAAACAAATACGTGTGTTCAAAGGAATTATAGTCAAAAGAACAAGTGGCCCTTCAAGGTACAGTCTTTACATGCACAGTCTAGCCTTGATGTTTATACTACTTGACATTTTTAAAACACCAAAAGGGAAGCCAACCCAGTCACTAAAGTTTCTAAAATGCTGACAGAACTGTCAAATGATATATTTTTTGTGCTTTGCTTGTAAACTGTATATTTGAACCCAGCTGCTGTTATGTCTTTCTAAACTGCACTTAAAGATAGAAATGCACCATTTACATGCATAACAATCTTCACTCTGTTAGTATACAGCAGGTTTCTACGTTTCAAAGCTATTGTGAACTTTTTTAAAAGCATTGTATTAATATAGTTGCTTAGTTTTAAGGTCATTTACTTACGATTGCTTGTCCATTCTTTTTTCCATTGTAAGAAACAAGAGACAGTTTTACCTCTGCTAAACATTTATTCAGACAGCTGTGAGAAATATACTGACTGTATTTGTGTAGGTTTGCATCTACTGTAATGTTTACCTCTGGTTGTGACTGAGTGCAGGATCCGTTTTGTGATTTGCAAACTTTCTCAGTTTGGTTCCCAGGAGTCATCACCATTGGTTGACAAAATCAAACTCAACTGGCAGTATGAAGAGGCCAAGAAAAAGTGAGTCCTGTTTTCCATGTGTCTGTAAAGTACTGAGATTGCTGTATTGCTGAAATACTACTACTTTCTTTTTTACATTCAAAATTTAGTTTTTGCTTGTGAAGATATACTTTTCTACTGATTCACTGGCACTTAAGGAATTTGAAGGATAATTCAATTCAGATCATGTTGCATTTGATCCTTTTCTTTGTTGAAGCTCTTTCAGTTCCCTGTAATAGAAGTGCTTCTGAACACACTCCTCGCTGAGCTAAGAGGCTGGTGATCACACGCTTCATCAGCCATGTGGCTCAGTCTGTCTCAGCTGGTTTTTAGTGAAATCATAGCACAGTTTTCTTGGTGCTTTTAAAGTGACACTTCAGCAAAAAGAAAATTTACAATTTACCATATACAGGTGTACTGAGAAGACACTGGTCCCTAAGGAGTATGTTACAGTGCTCTTCGGTCTGTAACAAGTGCAGTACTGGCACTACTGACAGATGTAGCGGTAGAGCAGGGATGTCCTGTATGTTTTTCTGCGGGCTACAAGTGGACTGCTTTACAAGATGCGTGTTGCCATAGCAACGGTGCTAGCCACAGAGCTCCAAGTGTGACGTCAAGGGGAGAAATGGAGGCGGAGAGCAGGAGGGATGGAGGAATGGAGAGGGGGAAAAAACCTGTGGAAACTTGCATGCTCTGCGACTGAGTCATGGCGTCTGAACTCCAAAACACACAAACACGCATTCAGAGCCATCTTTCAGTAACTCACCCGCATTGTACAACGTGCGTGATCACTGTCACACACCTGACCCACCACTTTTACAGACAGCAGATACAGTCAAATGCGTAAGTCTGAACACCCCTGCTCAATTTGCATTTTGTTGATTTTTTGTTTTTTGTTTTTTTACACAGTGACAATAAATACAAAAATATAACAAATTCTGCACATTTTAATGCACATTTTTGGAGGACTGTACCTCTTTAGGATTGAAGCCTCCTGCTGCGTAGCACCCCTTTTCCATCTTTCGCACATATTACATTAGTGAATATTTTAGGACTTTAACTGTGGTACACAGTTGTAAAAGTAGTACATGATCATTATGTCATTCGTGCATACATCAGCAGAAAATAAAGTGAACTAACTCTGCTGTTGTTAGATGGTTTTGAGTGTGGGGTGCTCGTAATGAGCCAGAGTGAAATAACTTTTTTAAAAAAGGTTATTTAAAAAAAATACAGAATAATATTAATAACTATAGATCATAAGTTTGCCACATGCGTTGATGCTGCTTGTGTCACCCATATCAGAAAAGTACACATGTAATTATGCAGCTGGATAAAGCAATTACATTAATGCAGCTCCACAGGTAATTAGTGGACTACTGCTCTTTAGGGAACAAACTTACTCAAGCAATTGTAACATTTTAGGGGGAAAAAAAGAAACATAGCATAAAATGTTCTGTACGTAGTGTGTGGTTACACTTTTCCACCAGAGAGGTCTCGAGATACTTACATAGTGTAGCTTTAAAATCATCTTAAAAGCACTTTCACAGCACCTACAAATGTGGTGAGTACATATTACGAGCCCCTGCGCATATTGCAAGTCTCGATGAAATGTGCATGACTTTGGGATTGTAAAGTCCTGGAGGGCGGTATAATAGTGAGGATCTATTATGTTCTGTATCTTACTCTCACAGAGTGTCCAGTATTCAGCACCAGCTGGCCCAGTTGGACAGTGAGAGCTGGTCTGGGCGCGCTGAGGCTGACCGGGACCGAGACTGTCTGCAGCTGCTGAGGGAGAAGGAGGCTCTCCTGCAGGAGCTCACATTGCTCTGCCAGCAGCAGCACCCCCCAGAGCTCTTCCTCCAGCTGGATGAGGAGAGGCACAAACTGGAGGAGGAGGTGCAGAAAGCCCAGAGCACACAGAGTCAGGGGGCCAACCAAAGGTCAGCACTCAGCAGCACTGCATGTAGACTGAAGGCTAATTTCTGGATAAGCATTAAATAGGGATTTGGTATCAGAATGTAGCCTGTTGAAATTAAAGTAAATGCTGACTGTGCCATTCTACACTAACTACTACTTCTTAGAAGATTGTTTAAGATACAAAGATAGTTTTGGACTTGAGTTGTGAAAAAGCAATATTCATTACTTAAATGCTACTGTATGAGGTGTTGCGGTTTATTGATGCATTCACAGCAATGTTCTGGTGTGCAGATTTAGTTAAAGTACATGGCGGCTTAAAAAAAAAAAAAGAAAAGAAAAAAGGCACCACTATCACAGTAGTACAAAGCACAGAATAGCAACGGCAGTTAACAATTCATTCCTATACATAATCACGGTATCATCACTGTGTATCAGAATGCTGGTTTAGAATAGACGCTTTCAGGTAAATAAGGGACCCTCATCCCCACAAGGGGAGCAGAGACAGTGCACTGCGGCACTGCTGAATTGCACATCATGAAGAGTGATACTCCAGAGATACATCAAAGAGATAATGGCCACACAAGGAGCTAGTGCAGTGAACTTAAAAGCTGAAATCTGAATGTAGACCACCTTTTTAAGTTAAATGCTTCACAGACTGTTAACAACTCATTCTACTATGATGAGATTTGAGGTCATGCCATACCAGCAGTTAATTAAGGAATGGGCACATCTTAAACTAAAGTGCTCCATAGTTCTTTTTATTTTATTGCATTTATGTATTGGCAGCCTTGTGCCATACAGAAAAGCTCTACGTCTGTATGTGTAGCTTAGTAAATATTCCCCATATCAGCCTAAATACACTGCCATTTATTGTTACTAGTAATGTTCAGTCCAGCCCTTCTGGGTGCAGCTATTTTTTGGATGATGGGTGTATATAGGTCTTCCTGTCCATATATCTATCTGTCTCTCTCTCTCTCTCTCTCTCTCTCTCTCTCTCTCTCTCTCTCTCTCTCTCTCTCTCTCTCTCTCTCTCTCTCTCTCTCTCTCTCTCTCTCTCTCTATATCTATATCTATATATATATATATATATATATATATATATATGTGTGTGTGTGTTACTGCTAAGGTCAATGTGTTTAAAGTATGTTCTCAACTGCTGAATATAATACTGTATGTGTCTGTGTGGCGTAGGATACTGCAGCAGGAGAAGAGGAATGTGTTGCTGAGACAGCTGGAGGAGGCCACTCGCATCACCACCTATCTACACTCTCAGCTCAAGAGGTACATTCTAGCTTTATGTACTGCACACAAATATGTAGAATATATAGAATTTATATAGAATAATTTCAGAGTTTCAGCAACAGGGTTTGTCAAAAAAGTGAACTCCATTTGCCTTGTATTCCAAGTATTTTTCCTAGCTTACTGTTTAAGCTTAAACTAATTAAGCTTACTGTTTGTTATTAAACAAGTAATGGAAGCTTTTGTACCCCATACCATTGTGCAGACTCAATGCCTAAATCATCTTACAGCCCCATAAAGGAGCAGTATGTAAGATGATGCAGTTTGTCAAATTGCGACTTCACAAAAAGTCTCTTACCACAAAAGATGCTAACTTCAGTCTGTGACATAACATTAAACTGTTAATTCTAAACATTCTCTTGATAACAGTATCTCATGTTGGAATGTTTAAATTAAATATATTTCATATTGTTTGCATCATCTTACATGGCTTCTTGAAGTCACAGGGAGTTGCGAGTTAATTACATGCAGACTGAATTATGGTCGGTGATATTATGGTGGTATCTGTAGAGCCATTATGAGCTATAAAAATTCAAGCCTCCAGATGCCCCCCAATAATGTTTTACCAATGTAACATTTTTCCCCATTTTTATAGGAAAGGAATTTGCAAGTAATTTACCACGTGTTGTGCTTTTAGACAAATGTGGAAAAATCTTATGGCAGAACTATGGTCACACTTGTGAGTCACAGTGACTCAGAACTAAACTCAGATTTGCCCTTTAATGACTGCCGACTTGGATTCGAGTCTTAGCACTTTATATGTGGATATTTTAGCCTGGGAAGAATATCACAGACAAAACTGATGAAATTAGGGCAGTATATTAAAGTAGTATATTAATTAGTATATTAAACTTAAAGCTGTAAGTAAATAATAATTATGAATTACTGTTTTGATGGTTTTCCTCTGGAACAATACTTTGACCACAGATACTCAACACTCAAACTATGCTTATTGATTTTGTGACGCTAGAGGATGTGCATAAGCTTCTATTGCTTAACTCCAGTGTAGAACTTAGAGTTGTCTTGACTGATTCACAACTCCTTTAACTCCTTTCTATCTTTCCATAGTCTCTCAGCCAGTTCGCTGACTGTGTCATCCAGCAGTAGCCGAGGATCTCTGGCCTCAAGCCGAGGCTCTTTAGCATCTAGCCGTGGCTCTCTGAGCTCCGTCAGCTTCACAGACATCTATGGGCTGCCCCAGTACGAGAGGCAAGAGGGCTGTGTGGACCTTCCGGACCCCTCCTTCCGCTACCTGATGCCTGTGGAGGCTCCGTGCAGAGACATTTCTGCGTTCGGCCCCAAACGCGTCCATGACGCTCCGCAGTCGCTTACCTCTCTCTCCTCCCGCTCCTCACTCTCCTCACTGTCACCTCCCAGCTCCCCCATGGACACCCCCTACCACTCAGGCCCACAGGACTGCCCCCTCACCCAGATGACCGAAGAGTACATGGAACTGGCTAGCCGAGGGATGGTGCTGGAGGGGCTCCGAAGCCAGACTCAAGCCCAGCAGCAAGCTCCTCTTCCTGTGGAAGTTGAAGCAGGAGGCCCCTCTTCAGCTCACCTTCTGGAGGGGAAGGGCCATAGAGACAGTGGAGTCCAAACACCATACAATTCTACAGGTAAGAAAGATGATTCCAAAACGAGTACTAGGTTTTTTTTTCAAGGGTGCATTGTATGTGTAAAAAATGGAACTGCATGGTTCTAAAAATTTGGAATGAGTCCTGAAATCTTATTTGTACATTATTGCTTACATGGACCACTGAGCCTCTTGAAAGATGTCTTAAAGTATAATTATATATATAATTGACTACTCTTAAAGTAGTTCTGAGAATACCTTGACTAAGGACTCTAGAACTAAATCAGTTTTGCATGTAATGTTGTAGTGTAAGTGGTATTACAAGGGAAACTCCACCTATGTTCAGTATTGTTCAAGGAACAGGACACTCAACCGACACACAGAACAACCAATTAAAAGCTTGCAATTTGGCATTATGTGTAGAAGGAGGCAGTCTTGAAAATCACGACACAAATAATACACCAGGAGACACAGTGGAGCATCTCTGGCTGAGACAGCTGTTCGCCAGGCCGAAGTTAGTTGGAACTTTAAATCACGTTTAACACCCTAAACATATAAGACACTCTGTGTGTGAGCAGACCGTCTGAGACAATGATGACAATGATGGTTAACTGAAAGTTCTTGTTTTAAATTCAGTAGTGTACTCTGTTATGGACTATAGCTCTTGGTGGAAGAATTATGTGTTATGTTTATTATTAAAAGCAATTATTAAAAAATTGGACCTAGTTAAAGGTTGGTGTATTTAATATTGTAGCCATTTCCTAAAACAGTAAGGAAAAGTTCATGGTTGTGCATGTTTTGTTTTGTTTTTCTTCCATGGGTCAGGTGTTTTTTGGGCACCACCACTCCTTACATGTTGCTTTAGTTCTTAATGGTTTTATTTAGTGAAACAAAATTAGTTGATAGTTCATGTGTTTTTTAAAAATGCATCATTAATACAGACTCTGGTGCACTCTTGTGTACTCCATGCTCTCTTTGGCCCCTCTCTCACTCTCTGTCACTCTCTCATGGCGGTTCAGGTGTGACCCTGCGCTCTAACAGTGTGAACCGGAGTGGTCGGAGAGCTCGACGTGTGTCTGCTGGTGTGAGTGAGGATGTGTTGGCTACAGACAGCGGTGTGTTTGAGGCCTGGAGCAGGAGGTAAGGAACTCTCATAAAGCACATTTAACACTATTTGGTATCCTTTAACTAGCATACAACAATACACTGACATACCAAAGACATGGGAGATAGCGGTATGTAAACTGATTATGAAGTGATGTTATCTTAGAGGATGGGTGTTTAAACGAGGCATGATGGTATGTTCTAAGGGGATGGGACATTCAGTTTTTTTCCACATTCTATGCTGGAGACCCCAAACACATATCCCACTGTATATCCCACACGACACTGAAGACAACAGGTCTCTACATTGGGCTCATGACAAGTTGCCGTGTATTCTACTGGGACCCTGCGACACTGGAGACAGATGGGATGGTTGCCTAACTGGATGCAGCATAATTTGATTAGCTAATTCATATCAGCTGTGTCAGGCTGATAGTAGGGTTGCTGTGCGATGCAGACCCCATGAAGCTATGGATTCCAGTTGTCAACAAGGCACTGAGCAGGCTGGTGGTGGTTCTTTACTGATATGGAGTGTTCTCATGGCATGGATTTCGTTTACTGGTCAGCCTAAACATGCCATTCACCATTACGTGCTACATTTTACTCTAGTCACTTCGACCATTGGTCCCAGGGTGTCCAGTAGTGATTTGTGGAGCATTCTAAGGAGCTCAGATGAATGGTGTGACCTGTACATGCACCCAACATGAAGGCAGTCCACTATAATGGCTCATTCAACACCCTAATAATTCACATCGCCTTGAAATAAGCACACTGACCAGTGTTCAACCTCACTCACAAGATCAGTTTACATGCTGCTGTCCTTTGACTTTTGGTATGCTAGGGTACATCGTTAGTTTCTGCTGTGAGAAGTGCCTTTAAAGATAAAGAACAAGGTACAAACATAAGTAGATCACATTCTGTTCCTCAGTGTCCATATGCTACTTCTCTGACAACACATTTAAAGTTTCTCAGCAGAACTGGAGCACTTAAATGGTGAACTCTCCCACTTCTGCACCCTTTCACTCACTACCAAACCACCTCTGATGATGATTTTAGTGGTTTAGCAACTTGTTCAAGCCAACTTGTTTTTCATTCCAAACTGAAAAAAAACCCTTATTCATAGCTTTGGTTGTGACGTGTGTAAAAATGGGTCCTATTTAACTTTAGTGGGTTGTAAAGAATAAATCATGTGAACAGCAAGTCTTAGTGTGTGGTGTCTGTATGCTAAAACTCCCAGCAGAACAGAGGAGGCGGAGGAGGTGATGTTTAGCAGAGACGCTCCTGACCCCCCTCAGATCCAGCTTGGACTTCTGTAAGTCTGTCTGTCTGTCCCTTTCTTTCTCTCTCTCTTTGTCATTGTCATATCTTGCTCTTGTTCTGCTTCTCTCACCATCTCCAGGTTTGTTTCTACCTCGGTCCTTGCTCAGTGATATGCAGCTTAGCTGTTCCAACTAAAGATGGCATGCTGTAGATTTGTTATTGATTTAAGCAGAAAATCATATTCTAAAAAAGCACACGTGATGTTATTTGTGTATTTCCTGCTGTGGGGTAGGAGAGTCTTTGTGCAGTTTAAGCATATTGGAACATTCTCGACTTCAACACTACTTCAAATGGGTTATTTTAAAGGGGTATCGGATCAGATTAGTTTTGACAGCTATTCAAGGGTTTACATCCACACAGCAGGTAAAAGTGGCCCAAATCCAATTTCTTTCTAGGTCACCCTTTTCTCTGCTCACATTCTTTAATGTGACCTGTATACAGCATCATTCTAATCAGATAATGCTTCTAAAATGCACAAAAGAATAATGCTTTACATGGCACGCTCACTCAGAGGTAAACAGTTATGACTGTCATCAGATGATGGTGTGCACTCTGAGGTTTTGGTTCCAGTGTCACCTACACCAGCGTCACAGAAGGAATCACAAAATTCCAATGAACTTTTTTGGCCTTAGCCACTTCTTTTGTGTCCCCGGTGTCTTGAAACTTTGCTTTCTGACTTTTTCCTTTCCTTAAAAACTGCAGCCACGTTAGTACACGTGTTTAAACACAAGTGCCTTGAATTTGTTTATTGTTCAAAAACATGACAAAGTCACATAAATTCAGATCTGGCACATCATTAATGTATTGGATTCCAATACCACAAGGGAAAGGATTTGGGGCATGTGGACTTGCTGTGTGAACACGGCCAAGGTGTCTTTATCTGTATCATAAAAAAAGTATTGTAGTCCCATCTCTAGTTCTAAGCAGTGATGTTCGAATTTGTTGTGTTCTTTATGTCTTCCTACAGGTATGATTCAACCTCCATGTCTCTACTGCTGCATGTGCTTCAGATGAGAAATCTAAGCAAAGCCACTGTGAGAGACGGCTACAAAGTGTAAGTCAGTTGCTTGTGCTGAATTAGCTTGCATCTATTTTTAATGATTGTTTAAGTGCCTAGATTTGTATTTGTAGAGGTTGCTCACAAACCTACTCTCTGTGTGTTTCAAAGCTTTGTAAAGGTGAACGTGCTGCCCATGGACTCCAGCCGGCCGTGCACATACTACTGTTGTAAGGCCCAGGAGCCTCGCTCAGCGCTCAGCTTTAACGAGGGCTTCCAGATCCCACTGCCTACAGGGGGTGCCAACGCCCTGCACCTGCAGCTCTGTGCCCTGGGACCCCTCGGCCACGAAGAGCTGCTTGTAAGACCCAGTTTATTTACACATGCGGAGGCATTTTCTTAACCATGGAAATAACATGTAGGCCCTGCTGCCTGCTCAAAGTGATATTAGAAATAATCTAAAGGAAGATCCTCAAACTCCGGCACTGCACAGTGTTTACTGGTCTTCAACATACCTGTTTCATCGATATTGCCAGAGGCTATGACATGCAAACAGATATTCCTGTCAATATCTTTTGGGTGTTTTGGCGAAGATCAATAATTTTGCAAAGCATCCACAGGCTAGTCTTCCAACATGTTATGTCCAGGGTTCTCTGGTGTTTTTTTAAACCACTGTATTGAGTACATGCATGAAGATGGCAAGAAGTGTGGTATTTTATCCCCACTCCTGGTTGAGAGTTTAAAACGATTAAACAAAATTGTTCTGTGTTGATAATGTTTGGGTTGTGTGTTTCTGTGTATGTCAGGGCTCAGTTCAGGTGTCCCTGGCAGACTGTGTGGGCAGCACAGAGATGCTGTTCCAGTGGCACCGTGTACAACTGCTCCAGCAATCCCCTAGCACTGTGGAGAATCACAGGGCTGAGCCCAGCAGCCTCTGCCAGCCCAGCCACAGTGTGGATGAGGAAGAGGAGGAAGATGAAGAGCATGGCACAGCCAAGGCAAGCACACAACTGACCGATTAAATTCTTCGTCTTTTGTTTTTGTGTAGCACCAATGTGCTGAAACTTGTCTCTACCTTTCTTACTCTTCTTGCCACTCTCCATTTGTCTGCCCCTCTTTTCTTGGTCTCTCTCCATCTCTTTACTCTCTTCTTTTCTTATTTTCGGCTTTTTTCTGCCATTGTGTGATCATCTCTTTTTCTATAGGTGTCTGTGGGACCTCAGCTGGAGGAGGTGAAAAGAGGGCTGGATCTGAGTGAGGAGGAGCTGGAGAGGAAAGAAGAGCAGGGAGAGGCAGTGTCTGAGAGGTACACATTTGTGCATATTTAAATATTATGTTCCACATTCACCACTTCAGTCTTTTATCTTACTTAGACACATATACAGTCATGCTTTCAAGTAAAACGTTAATACAGTCGAAGAGAAATCTGTAGCTCCACACCTGCACGCAGACATGTATTGAATAAGGTATGTGTTCTGGCAAATCCCCTTTGGCTTCACTCTTACTGTGGCCCTTTCTGCAATGTGTGTTCCAGGAGCTGGCAGGCAGAGTCTGTGGACAGTGGCTGCAGTAACAGCACAGCATTTGTCACACCTTGTCCTGAAGGCTTGTGTGCTGAGGGCATCTGTATGGCCACTGGGGGGCGCTGTGTCCCCCACTCTGACAGGTCCCTTGCTGTAAAGGTAATAACCCTCCAAAAATATGTTCTTAAGAATGTTTTCCAAACATTCACCACTTTTTGTCTTTTGTTATATTTTAAAAGGAAGTAAGGTTAAAAAGGAAGTGAAGAATATATATATATATATATATAAAAATATATATATATATATATATATATATATATATATATATATATATATACATATAATATATATAATTATATATAAAAATATATATTTATAAATAGACACGACTTCCACAGAAGCTTTCTTGGGCACATTGCTTCTGTACATTTTGAGTATGTGCTAGGTGTACTATAGGTTGAGGCAGTTAGAAGACACTTACAGGGTCAGTTTTCTTGTTAATGTTTGTTTTTAAGAAATCGTCTTACAGCCTGTATAAATCCAGTATCGGTGCTGGTGTTTTCAGTGTTTTAGATGTACACTTATAATTTAAATGCTCTCAGGTCGACAAGGGTACCAACACAGAGCCAATACGGATACAGCCTAAAGAGCGGCCAGGGCGCTGGGGCCATGCCCCTCCATTCCTGCGCAGCAGCACACTAGCCCGCTCACACACATTCTCACCAGGAGCCCGCAGCCAGTACGTCTGCAGAGTGAGTATCCCTCTTTTTAAATGGCTTGTGTATTTACATCTACTGATACTGCTCTCGGAATTTATTCTCTCTCTCGCTCTCCTTCGCTCGGTTTTTCAGCTGTACCGCAGTGACAGTGACAGCTCCACTTTACCAAAGAAGTCACCCTTTGTCAGAAACACTCTGGAGAGAAGAACCCTGAGATACAAACAGGTGTGCAAAACACAATGAAAGGTCATGATCCTCTGGCCCCCAATTATTGCAGTTTATTAGTATAGGCATCATTAGAGTATTTGCAGTTTGTACGCTACAGTATGGAAGCAAGCAGTGACTTTTATATTTCACAGTTAATAGACATGCTCTGTGTTTTTAGTGACCTCTAGTTAGGCAGTTATTAGTGTTATTATTTTCTGTGTGTGTTCCACATGCAGCAGCCTCACCGTTCCTCCCTGGCCGAGCAGCCCACACGTACCTCCCTGGATCTGGAGCTGGACCTCCAGGCTTGCCGGACACGGCAGAGGCAGCTGAGTGAAGAGCTGACGGCACTACGGGAGTTGAAGCTGCGGCTAGAGGAACCGGCCCCACGCGGCCCCTCAGAGCTACCCCACTGGGTCCTACGGGATGAGCGCTTACGCACCCTTCTACGCGAGGCCCAGAGACAGGTATTGACTCTGAGTTACATCTGCCCATGTGTGCTGACACATACTGCAGTCCTTTTTGTCAGGTTGTCCTAAACGTTTTGACGTTGAGACGTTTTGTCAGTTGTCCTAAAGGCAGGCACAGGTTCAAAGCTGGAACTGAACCTGACCTGAACCTGGCTTTTATGCTTTCATATATTTTGTAGCTAAAGTGCTTGCAAACCGTGCATGGTTGTGGTTGGGAGGACAAACATTTTCCAATATAAAACAAATATTTTTTAAATGTTGAGTGCATACATACAGACGATTTATACCATTGAAAATATGAACTTACTTTTTTATATGTATGAGGCACAGAGAAGGCATAGCTCAGAGAGATTTTATGCACACCTGCAGAATCTTAAATACGATTACTTCAGAGCAAGTTCCTTATTTGGAAATTGGCTTCAAATTTTGGATCATGTTCTTATGAGCATTATGTTGGCCACTTTTTAAATTTTTTTTTTATTTTTCCTTTCTATTGTTGTTGTGCCATTTTTTTCTCACTCAGGCTAAACAAAGCAGACAGGAGCAAAGGCAGGAGGAAGCTGCTGAGAGGAGGTTGAGGAAGGCCTCTAAAGAAGTGCTGCAGATGAGAGGCCAGAGCCACAAAGAGCCACTCCCCGTGCAGACCTTCAGGTGAGCACCAACTGTAACAGCTCACTGTAAACCATCCTGACATTCGTCTGTTAGAACAGGAATTCCATGTTAATGAGTATATTTTTAAAGAGAGAGATACTCAGGTCACATGCAGTGAAAGCCTGTCTTCTGAAAGTTCTTGGTGACGTACTTTGTTTCAACTTGGACTGTGGGCAGTATATGGAGTGTACATGGAGTGTATCAGTATCTTGGTGAATAACCATTGTACCTCTCTGTAACAGAGAGAAGATGGCTTTCTTCACCAGACCAAGGTTCAATATCCCCCCTCTGCCGGCCGACGACGTGTGACTCCTCTCCTTGACGCCATACTATCAGATATGAAGTATTTGTCTTGTTTGTATTCAAGCCCATGAAGTAATTAAAACAACCATGCAGTTATTACAGCACAAAGAATAAAATGAAAGATATGAATATGCAAGTTTCAACAGAAAGCTGCGGAAAGCTGTACAAAACTGTGTGTGTGTGTGCGTGTGACCGAGCGCGTGCGTGCGTGTGTGTGTACGTGTGGTTTTACTAATGCACACATGTACACCGATATTTTGTGTAATTGTTGACATCTTGGCTGATTTTCCCCGAATGTTGAAAAGGGGAAAACGGTTCTTTTGTAAGAGAACAAATTATCTTTTTACTCCTGTACAATGTACTTCTGAAATTTCATTGTTTGTGCTTACATAAGGCTGGAAGACGGGAACAAAGTCAGTTTAGACAAATTCACTGTACTGTAACTTATTTTATAGTACTTTTCCTTGAAGGAAATAAAAACGCTTCCTGCTTGTTGATGTATTTTCTAAAGCTTAAAACAAATAGCACTTACTGTAAGTGTTTGACGTACAGTAGAATGGAACTTTGGGCTGATTTTGTTTCTGTTACCTGATTCTTTAATGTTATTTACTTAATGTCACTTTTGATCCACTTTTATTACAGATGTCATTGTCATTTGTGCTATTGTTATATTAAAATTATTAATATTAATTATTACTTGTACTTTTCAATATATAGATGACTATATGAAACACTGTTTTCAGATTTTTTTATGGCGTCTGTAGGAACATCTGCAGTGTTACCTCTTTTGTAAAGATAAAACCATTAAACTGTAAAAGTGCAGGTTTTGTGATTATTTGCAGTCAAATATTTGCTTCACTGATACATGCATTATCAATATGAATGAACGATTGCTGAAGGCTTACGATTATGTTTTGTGCTTGTTGCTGTCATTGTTGTCTTTGAGCAGGAGAGGGCGCTGTGTTCACTCTATAGACCTGATTCTCTGCTTAGTCAATGCCAGACTGGGCCAGTGTACAGCATGTCTTTTCTCAGAATGATAAAAGTAGTGACACTGAATATAAAACTTTTGGTGGTGATCACCAATCCTCAGTCCTGAACACAGATATATTACAACAGCCCAGTAAAAATGGAAGGTATTGTCCAAAGAAAGGTCACCAGAAAGAGAAAATTCTGGCATTCCCCATCCTACTGTTTTCCTAGCTTTAGGAACTGCTTTCTAGACACAACATTGTGGCTTTTACACTGCATTCCAGCAAGCTGATTGTGTTTGGGTTTACAGCCATATCTAACACCAAAACAGGAAAACCGGGGCTCACTCAAGTTTAAAAAAACAGGCAGGAGGAAAATTGCTGTTGTAATCGTTAATAATCTTAAAAGTTGCTGAAGCATAAGGACGTAAAACTCCCTCATTAGAGAACTTTCCATGGTGCAGTTTGGCAGCTTATCAAGAAAAACCACACATTTAACGTAATTATCCAACTGCATGGGGTGTTTTCCCCTGAGAGGCCAGAGCACTAAACTGTGACTCTTAGATGTCAGATATCTGCGCTCTCAGTTTCCATGATCCCTGCGGCACTGAATTACTGGCATAAAACAGGACCACCAGTGCTACTGTAATTGTAAGGCCATCGTTTATGGCCTGTCCCACTTGGACTACAAAAATCTGAGAAATTGGCACAGGACTGTGCGTGTGCATGTGTGTGCGCGTGTGTGTGTGTGCGCGTGTGTATTTGGTGGGTGATGTTCAGAAAAGCCATGTGTACAGCCAAGGCTGTACAGTGGATATTGTCTCTCTCCACTGAGTGATGTTCTGGTTCACACTCTGTGCTGATGTGCAGAGAGATTAAGTGCAAAGTCAGCACAAGCTGATCTATGGAGCCATTGATCTCCTGCTGTCTTTTTGCAACCCCACCCCCCACCTTCCTTTTTTCTTTTTCCCCGTTCCTCTCGGTGTGTGTATATATGCATATATGAAATTGTGAATGTGTGTTAAAGCCCCACCTTGTTTCTGCACAGCTATGGAACTACGGTGGAACTGAATCCAACAAGGAGACAAATGACTTGAGAAATTTGTATGTGAAGCTACATTCAGCAGCATTTTTTCCCAAGCCAGAGATACTGTACATGTGATGATACTAGTAATAATATTAAAATAATAACTTCATATACACACACCCACTCACCACTTCATTAGAACCACTGCATATACAGAAGGTCAGTGTAGCCTTCTTTAGCTTCCATGAAATAGGGGAGCAGAAGACCCACAAGAGTGCCTCTGCTAAGGCCACAATACCAGACACAGTGCCTTACCTGGACTTGTGAGGTTGCTGACTAGATCCTGGAGTAATAGTAATGTGGCGTGAGTCATGGTACCAGTTGTGTTGGGCTGATGGTGTGTGGCGCATGGACCCCAGTTGTCAAAAAGGCACTGTGCAGGCTGGTGGTGGTTTTATACTGGTGTAGTCATAGCAGGGGTTGGGTTCACTGGTCCCCCTATATATATATTCTGTGACTTTTGCTATGTCAGACTATGTGCACTTTGTAGCTGTTTACACTCTGTAGTCCATCTGTTTTCTCTGCATTCACACGTACCAAAGCAACACATGCACTACTATGCCACCACCATGATAAATGTACCCAATGAAGTGGCTGGTGTGGGTTGTCTGTGTGTCATGACCTCAATCCACTGTTCTGTAATTATTTCAGGGATTTTATCTTACCTTATTATCCACAGCATGCATGTATTCTCCTGCTGATTTAATTGTCATGCTGCTTTCCTACTAATCACTCTCTTTCTGTCTCTCTTCTACTTCAAATGGGTTTTAATAATCCGGATTATCACTTCTGTCTGTGGCAGGCTTTCGGTGCATAGTTCAGACCGCAGCTATTAGAACAGCCAGCCAAAACTAATGGAACGTACTTTGTCCTTGTCAGCAAAGCACTATTTTGCTGCCGCACTATATTAAGCTTGGCCTAGAGATCTAAGCCACATGATACTGATCAGTTTTAACAATAATGTTATTGGTTTGATTCCGGAATTCAGGCCATTAAGGTTATTCCTTTACTGACATGAGTTTGTTTTCGATTGGATACTGATAGGGCCTTGAGGTAGCTGAACATATTCATTAGGAAGCAGTAGAGCGATCGAAGACCTTTGCTGTTGTACGTTTTTGGATTTAGCTGATAAAACCAGTGTCAACAACGTTCCTGTTCAGATAACAGTGCAGAATCCTTAGAAAAGGGAATACAGTCTAGAATATAAGCTGCTTCTGAACAGAAAGCTTTACTGGAGGCACTCAGACCAGGCAGACAGGAGGGGAATATGAAAGCTTCCCCTAATCCTGGAGATACCAACCTTTCACCTGTGAAGAATTACTAGTGCCCTTGGTATGTAGGATACACATAAGGCACTGTACTCCCTAAATCTATAGCGCTTTTTTCCAAGTGCCATTGGTGAAAACAGAGGTATGCTTAATAATAAGCTCTTTGGCTTGTAGCTTCTACCCAAAGAAATGTGGCCTTCTCTTCCTCCCTTCTTTGCTTTCTGTGCACCAGGCACCAGCCGGCACAGGAACAGGAAAGGCATCTCTCTTCGTCTTTCTTAACGTGGCACTCTATCCAAAACACACTCATTGTCAAAAAGTAGCTGCACCCAGAAGGAATCAACCAACAGGAATGACAGAAACGCTTGTGACTATTTGAGGTTGTCCGGTTGCACAGGTTTTTCCTTCTGACTCATATTGATGTGTTGCTCGAAAAATTCTGAAAACAATTTCAGCAGTTGGAAAAGTTTAAAAGGGGTTGCATGGTAGGGCTCCGCGAAGCGGGATGGGGACTTCGGGCACCATACTGGTCATTCAGATACTGCCATAGCCGCTGTTGCTGGCAGTGGACAGAAGAAGGCACACACCGGCGACATGACAAATCTGGGAGCCCTACATGAACCACAGAGAGGGAGAATCGACAGGTTGTCCAACATGTGTGCTGTGTTTCAACAGCCACGACTGCAGACATTCAGCGAGCAGTGATGCCCTTTCTGAGCCATTCTGTTAGTGCCAGCATCATTTGCAGACGGCTGCACGACGCAGGACTACATGCACGCAAGCAGTCATGACAACTGCCCTTAACACCACATCATCCTTGCCAAACACTGCAGTGGTGCCGTGCCAGACTGTCATAGACTGACTCAGAATGGCAGCGGGTCATCTTCAGTGACGAATCACGCTTTTGTCTTGGTGGAGGCGACCAACGAATCCGTTTGCGGAGGCACTGTAGTCAGCACCCAGATGAACGTTTTGCTGTCACATGTCACATGTACAGCAGGCCTGTTGTCACTGCACCTCTACCCCTACCACAAAGTCTACAGGAACTGCATGAGAATATGGGACTGATTATCACAGAACAACACTAGAACTACATGCCGAGATGACTGGCACCAGACATGGTGGCCCAAAGCCATAATGAGAGACTGCATCTGTATGTGTGGCTCAATAAGTATTTCCCATATCAGTGTAACTTATCATCATTAATAGTTCCTGGTAACCTTTACCTTCCTTCTGGGTGCAACTATTGGTTTGATGATGAGTGAATGAAAATGAAACTATCACTACAATACCGCTAACAGCAGTCTCCAAGAGAGGACTCTTCCAGTTTGAAGACTAAAGGTACCCCCTAACACTAGCAATACAAATACAAATATCACATCTGTATTTATTGGTCTACATTAGTGGCTAGATAAAATCATGAATTCCATCACACAGATGATGCATGAATATTTTATTTTATATTTTTTTATTTTATACAGAATTGTACATAAAATGGCAAATAAGACATTAAAATCTAGTGTTATATGCCTGTTTACACATCTATGTGTTACACATCTATTTGACCCCAGAATAAAACCAGCATTATTGGTAGATAAATAATTTGATGAGTTGTACTCATTGTTGCTGGTTGATAACAAGACACTCTGATGATCAGACAAAGGCAACATGTAGAAATGAACATAGGCAGGAAAATAAACCGAACCTCTAGGTAAGCAAGTTAATTCAAGCTACCTGATCACTAGTTACTACTAGTTTAATAGTAGCTATGGTTACCTGTACTAGCTACTTGCTTTCCATCTCTAAATTTTTCCACAAACTAAATTTTTGTTTCTCACTATGAAACTTTCAGTTTAAGATGATCTGCTTTAAACGTCAAAATAGTAGGTAAAACCACACAGCATGGCTGCTACTTACAGGTTGCTGTTGGGGTTGTGATGCTAATAAAGGTGGAACTGTTCCTCTCTTCCGTCTCTTTATTGTCAAACATGAAGCCAAGCTGCTTGATATTGTACAAGATTTGAGAAACTGGAGTCTTGGGACTAATGAGCTTAAGATGGCCTCTTATTCACTAGCTTGTTTAGTGAATTTTCCATTCCCCCTATATATACATATATATATATATATATATATATATATATATTCTATGACTTTTGGTATGTCAGACTAGGCAGTGCACTTTGTAGCTGTTTACACACTGTAGTTCATCTGTTTTCTCTGCATTGACACAACATACCAAAGCAGCACATGCACTAACATGCCACCACCACATTTAAAGATATTGTACAGGGTTTGAGAAATCAGAATCTTGGGACTAATGAGCTGAAGCTGGCCTCCTATTCACTAGCTTGTTTAGTGAATTTTCCATTTCACATTCAGTGGTGCCACAGTGACATTCTTAAGCTTGTAAGTGCTAAATTGGAATGGAACACTGGATTAAGAAGCTGGTGAACAGGAAGCCCGTTTCAGCTTTGTTTAAAGATGAACATTGGCTGACAGTTACCAGTGGAAACGGTATTAAAAAGTGCCAACATCATCTTCTGAGCCTGGAGCAGTAGATTTAATCAGAAAATCCGCCATATTCATTGCTGGCTGTTGCTTGTTGATGTTTGCCTGGGCTAGAACGCAGGCTGATGTATGCAAATTTTGGGTGCGTAAATATTCAGAGTCAGGGCTGTCGGGAAATGCCTCTTTTGCAAATGTGAGATCAGTATTTGAAGGAGAACACAACAGTGTTTGAGGTGCACAGTATATCAGTTCCATGTATAGAACTCTAGATTAAACTATGGGGTAGTTTTCCATGGCCCCTTTAACAACTTTGACACAAGTATGGTAATGATTAAGGCATGCTGTGTGCACATATGCCAACTTGGTGCCCAGAACTTTCAATTATTTGTAGCTACATGTTAGCCTTGGACCTCCAACACCAATCTTCAGCAATCCTCAGACAGCAAATGTGGTTTGGCTGATCTGCCCACTTTTGGAGTAAGGGGAAAGTTTTGTAAATAGGATTCTGGCTAAGCCATCATTTTAGTGCATTGCTCCTCTTAGTCAGTCATCGCTTAAATTCTTCTGGATGATGAACTGCACAGGTGCAGTTTAAATACGAATCGTTTGACATTTGCTGATTGCGTGACAAAGTTCTCTTGTGATTTTGTCTTTAGCCCCAGTGTACTGAGCCTGCCCCCCCACCTGTCTCTCCCCTAAACCATCCAGGGAGCCTCCATCCATCTGGAAAATGGCCACTTTCTCTTCCCACACAAACATCATCTTGCCAGACAACTCACCTCCCAGGAAATAGCTCCTCGGTATCACAACAATCATAAAAATAAACGCACGTATCTGATTTAATTTATCTTCCAAGGTCAGGCTGGAGTCATCTGGAAGTGATTGGAGAGCTGGTAGGCAGTCCAGAGCAGGAACGAGGCAGGAGGAAAGAAATGAAGGAGCTGGGGGAAAGTAACTGCTTTCAGTCATCTGGGAGGATAGTTTTAGATGGCTCTAAGAGAGAAAAGAAGTGTTGTATGGAAGCCTGGAATATGTGAGTAATAGAGTCATGTTTATTGGTTTCTCATAACCTGTTCAGGTACCATTGCATTTCTACACTATGGAATGAATATTTGTACAAAATTGGTTAAAAGTCAGAGATAAAAACACATTTTGTACTTTTAACTGACTTGTATTTATTTATATTTATTTTATTTTTTGTTAATTTTTTTTTACTACAAAACCCATTAAAACTTCTACTACAAAACATAAAAACTTCACAAACTTTTCCAAATGTGTCTGTAATTAACTTTTTAGCTGATGACAACCATAATATCTGTCATTAAAACTAAGTTTTAAATATATAAATAATAAATATGTGTTCATGTGGTTAGAATCCATGAGTGACAGGGATGCAGTTTTACATCCTGCCTCAAAATGCAGGGGTGTGGCTAAAATAAGGCTCTGCCTATGGATTACCTAACCTATTAATGACATGACAACATGGGACTTTATTTATAGAAATATAACCAAACTTTAAAAGAAATCAAAAAGAAAAAAAATCAACATTTGAACATTTTTAGGAATTTGGGACAGAAACATCCCAACAGAAAGTAGCATCATATCAAGCCTAAATATCATTTTAACTGGATTATTTTACTTGTTACCATTTTTGTCATGAATGATGATGAGTGGACCCCCAAAGGACCACCTAACCTGCAGTGGCATGGTAGTGACATTTGCTGCTGTAGTTTTAAACATTGTACATTTACTGTCCACTCTGTAACACCCACCTAGTTTGTTTGTGCAGCTTGTAGATGTAAAGTCATAGCTCATCTGTTGCTGTGTTCCCTAAAAGAAAAACCTGAATAGCTGGTCACCGGCAATACCAGCATATTTTGTGTTTTGGATGCTGGAATGCTGATATTGCACTAATACCTTGAGTATCCTCTAATACCGATACCTGATACCATCTATTGTCCTCTCCTAAATAACCATGCTGTTAATAATGCAGTATATTTGTCTGGATGCACTTTGTAGCCGTCTAAATAGCATCATGCTCAAACCTTGAAATAGCTGTCTCCCCTTAAGGAAGACAGTATAACCCACAACATGACTGAGCTATTCCACACTGCTGTTTTTCTTTTACACAGAGAACTGTTAGCAGCAGTTTGATTGGCTGGCACTGTTTACACATTCAGATATTAAAAATATAATTTCAAGGGCAACTTTGTGCAAAGGTTTAGTGAAGTGTTTACCTGATAGTTCAGGATGATGGATCATACTGGATTATACTTCCTTGTTTTTTTTCAGTCCGGTGCTTTGGTCAGTATCGGACCATTACAGATATTTGTGATCTAGTATGCTGGACAAATATAGAACCTTGGACATCTGTAATTCAAAGTTGTCCAAGGTTCTCTGGTCAGTTTCTTAAACACTGGTTGTCTCTGAGCAGCTTTCTCAGCAATAGTAAAGAGGCTGAAGAGCACTTACACCGGCAACACAGCCTCAACTGCAACCTGTAAGTAGCAACCACGCTGTGATTTTTCACCTATTTGACGGTAACACGTTTAATTTATTTATTTTAATTACTTTGTGTTAATTAATTTTGTTAAGATATATAGCAAGTAGCTGGTGTAGCAAATGTTAATCCTAACCTTGTAATAGCATGATGCTATATTTAACATTGTATCATAGGTTTATAAATGAGCATGCGAAACTACATCTGGGCATTTTTCACCTCAAACAAAGCTTATGTATGTATTTAAAATGTGGAGTATAGCACTGTTATTCCAAGAAATGTTGGAGCATTTCTATTGGTCAGATCTTCACAAACTTGTGACGCAAGGTAAAGACCAGTGGGTGTTTGTGCCTGTAAATAAATTACGTAAAAATATTAAATACAATACGGATTACCATACCATATAAATGCTTTCCATATCAAAGCAAAAAGGAGTATAGATATTTCGGATATACTGTAGATACTTTAGTGTGGATGTCTTATTGTGTATCTGATAAAATGACCACTGAATGCTTATTCAACACATACAGTATAGGCTGTATAAACAACACTGTATTGTAGATCTCCAGTGCCAATACAGTTTGAAAGCCTTACATCATTACTCCTTGTTTTTCTTTAGTGTTTTCCCTGAAAAATCCTTGGCCTTTCCTAGAATCCAGGAAAGCTGGCCTCCACTAATAATTGAGAGTCAGGGTAAGATTTGGGCTAGCATCACAAATCCTACACGGCATTAGCTTTGGTCACCAGTGCCTCCAGCTTTTGCTTCTGTCATTTCCTTGTGTTGGCTTTGGGACCAATTCATCTAGGTCAAAGGTCAAATTGCGGCAAGAACAAAAAACAGATTCCCTTCTCAGAAAAACTCTTGGAATTCTGTCTCAGAAGAATTGCGGTGGAGCTGCTGAAGCTACTGCATGTGCTCTGGGATGAGCAGATGTACTGTCACTAAAAGATGGAAAAGTGCTCTGTAATCTCTGCTTTCACTTGGAAACCACTAAACGTTGCAAACTGAAGCTCATGCGGATAAACGTTTGTTCTTCCCTATGAAACGTTCGTCTCTGCTCTTCTCCGAGTGAGACCGAGTGTTTTCACTTAGACACCCAGTAGCACAGTTATGGGCCTCTGAGAGCAATATTAGTGAAGACAAGCGAACTCCCCTTCCAACATCACAGATAAAATGCTCTCTGTGGCTGCACAACTCAAAGCTACAGCCTATTTATCTCCATAAGTGTGTGTAAGTCTATAGCCTGGCGAAAGTTTAGGAACACATTGCCTTCTTTTTGAGAATTCCAAAACAAAGGCAGTTGTCTTACACAACACACGCAATGCTTGTGTTACCAGCTATTTGCTAATACTTTGATTACATTTTACAATATTCCTCAGCTTCACGTCATCAGAGTGTCTTCCTCAGTATGACAAACAGGTTTTGCCTAAACAATGATTTCACTCTTTGCGCTTCCAAATGTTCTATAACAACTAATTGGAACTCTTTGACCCCAGTGCAGTTTAAACACCACTACTGGAAAACATTTGAGGCTTAAACAAACACAGTCCTATGTTTATTATTATAAACATAAGACTGTGATCAATATTGTCGTGTAATACATACAAACCCCAATTTAGACAGCCTGCGAAATGCAAATAACAGAAAGCAGTGACTTACATTTAAATAAAAAACATACACAAAGACAAGACATTCATGTTTACCTTAAAGACACTTATTTTGTTTTTTGTTTGTTTTATTTGCTCATTCTGTAAATGACAAGTTCCAAAAAGATTTCCATCCTTTAAGTTAACTAAGAGCAGTGTGTACTGTTAAAAACAGTTGATGACATCATGCTCTGGTATAAAAGTAGGATTCAGAAAAGCCCTACTTCTTTAGGAGCAAGGATGTGTCGAGGCTTGCCATGTTGTTTGGGAAAAATGCACCTGTGAATAATTCAACACTTTTATAACATTCCTCAATAAACAACTGCAAGGGTATTACTGTTTCACCCTCTATAGTGCACCATTTACAGAGTCATAAAAAGATTCAGGGAATCTGGGAAAATACTGTATCTGTGAGTTAAGGGCAAGGCGAAAATCTGACTGGTCTTGAATGGCCATCATAACTTCAGACATCTAAAGCCATGGGACTAATTTAGTAAACATGTTTAGAGCACCTGTATAGAGCTTGTGTTACGGCTCTCCCTAATAAAGGCTTAAGCCAAAACCAGTTAAGGCTTTTCTTTGGCCATGGCCATATTGTTATAAAGGCTTTTCAATTCAACGAAAAGTGCTGTAGATCTTCCTTTTTTTATGGCTGTAATCTTCAATCCCTCGACCAGCATGCCTCTGTAATAGATATCACCACAAGGGCTCAGCTATAACCACGGTATGTCACTGCATCCACAAAAACAAGATGGGACAGCAGATGCTAAATATGAACAACATATTGAAACGCTGCTCACTACTATGTCCCTAAGCTCATCTGAAATGGTCTGGTGCACAGTAGACACCTGTAATAATGGACATTGTGTCCTCTGGGCCCAGGGAGAAAAGGGCCATCCTAGCTAGGGTCTTCATGCTAAGATTATTTACTTATGTCTGTAAGAGAGAGCCAGGGTGTATCATGGTACGGGGGTGTGTTGGTGTCCATGGCATGGGAAACCTGCATGTCTGTGAAAGCAGCATTAATGCTGAACACATTTTGTGGCAACCTTCTTAGCAACATCTGTTTTGAGGACATCCATGCTTATTTAAACATGACAACAGCAAACCACATCCTGCACCTGTTACAACTGCATAATTAGAGAATGCAGTGTGGTGGAGCTACCTTCCAGACTTGTGCCTTCAAAAAAGCATGGTGCATTTTGTAGTGCAAATTATGACAATGAAGGCCCCATGTGGTTGTGCAGTTGGAGACTTGTGTTGCAGAGAAATGGCAAAAAAACCCCACTCTGCTTTAAAAACTGGATCATAGTGTTTTTATCCGCATAAGCTACGGTGCTGTAATACAGTGGGAAATGGTCCAAACGAAGGTTTATATATTACTGCAGGTTCTGCATATTATTATTGTATGCAGCAGTGATAGGAAATATACCATATATTGATGGCCAGCTAATTGGATCCAAATGTAAACAGAAACGGATTAATTTGTAAAACATACTAAACATACAAAGACTGCCACTGATTTCTAGTTCCACTACCTCACAGGACTGTTTGCACCGCACTTTAACTCAACCTGTATACTTGAACATCCAGTTTTGTTTTTATTTTGTTCTTATTTATCTATATTTATTTATCTATACTGAACATCTGTACAAAGCAATTTGGCTGTTACTGAACATTAAGCTGCTATTTTCCCACCTGCACTGTACACTTTATATATCCATACTGTTTAAACCACATACTTACTGATACTGTGCTACTCTTTGCACATGTCCTGTACACATACTGTACTGTACTGTCCTGTACACATACTGTACTGTACTGTACGCACACATTGTTTTTGTCTATTTGTCTTTGCACTACACTATATATATATATATATATATATATATATATATATATATATATATATATATATATATATATATATATAAAACGTATATATATATATATATATATATATACGTTATACTGTACAACCCTGTACTGGTATAATGACAGTAAAGTTGAATTGAATTGAATTGAATTGAATACTTTATTTCTGTCTTCAGAATTATTCCTTCTATAGCTTTTCCCCAGTGCAGCATCTTCCCACGCATATTCCCAAAAATTCATACTAGTTCTACAGTATCTATGTTTCAGCAATGACCAACATAACAACACAAACATGACATAGCATGTCTACAGCATAGAACTGCAACATCACAACAGCATTGCTAGTCATACATTATCAGAGATTTTGCCATACTTTTCACACCAGAACTGGGTCACACAGACAAACAACCTCGTCAACTTGTCAACACTCCAAACACTACCGTCCCATAATTCCACTCTGTGGCTGTAGCCCTACTCCAGTCTTTTTATTTCCACCAAAATATTCAGGTCAAGAATGTGACACACATGATCAGAGAAGATATGAGCTGGATCTCTGATGTGGAGAGGCTGAGTGCATCTAAGCGCCTGGGTCTTCTGCATGTGTGCACTCTGTTTACCACACTCTGGTCAGTGTGGCACTGGGCTGGTCATTAGCACTACAGGCACAAAGCCCACTTGTCCCTGGTTAATTAAATGCAAGCGGTGCTAAACAGGGGCCATTCAAACTGGCCACAGACAATGAGTCTGGACCTTTTGTTTACATTTATTTTACGTGCTTATTTGTTTGTTTGTTTGTTTGTTTGTTTGTTGTACATGTACTAATATAAACTGTCATATTGTAGCATACACATCATGTACAGGCTTTTTACTTAATAGGTGCATTGCTGCTGCAGGTTTGTAATGTATATAAATAAAAATAAAACTCAAAATAAAAACTCCACACTACAAAAAGCACTCCCAAATCTATACAACAGTGTAATGTCTCCAGTGTTAAACAAGTCTAAAATCTGGAAGTCCTATAAATCTATGCAGAAATGAGTGTATACTTATAATCTGACATTTAGATTAGCAATCATTTAAAAGAAGGCAGATAGAGCTAAAGCCATCCCATTTCATACGCATGTGCACACACTGCATAATGTAAAACAGATCTGGAAATGACCCTGTGCTGGTATTATGCTGCTGACCATCCAGTGGGTCCTGAACAAGTCTCCCTGGACCTTTTCGCCTCTTGTTTCAATCTAATTACATCACTGTGTGGGAACCATGTGGCCTATTCCTGCCCCTTTGTTCTCTTCCTCCTCCATCCCACAGAGCTGGGCATCCCAAGAGGGAAACACTCCACTCTGGCAACCCACACCAACACAACCAGCTTCTGTCATATAGCCCTGAGTCACTGCTCGTGTGTTTACTGGGCTGTAAATCTGGTAGCCAGTACACATTCCCAACCACACAAACACGTTTACAAACACTCACATAAAAAGACGGACAAATAGACAAGACGAAATAAAGAACTCATTCGTCTGAAGAATAAAATCAAATCTTCCAGTATGGTTCACTCTTTTGTCAGCTCTACTGCTGCTTTAACTCTTCAATCCTTCCAACCCCACAACCAACCAGTTACAGATGTATTCCCAACAAAAGCTCCCACTGGAGTCACTGGCATTATGTTCCCATTTAAACAGGCACCAACATTCATACAAGCAATTGCACAAACACACCTTACATGCCTTACAGATATCTTACTCATGAGCATCTAAAACGGCTAAAGGAGATAGACTGTAAAGGAGCAATATACAGTTACAAGATGATGCAATCTTTATGTAAAGATGGGTAGTAGCTAGTTACCTTCAGTCAAGCACATGTACATGTGAAATATGAATGGATTAAGATTCTCCTGAGTGCTTATTTCAGTTAGCGTATTTCAATTAGCATATTTCAAATAGCGTATTTCAAACAGCGTAAGTGTATCTGGTAGGTATCTGGTGCTTATATTAATTCGGCTTTCTATGTGTTTTTACCCTTGTTATTTACCCAACTATCTACTCTTACCTATCAGTTTAGGCTACTCTACCCACTTCTGTACCTACCTCTGTTCATTAGACGTCAGTAGTAGACATCTGTTTCTCTGCAACATGATCCATAGATGTCTTTGATATTCAGTCTTAGCTGTAGATATTTTTTGTTAAAATTGTATTCACAGTCTGTAATTGTACTGTAGAAGTGCACCTGTATGCTTGGTGGAGTGTAAGTCAGTGTGTGTGATGTCTTGTCCTTGATGTTTCAAATTTCACTCATAAATCCTTAGATCAGGGTTTCTCAACCTGTGGCCTGCAAAACACCTTCTGGTGTTCCCAGGGCCATCCTTAGGAGGAGCTAATAGTTGGAAGGTAATGGCGTTCATCATTAAAGTATAAACAAAAAACAGCATAAAAAAGTAACATTTAAAGAAAGAATAATATAATTGTGTGCAAACTACAAACATTACGTAAATATTAGATTACATACAGATGGAGATGTTTGTTTAACAGAGAACAAATCTGCAAGTATAACCCAGACTGCATCAAATATGGATTTGCACTGGGGGGAGGTGAAGATGCTAACCAAAAAACCCAGTGTGTGGAGTTCTTCAAATGAGGCATTAAAATCACAGTCCAATAGTCACAGTCCAAGTGTGCCCTAAAGGTTAGAGTAAAAAAGAACTGATGCTGAAAGTCAAAGTCAAAGTGAACTTTATTGTCATTCAGACTTTACAACAGGAGTGCTAAGCTGAAAGAGACTGCGTTTCTCCAAACTCCAATGTGCAAATGTAAACATAGTGCAAACACACAAGACATACCAGAAATATAACAGTGCAGATGAGACATAAATATAAATATATAAGGGGTGGAGGGAAAGTAACAAATAGGAAATTATACATTACACAGAAATATTGCACTTGTATAGAAAGATATTGCTATGTTTCCAAGTGATGATATTATTGCACACTGTAACATATATGTAAACATAACACTGTAGCTGTAAACCTGACACTGGAAAGTGATAAAGTGCTTGATAATAATTAACAGTGAGATTATTGCACATATTATTGCATATATTATTGCACATAATTTACCAGCATTAAAAAAGAGATATGAGTTGAAATAAATATTATATATTAATAATACTGTGTACTTTCTAATATTCATGACTAAGTATTTGACATTGTGTTTGTTCATTGTGTGTGTATTCAAGAGTTCAACAGTCCTGTTGCCAGAAAGCTGCTATAGATGTGTTCTTCAAGAGTCAACTGATGTTATATAAATGTTATATAAATGACAAAATGTGAAATAAATGACAAAAACAATTTTACACAAAATGTTGAGTTTTGATTTCATGTGGACTGTAATACTTTCTAGTGACAAACAGGGGGGTGCGAGACTGAAATGATAGAGAACCCCTGGCTTAGATCATTTGTGCTTGAAGTAGCAAACTAGATATAAATGGACTAATATGTCCTTCATAAAGCACCAGCTCCCTTTCAGTATCATTGTCCAGACTCTTTATTTGGGCCAGAGGTTTCACAGTTCTGATTACAAACCTGACAATAACGAAAATTAGCTTCCAAGTGGCTTTGTGGTAATAAGTGAAAGTATGTTTGTATGGTTACAGAAATGACACGAATCCAACCAAGGCTTCTTGTAGTCAAAACAAAGCAACTGCCAAACCCTAAACACACACAAGCACATTGTGAGGCTCAACAACACACTTCTGCCATCATGGTTGGGAGTGGGGGATTTTTGGTAAGGAGTTTGAGTTTGGCATTGGGTCATAATAAGGGAGAGGCTCATGGAGTTATCCTGGTATCTAAAGCTGGCTTCATAGCAATGAAACCTAAGTGCAACTTTAGTTGCTTAGAATTAACAGAAAAGCTATTTTAACTGGAGTTGTGTAATATAAAGCGTCCTTCAACTCACTTGAAACTTAACTTCAGCCGTGGCAAGCTACTCAACTTCATCAATCAGGTTTTAGGGAACAGCCAGAGACACAGATGCCACATCATGTGATCATGTTGCACAGCTTTGTTTTAAACCATTGATGGTATTGAATTAATGGACAAGACGATAAAATAAAATAAGGTTTATAGGGTGATTGGAAAAAAGATGGGCAGGTAGGTAGTTTTTGTTTTTTGTCAGATCACCTGCAAACAGATGAGCAAGTTTAACTGCTAATGCTAGCTGCTGTTTAAATGGCTGATTATGGCATTCAATTTGTCTTTGCTAACCTCATGTTATGGTGGTCTACACAAAGTGGAGTTTTCTTGGGGAAGCAAAATATGCAAATTATTATCAAGGACCTCTCATGCTCATTTTTTATATTCAGAATTAAATAGATTTGCATGGCTCCGTTTAAACCAACCGTTTAAAACCCAATATTTTTTCTCTTACTGTACAACTGTATTTCTCCTGTGTCTGAAACCCTCTGTTAAAGCTCTTATGGCTTCGTAGCCCTGCCTCCCAATGAGCCCATGAGCTCTGATTGGTCAGCTCATCCATTCTGTTCTTATTGGGTAACACCATCAGAGTTTTTGAAAGTGGTAGCAGCATCCTGCTACAAATTCTGCACCTACTGGCATCCAATAAGAATTGTGTTACAAGATGACATCACTTTGTAACAGCGAAAGGGCTGGAATTCCAGCAAGATGTACTCTGAGGCTTCTAACTTTGCAGAACCTTTACAAGCACAAAAAGCTACAGAACAACCTAAAGGAAACAGAAAAACTGTAAAAGCAAAATATACGTCCCCTTTAATGTTACATAAGGAGACTGAGGTTCAGTGACCTATTAAAAATTATACAAAGACAATAACAAGCATTGCATTACTTAAAAGCATGTACATATTTCTGCACAACATCAGCACAGTTCATTTGTGCTGGTGATTGTAGAGTCATTGCCTTAGAACTGTTAAGGACATTGCACTGAAACTAGAGCAAAACATCTCAACCACGAGATAGTACTGGAGAGCCAAAATGGAATATGAGGCATTCACCCATAAATCATATTCCTTTTTTGGTCATGTTTCAGCAGTTATGGTTATAAACACATACACTTACAAACACACGACTCCAGATTCCACTGCGCCTTAGAAAACAGCTCTACACCCACTACACAGAGTGGCTGGATGGATATATAACATTAACATATGACCACCTGTAAGGTTAGTGGTCAGCAGGCCTTATCTTAAGTGTTCAAGTTGGTACCATTGTGTTCTAAAATCACAGCAGCTGTGTCATATAACCGCACTGTATTTCATTCGGCTGTTTATGGGAGTTCTGACATAGGGAGGCTTCTGCGGAAGAGAGAAGACCCAGCTGCATAAACATGTCTGTCTGCACGGGTGTGGATGGGCCTGGAGAGGGGGGATGTAGGATCTTTTTAGGGGTAGGGGGCAGGTTTACTGCCTTGAAGATTAATCTTGCAGTTTTGTTTTCCCCTGGAAGGCTCAGTATATATGCAAACGGATGATAATGCAAAACAACAGAGGAAAATATACACAATGAAAAACGCTAATACATCATGATGCATTGATCTTAAGATGGCTCTTCAACTGCATTAAATTTTGGAGCATAAAATATAATGTCATAAAACACGATAGTTTAGGTCGTGAAATCTGATTGGTTAAGCTGAGTTCAAACCTGCGGTGAACTATTTAATATCCAGACATCTATGACATTAAAGCAACTCTGTGATTAGCATTGTTGTAGTATTGCTGGAGTATCTTTCATGTTGAGCTTTGTTGGTGTGCAATTCTTACATGCACAGTGGAGGTATATGCATTATACAGTATGTGGTGCTTAAAGGTTTATGGTGGTGCTTAAAGGTCCAACACCAAGGCTCATAGCAGGCGTGTGCCATCCAAGTGTCTTAAATGTTGTGCTCTTATGTTTTTGTTAGTGTCTGTGTTGTGTTTAATTGTGTTGGCCTGTGAGGTTATTGTGTGGCTGTTTGTGTATGATGAGGGGTCACCATGAGGTAGCAGTGTATGGCTTGTGTTGTGCCCACCCCCATGAGTTTGTGTGCCTGCAGGTACCTTTCTGCTGATGTCAGTCGAAGAGACCTTGCAGCAAAACCATGACCTCTGTGTTTCTTATGTAAACACTACAATATGACTGCAGTGTGCAAAGATGGCCAACTGAAAGTTCTTGCCCTGTCTTCTTTCATAGTCCTGTTTGGCAAAACTATTTTGTTGGTGGATAAACTGCTTAATATTATTTTATGTTAATGTTATTTATTATATATTAAACTGTTGATTGAAATTGTTGTTTGTATATTATCATTATTATTGCTGGTAAACAAAAACTCACACTCCATCAAAAGAATAGATGCACAAATTGTTGCATCCGGAAGAAATCCACCAACAGGAATAAAACGTAGTGGGTAGGTTGTGAGAAATGCGATTGATTCAAGTTTCACCTTCGGCAACGGATGTGATGTAAGCAAGAAAGGCCTTATCACTATACCTGACGTAACACCCATGACTGTCCTGAACACCATGGCAACGTCGCCAAAGACTGCGATAGTGTTGTGGCAGACTATCATGGAGTGAATGGCAACAGGTCATCTTCAGTGACGGGTCTTAGTTTTGTCTTGCTAGAGATGACCACCTGGTCCGTGTGTGAAGGCACTATGGTCAGCGCCAAGATCAACAGTTTGTTGTCATGCATCACAGGTCCTGAAGTCACTTACAGTATTTAGCTGACGCTCTTATCCAGAGCAACTTACAGGGTTAATCATATTACAGGTAGGCCAGTGTAGTGTTAGGAGTCTTGCCCAAGGACTCTTATGTAGCACAGCATAGTCACCCAGACCGGGATTCGAACCCCAGTCTCCTGCATGTGGTGGTGGTTCCCTGGCAGGTAGTGGTGTTACCTGCTGAGCTACACCAACCACTGCTTCATCTCCAGCCATCCTGCGAAATCTTGCTTTATTATTTCGGCCAGTCATATTTTAGTATTGAATTAATCATTAGAAGTAATTCTAATAGAATTTTGAAAAATGACAAAATAAAAGTAAGTAGATTTGTGATTCATGATGCATTAATTTCCTTTCTAAGAATCATTAATGAAATCTGGAGTCAGCAATACACACCTAGAATTATAAATAGGCCTCTGCAGGCTTGGCTGCAGATTTAAGGCTTAGAGTATTATGACTGTAGAAGAGAAGGTGTGGCTGGGAAAGACCCACCCACAAGACCACCGCACCCAGATTAGCACTAACAAACAAAGAGCATAATCCTGTGCAAATATGATCAGATAAAGTCACCCAGTCAGTCATGATACTGTCTGTCGAGCCACTTAGTGTACATACAGACTGTCAGATCTGTCTGTGTCCTTTTGGTGGGGGGCCAGTGTCTTCCGGTTTGTAGGTCAGACAATGTATTGTTTAGTCTGTGAGCTTCAAAAATACAACAGCCATGAAATCTAATAAACCAGAATGTGGTGTGGCATTTAAAAACTAATCTGGATTAACACTGATTTTGAAAGAGTGATAGTGAAGTAGTATATATAGGTCAGCCAATACATGGACATTGCTTAATGGTCAGCAAGGCTAGTCCCATGTGGGCTGCATGAAAAATCAAAGAATCTTTTAGTAGTGCTGAATGCAAATAAAAACAAAGCAAAGACGTCTTTGATATCAGGGTGTTGTGTGGGGATGTTTCCTGAGTTTTTGTTTTGTTTTTGTTAGATATGACGCCAAAAGCTTCCCGTCTAAAGCCCAGGAGAGCAGGAGCCGGAGGGCTGGTGCTTTGGAGCACTGAAGCTTTTGAGGTTCGGATGTTTTCATCTAAAACAAACTCATACAAAGACATAATGTAAGAAATATCTTTAATCACATCAGAAGCATTTACAGCTGTCCCCTGGCCATCACTCACAGTGAAGGCAAGTCTTTAAACAGAGCTCACACTGTGTACTTCAACCAAACAAAACAGAAGACTTTCAAATGCAGTTTCACAGAAGCTGAAATCTGCAGTTCCTGTAACAACGCAGAGACTTTGGCCTCCGTTTTAGGCACAGATCTCGTACTATGCATTTTTATCAAAATAGATCTGCCACAACCATTTCCTACAATTCTTAGGAGGGTACAGGATGGGGGAAGGTTTGGGGGGTTCAGCATGAGGAACAGCTCTTTTCTTTCACTAACAGCTCTTTTCTTGCGGTAGTGGTCAGGTGCTAGTGAACAGAGGGATTGGATGAAGGCCACTACAAGAAAACAGAAACGGAAATGTCCTTTCATTCTCCCTCCGGTCATTACTTCCTTCTCAAGCGGGGTAAAACAACTGGCCACTCTAAAAGAAATGCTTGAAGCAGCCAAAAGTCCCCAATAGCAGGACTGTACAGAATGTGAGCTGCCTACTAATCTCAGCGAAGGCCAGCCCACTGGGCCAGAGTGTGGGAAAGACCAGGCTGGTGCCATAAGATCAGTACAGGCTACTCATGATGACAAAATACATATACACACTCCTCATCAAAAGAATAGCTGCACAAATATTAGGAATCAGCTGGGAGGAATGAAACTTAGTAGGTAGATCTAACACTGTGAGTCATGCGAATGATTCAAGCTTCAAGCTCGGCTGTGCATGTGACATTTTATGGAGTGTCATGGCAGTGGGTCATCTTCAGTGACAGGTCCCACTTTTGTGTTGGTGGAGACGACCTATGAATCCATGTGTGCAGGCACTGTGTGTCACTATGGCAAAATCTGCATGAGAATATTTAAGCTGCATGGGCTGGTTTATGGCAGGACACCTTTACACCTTTACAACTTCATGCCGAGATGTCTGGCATGTTGTGACGCCAGTCAGTGGTCCACAGTGAATGAGAAATTAAATTAAGAAAAGGGTTTTCATTGCAACAACATGGTGTCTCAGGTTTGAGGTGGTCGGGGTAAGGGTGGGGGTAAGGTATTAATGATAAGTGAATGAACCCAAATGACATCTTAATATCCTAATGATTATTAGTTCATGGTTTAATGCCATGGTGTGGGGAGAACATAGTATCCCAGTTAAAGAAAAAAGATGGAAAAATAAATCTTATCTTCGCCATATGGGTGGGCTAATTGGAATGGCAAGCCATCAACTGAAAAGAAAAAAATCTTTTTTGGGCTTTGGCATCAGTGGCGCTCGTACCTGCCAGTATACTTCATGAGGCAGAAGGATATAAAAAGGCCTGAAAATACCCCAGACTAGCCCGCATATATGCAATCCATTTACACATTTCCTAACAGCCAGAGGAAAAAGTACATCATCGCATGCAAATGTTTCTGACCAGTCATGGCTCAGTCTGAGGAACGGAGCAGAAGGGATAGATTTACACAAATCCCACTTTTACCAGTGCATAAAAATGGGCAATGTGTCAAAAACCATCTCCACAGTTGTTTTTCTCTTCTTCGTTTTGTTATAATCCCCTCAGTTTCAATATGTACACTGTTAATGCCTGTGTCAGTTAGCAATAAAGCTTTTTACCAGTAGAGAGACTAAAAGGGGAGCCAGTGGGAGTGACAGCTGTGTTAAAGAAATGAGGCAAATGCTAATGCTAAGTCAATGTGCTTTACGGTGAACGCAAGGCATTTGGGGTCGTGTTAGACGCTGTGCTTACTAAACAAAAGTCTCTCATTTGGAACCCATTAGCCGCATGAGTGTCCTGCTGTTTCCCGCGAGAGTGCTGAGTGTGCCGTGAGAAAGCCTTTAAGCAGTGTTATTACAGCAGCACAAGCCTGACAGTCAGCTTTAAACTGACTGGCCTTTCCTGCAGGCAAAACGAGATCAGAGGAAGATGAACTTTGACTTGAGGAAGATGCGTTCTCTGCCACATTCTTTAGCAGGACGCATGAAAAAGCAGAAATATGTCAGGACTAAACAACATAAACAACTGATATAAAAAATGATCTATCAGCTACCTATCTACCCCCATGTCTTTTTTCTGTTTCTCTGATTCATTCTTTTCATTTTTTCCTTCTTTTTCTTTCTGTCTCACATTTCCACTCCATCCCTCTACCTTCCTATTTTCTCTCCTACTTTCTATTCTGCTTCTTCTTACTCTTTCTCTACCTCTCTATCTCTCACGTCTTACCTTACCACTCTATCCCAGTCTTTCTCTCTTGCTTAATCTCACTTTCTCTTCCTCATTCTCTTTCTCTCTATCTATATCTGAATTTGACTCCCTCTCTTCTTGTTCTTACTCTAGCTCCTTTCTCATCTTCTTTTTCACTTCCTATCTCTCTCTCCCCACTCTCTGCTCTATCCAGTCCTATCTCTCTCTCTCTTTCTCTCTCTCTCACACACCATTGTTACTCTTTGCTGTCTCTTTCTCCTCATGTCATCATCTATCTCTCTCTCTCTCTCTCACTCTCTCTCTCTCTCTCTGACTCTGTCTTTCTCTCTCTCTCTCTCTCTCTCTCTCTCTCTGCTGCCCCTGGGACTGTCTGTGTTTTTTGCGGACCCTCACTCTACAGCTGTACTCACTCCCCCCCACACACTCTCACAGTAGTCATGGAAACGCTTCCTAGAAGTGCAGACATTATTAGCTCTCAGTGTGGGTGTCTAGTGGGAACATTACTCCCTCATGTTTGTCCTTATACACCAGAAGCTAGCAACACATTATAGAGCGCAAACACAGTTTCAGTTTTTCTGACACCCATGCACAGAAATCACATTTCAGGACTCACAGCGGACCAGGTATCACCATTTATTACAGAACACATGAATATTAAATACTGATTGTGACTTGGTTTGGCTCCTCAGTTACATGAAAGTGCAGTTCTCTAGTAAGACAGGCAGAACAGAACCACATCCAGTGACACAAGGGTGGTCAGGCAGAGCGCAGTAATACAAAAATACCTTCACCTTAAACGATACACAAATTAGCATTGTATTTAATGAACAAGTGCATTCCTTCTAATAATAGTTGTTAATTACAGGACACCTCTGAAATACTCTAAGCTTTATGTTCCCATTGCTGTTTAACCCTGCAAACATACTGAGTGTCTCAAAGCGTCAGAATCAAAGCCTGGCATGTTCTATTGCAATTGAATGGGTTCATATGGCCCCATTTGGGAGGCCTCCGATGATCATAACTACATCATATACATGTACCCAGTCGTACGAAGAAGTAAATACACCCCATTAAAACCGTAGACGCCTTTACGCTATGTGCATATACAGATATTCAGTCTTCATGTAAACAATGTTGATTGGATTAAGGTGATATCATTTAACAAGTCACCCTTTATATAACTGAAATAAACAGAGAAGCAATTTTCCTATGTGGAAATAGCGAATACACCCATATACTCTGTCAGGTCCTTCAGATTAGCGTAGCATTAGAGAATATTTTTGAGGAACCTCTATTATTTAAACCTCAGATATGTGGTCAGGACTGCTCTTTGGTATTAAACCGTATGGTATAATTATGTCTAGATCAAAAGAGCTCTCTGAGGCCTTCAGAGGGAAAGTTGTAAATGCCTGTGAGTCTAGGAAATCTGAAAATCTGTAATTTCACTGTCAGATCATCTACAAATGGAAAAGATTTGAAACCATTGCCATTTTTAACTGCACCAGCAAACTTTACCTTAGAGCAGGCCACAAGATTCTCCAGGATTCTCTAAGATTCTCTAAAAGCACCAGAATTTCATTACAGGATCAAAGCTGTGATAACAGTGCATGAATCTAGCTAGTCGTCAGGGCAAGACTCAGGACTTCTGAAACAATGTGCCTTTGGACAGAAGAGTGAAAGAATGAGTTGTTTGTACACAGTACAATAACCATGTTTGGCCAAAGACAGCATTTGATCAGAAGAGCCATATAACCGCTGTAAAGAATGGTGGTGGAAATGTTAACTTGCAATAATTGTATCAACTATTCAAAACTATACAAAACATTTCATAGGTTGTACTTCCTTCTTCGCAGGACTGTGTACATACATATACATATCCTATTGTGCACACCGGGTTTCAAGTAAGCAGCTATATACAAATAAAACCTTTAAGCTCTAAATGGCTAAATATAGTAACACTCCCTGATAGGTCACTTTTAAGGTCACAGATTAGCTCTTTGACTTTCATTGATGTCTGTGCAAAGGAGTGATTTCTGAATTACTACTACAACAAAAAGAGAATGCCTTTGGGCAACTAACTGGGAGCAAGCTAACACTAACCATGATCTAGCTATTAGATATTTATTTTAAAAGTATAGCATTTCATTGTCTTCCTTTTTGCATATTCCCATCTCTACCCTGAGGGTCATAGCAGAGGTCAGCCATGCTGTAGCCCCCTGTGCTGAAGAAGTAAGTCCATTCACTTGATACTGAAAAAGTGAAATAAACTGGAAAACACTAAGAGAACACTGCATGGAACCTTTACCACAAGCACAGGTACAAAAATAATATCACTATGATTTCTTGAATTGTTACAGCTTTGGTCCTCTCTAAAATACTCTGCTATATGTTATCTGTCCCATTCCCAGGTGTTAATATCCCAGACCGTCCCTCAGGATGCACACCCAGGGTAAACTCATCATTAATGCTCTGTTCTTAACTAAAAAAACACATTTTAGTCAGTTTTTATATCTGTATCTGTTTGTTTTCTATCGCACATGATTACAGAAAATATTAATAAACACTCTGATATTAAACAGAGGAAACGGTACAGTTCATAAATTCAGTCACTTGAAAGAAACAATTAAGGGAAACAGCATTCCTGATGAGATTCCACAAGCACAGCCATTTGTAATAGATAAACACCAGCACACCTGATTGACTTTAGTTGCTAAAATTAAATTCGTCCTTTGTGAGCTTTAAGCTCTACGACTCTTTGACATCATAAGCCTTTGTATTAATCCGTTTAACCTTTAACCTCAGCAGTCAGTTTATGAGGTGTCTAGGCTGCTCTTATATACAGGCTTTAACGCACACTGAAAAAAGTGATGCTTTGACTTGACTTCTTTCAAATGTGTACAGTCTTCTGCAAACTTCCTGTTTACTTGGCTTTAACTTACTGGTAAAAAAACAAAATATAAAATGTGGTCTGTGCAAAGGTATGTTGAATTCATAGACGTAGACGATGTGTTAACTTAGTCTCACTTAGAAAATCACCAAACCATGTTGCTTATGACTCATTTATACATGAATACAATATTTTACATTGACACAGTTTTGTGTTTCGGTTAACTTTCATTCAGCAAAACCCCCTTCAGTGTTTTTCACGTACACATTTAATCAAGCAAACTGAATCCATCACTTATTTCAGTGCATCTGCCCAGCGTCAACGTATATGTCCTAAAGTCCAGCACCTTTTGCTGCATCACTTAAATGCTCATAAAAAGGTCACATCATCCTGCGACTGCACCCAGCGCCAGTGTGCGTCATACTCCAAGTGCACTTTGCTGTTCATTTTACAGCTTTCCAGCTCCACCTTGCCGTTTTTGTATGCTTTGCCTTTAGGACTGAGGTTCTTCCCCAGCTTCTCAGCCAGACGGGCCTTGGGGGAGTCCATCTCAGCAGCTCTCTTCACTGCACTGTCCAGAAGTCCATTATTACTCTTATTGGCCTCTGGATTATTAGAGTCATGGTTGTTCACAGGAGAAGGTCTTCCAGCTTCAGGGGCCCCTTTGGCCTGCCCGGTTTGGAAATCCTCTTTAGGGACGTCTGGTTTCACCTTTTGATTTTTCACCTGTGACACTTCTGTGCCCAGTTGGGCGGGACATACCACAGACTCTGCCCCGCTGGAAGGGCAGTACTCATCCAGATCATCTGCCAACGTGTCCAGATAGCTGCCGATGGAAATGTTGTCCAGCTTGTCATGGGGATCCTGCAGGCTGCTCCAGCTGCCCCTCCAAGAGGTGTCTGGGCCTTCTCCCAGGCTGTACTGGCTACTGGTTAGGCTGCTGCAGTGGCTAGTCAGCGGCCCGCGCTCCTCGAGCAGCCATTTCACCGCCTCGATGCCCTCATGCAGTGCCAGCAGCTGCTGCAGGATCCGCACGTCCACCGCCCGCAGGTGAGCCTGAGCAAAGAGACACAGTGGAACTCAGGTTAGCAGAAATAGGATGAAGGAGCAAGAGAGAAGTAGAGTACTGTAAAAAAGAAACACCCATTCGTTCAATTTACAGCCACTATAGCGATTAACTACAAGATTTCCAAGCTAGAACAGTATTATAAATCCAAAGCATTCCATTGCCTAAGAAAAATATGAATAATAATTTCTTTAGGCATTTTTCATTACAGTTTTCTTTGTATTTCACATGCAGCAACATTGCTACACTTAATGGCCATGTTGTCAAGTACATCTACCATGCAGATGCACTTTTAGGTTACAATTCCTGACTGTAGTTCATCTGCTTCATAATTTATCAGCCAGTTTAATGGAAACAGACCACCAAATGACCACCACTGACCAAGTATTATTTGAATGGTGGATCATTCTAAGCACAACAGATATCTGGCACAACAGTGGCTTGGTAGTGTGTCCCTTTAGTACAAGTCTATGAAGTGGAGCAGTGTGTCACAGAATTTATGCATGTGGGTGTCATTGCTGGATTGAGAATACTGTAAAGCAATCATTTTGAACCAATAGCAGCCCTGTGGTCACAAACTGGTCATGTGGGGTGGAGGAGTATTAGCTCAAAAAATATATATATAAGTATAAAGATGTACACCTACACACTGTACCAACAAAGTATAGACTAGCAAAGATGTAATGTATCTCACAATTTCTTGGCAGCAAGGCTAAATCCTATGCAATCTATGCAACACATAAACTGAACAGTGTTGGTCTCACATTGTTGGCACCCATGGAGGAAGCAGGGCTCCCCCTCCTTCTAAAAATCCCAAATGCAGGCATGAACAGAAGCAGTGACGTATAACACTGAATGGGAGATAGGGCGGCTAAAAGAGAAAAGGAAATGAAATGCACAGCTGTAAATTTGTTCTAACAAGGCTGATTGGGCCCGTGTGTATACGCAGCAGTTGTGCTTAATCTTAGTGTGAGTTCTGGAGTTCTGCTGACTGCTGATGAAAGCCAGTAGGGCCATTACAGTAAGTGCTGTTGAGATTTATGGAGCACTCTGACAACATCAATTCTCTGTAGTGAGGCCTTTGCCAGCTCTCTCCTCTCTTCTGCCCCCAGCATTTCTAACACTAATATGAACGTTGTTGCCTTATAACATATTTGCATTCATACAGCTTCCCACTGTAAAACCTAACTGCACTTCCTAATGCAGTAATTCGAATTTAACCTAAATACTTCAGAAATGTGGAATTACTAAAGCTGGTATGTTCAAATGGAAATCAATAGCTGAGATAGTAACTCTGTTATTTAGAGTATTTGAAGTATTTAAAGTTAAAGTAATAATAGTTTAGAACCTGTATTATATTTTACTATATATAAGTTGACTTAAAATATAACCAGGTCAGTAGTGAGATCTTTGTGAGGATTGTTTAAGACTGCATGTGATAAGAATCTAGAAGAATTCTACATTAGAAGAATCTAATGTGAAAATGTTTTTTGGTAGTGACATTTTGTAATGTTACATACTGATTTTTAGAATTTGGCAAACATGTACACTAGTTAAAAAAAGACCTAACTAACTGCTCACCATGTGGCCATGAGGGACAGAGATGCAGTGTCAGTTGTGTTGGCTAAACACTGTCATGCTATTAGCAAACACATCAGTTGAGAATTGAACTATAGCCATATACTGTGTCAGTTCATTTATCGACTGAAATAGATATACTATTAAGTCCAAGTAAAAAGTATATAGGTATGTCTTATGAATATGTTAATGTTCTGTGTAACACACATGGCTCTCCTCTGAAAAATCAGCTTTTAAATGAACAGAGTGCTCTTAAGGTGCATAATACATAACACCATACTGCTCTTTTAGCCCCTGGAGGCTGAATCAATACAGAGTGAAAATGGAGAGTATTGATTCTCAGAAAGCTCCTCTGACAATTTTGTGAATCAATACTGTAATCTCCATTCACAATTCAGTCAACACATTAGAGACACACAGGCTCAGGCTCCTCTACAAGACCTTATGATGTGTATAGCAATGCATAGAGCTGGCATAGAGCTTGAAGTTTTGTCTATATTATAGTCAATGTCTATATTATTGATATTTATATTATGAATATATATATATATATATATATATATATATATATATATATATATATATATATACAGACATACAGACATATATTAATCTATATTCAACAAAGTATTTTTTATATTATTAAAAACTCTAACTGTAAAGTGTCTGTGTGTTCTATCTATAATCAATGAGTTAATTTGTATGTACTTTGGTGTTTGTTTGCTATTTCTGTATCAGATGTCTGGGATTGGTCAGGAAGCTCATAGCAAACAATGAAAAACCGGGTTATTTGTTTGAGGACTTGTTTACTTACTACACTATAAAAAGAGCTGGAATAATAATTCTTTTTATATATATACTCACAATCTGAAAAAGTGCAACATTATATGTCGTTATATAATATTATTTTATATTTATATTTAAACTGCTTATCCTCCTGGGTCATGGAGGTGCAATGCCAGCGCCCATTAAGTGAAAGGCAGGAAATACCCTGGGACAGGCTGCCAGTCAGTTGTAGGGGACACATACATACCTCTACACCCATTCACATCTAGTGGAAATTTAGCATTTCTAATTCGCCTGACTGCATGTCTTTGGACTGTGTGAGGAAACCGGAGCACCCGGACGAAACCCGCTGACACAGGTAGAACGCCACACAGAAAAGACCATGAATACCCCGGTCAGGAATAAAACCCAGGCCCTTAAGTTTTTAATAGAGTCATTTTGGCTTAATAACACAGAGCGTGTGAATTGGCTGTATATATGTTAGACCAATCAAAAGCAACAACACCATGTTCCGTTTGTGAGAAATCACAAACAGGACAATTAAATGGTAGTGCTTCATGATAGAAAAAGTGGATATTCTGATCTTCTTTGCCTTAAAACAAACCTGGAAATTCATTTACAGAAATTAATTAGATTTAAATTGATCACAAAAATGGTCAGAAAAATCACAATTGGATAGGCTCTATCACTATAACAACGGTCCTCACTGCAGTAACATTTAACAGACTTCTCTTTCGCAGCCATGTATGATAATATATGGAGCAGTAATCTGCCCTCTCAGTGAAACACTCTGATGACGACAGCACTAAGCACCCATTCCTGCTTCCTGCAGCTTTTTCTCTGAAACATACTGAACTCCAACAGCTTCTGCCTCCCACTGATCTCCAGGCTGTTGCGGTCCATCTGCACTCTCAGAGCCCCCAGTCACAAATCATCTTTGTCAAAGACCTGCTCATGGATCATGCTGTTTTTCCCAGGTGCAGCTAAGCAGAAGTGTAGCAAAACCTGGGCTTGTATTGTACATCAGCATCCTAAGAGAAGCAGCACCTACCAAGAATCTGATTCCTCACTAAGATCAAATCCAGTCTGAGATCAGATCTTTAGGCATATGTATCTCATACCCTGAAATCCTGAACTCAAAGTAAATACAAATTTAGCTTGATACAAATTTGTGCATCATGAATAAAATGTGGATTAATAAAAACATACATTTTTTAACTGCACAGTTAAGAACTAAATTATTCATTATCGCTTGAATCAAAAACAATACCGTGGATATAAAATAGTCAAGGTGCATGGGATCGATTATAACAGGACACTTTTAGGAACCTACAATTTCAAGCCGAGATGTCTGGCATGTTGTGTTAGCAAACATGGTGACAATGCCATACTAAAAAACACTACTTCTGTATGTGCAGCTCAATAAATATTTCTCATATCAGTCTAAATTTAACATCATGTATTGTTCCTGGTAACCTTTACCTTCCCTATAGCACTGCAATCCCACACTATGTCCGGTTGCACCTATTCTTTTGATGAGGAGTGAATATTTGATGTTCATATTAAAACCATAGCTGGCTTTTCCTAATAAGCATTTAAGCGGCTGGTTAAGGCCCTGTGGCCTATAGGGGCCCCTAACAGCTACATATGTAGTAATTCTGGTATGTTATCATTTTTATTTACACGATTTACACCACTTGTGGTGCTCATTGTGTAGCCCCTAACTTTAAAGTCCATCAGTTAGCCTGTTTCGCTAGCTAATGTAATGTAAACAAAACTTAGGAATAAACATGTGTTACATTTATATGTATAAATGTTTGGGTTACATTAAGAACTTCATGTTCCTTATAAACATAATAACTCAGCAAATGTTCTCCATAATAAACATAAACAAAATCAGACTGAAAAACAACAAACATGCCGTGACAGCATTTAGTCAGACACGACCAAAAATATAAACAGGAGGCATCAAATAAGTTACTAACAATGATCGCTTGAGGCTTTGGAGGGAAATTTATTCTCGTTGTCTGTTTTAAAGCCGTGTTCTTACAGCTTTTACGAGGTATAGGTCTGTGGGAGTGCTGATGAATACACATATACAAATCATATTGTTATCAGAAATATCTAAACTTCTCAGCTAAATGTAATTTGACTGGGCCATTCAAGCTTCTGCATTTTATTAATGATGTGCACATCTGACTGAAGAACTGTTTTAATACTGTGTAGTTTGTATTCGTACATGCTGTTATATACTGGCATGGCACCAGATCTCTCTGGTTTTCAGCTTAACTCGCACCTCCTACATGAAACTCTGTAACCTCCTGTTAAAAAAACATCAACAAAGAGGCAGTGAAAGCAAAGCCATGGAGACCCAGACGAGGCAGTAAAGTTAGCTGTGGACAGTGTGTGACTAAACTGCATTGTTTACTGCTGACATCAGCCTTACTAATTACAGTACAAAAGAAAAAGAGGTGGACAAAAAGAAGGGGGGCATCTATAAGTTTGTGTATGTGAGAGGGCAGATCAACCGGTCAAACAACAGAAGCTAAGAAAATATATTTTACAGTAAATGAAAGGAAAGTGTGTAAATGAATAAAAAGCAGGGCCTAAAAATATTTATATAGTATAGAATATACCGCGCTCCTCATATTTAAAATACCTGTCGACAACTTAACGGCCATATTAAACCCCTGCAACATTAAAATGTCCAATAAAATGGACTTTTTACAGCTGAAAAAGTTTGCTTGCTAATCACTGACACTGCTGATGTGTTTGTGAACGCCTACGTGTCTGTACTTGTAATGTCCAACACACCCAGCCAGTTTCGGTACAGGATTAAGCGGATGCTTTAAATTAATTCCTCATACCACTTACATACATGTGCACACACACTCAACTCTTCAGTAAGTAAAAAACAAGCTACAGTGCATGGGAAGGATAGGTGAAGAGAAAAAGTGGCCTGGCATGTTGATGGTAGTGCCAGTGGTCACACTGTAATGTACTGTATACAGTCACCGGATAAGAAATTAGTCAAATCACTGAAACGTCCCTAATAGAGTGCAACTCCTCCAGGAGCACAAATGACAGCTGTGGTTCGATTTAGCACAGAGTGGACAAGTTTCTGGATGTAGTCCACAACGTTCAGCTACTCTTGCATCAAGAACTGTACAGTTGGGCCAGATTTGGTGGATATCTTTCAATTCTAAGGTGAATTTTCTGTAGACTGGGATTTTTGCCACTCCCGCTTGACCCTTATGACCATACGCTTCCATATTCCATTATTCCATTCTTTTATGGCCTTTGTTACACTCACAAACACACATACAAACACTCCTTTCTGCCAATCATTAACATCTGCTTTGCGACCCATTTTCCACACATCGAACAAGACATTCACTGCACTGTATCACCTTGTCTCAATCATTCAATCAGTCCCATCACTCACACCCCACAGGAATGAATCATCATCATCATTTTACCTCATCCACATGTAACGTTATACGCAGGAGCCTGAAGTTACTACCACCTTAAACAAACAAGGTAACTAATGTTTTGTCTAGTGAGCGTATATAGTCATACAGTCACATTTACCGAACTCTAAAATAATCTGTTTAATTGCCCATCAAAAAGTGACATTAAGTGCAGTTTACTTATGTTTCACTTGGCTAGCAAGAAGAGAAAGTCACAGGAAAACACTTTCTTTAGACATATGGATATTTTACCAAATATGGAGGTAAAAGGTGACTGTTAATAGATGTAAGCACATGTATGGCACATACATGAGAGAGAGAGAGAGAGAGAGAGAGAGAGAGACAGAAAGAGAGAGAGAGAAAAAGAGAGAGAGAGAAAGAGAGAGAGAGAGAGAGAGAGAGAGAGAGAGAGAGAGAGAGAGAGAGAGAGAGAGAGAGAGAGAGAGAGAGATGGCAGTATAAGCATTGGTGTGTGAGCTATGTTCAGACGCTCTGTTCTGAGGCTTTGGGCTGGGTTCAGTCTGGCTCTGTGCTCCTGTCTGAGGGTAATGGAGCCACTCATAAATCCACTTTTCTCCTTGTCTCAGCACCAGTGTGGCTCAGCACCCCTTCCCCACCGCCCCACTGCCTGCATGCATGAGTACATCCCTCAGTATTATTCCGAAATATTCCATTATTCCATTCATGCTGTAAGGCTGGCTAAATCTTTCAGAAACAATGTGTGCTCTTTCATGGAGCTGATCACTTTATGAGATCTTGATTCTAAAGGGATTTACATAAGCAGACATTGCTGTAACAAAACCAAACCGTCTCTAGAGAGATATCTATATGGGAGAAGGAGAAAATATTCTTATTGTATGGTATGTTCATGTAACAGGCTTCGGGTCTTTCTTCATGAATCTTAACACAATGTAAAAAGAGCGACACAAAAATAAACTAAACAAAAACAAAAACTTTATGAAAAAACAGCATGACAGAAATGATTAACAATACCATCATTAGCCAGTTAATCTCTTTGTCTCCTGTAGTTTCAGTCAGGCTAGTGTAGACAGCTCTTTATTTTCACAGCCAGGCAGATCCCATTTTCCCCCTACGTCTCCAGCTCTAATCCCTGGAATTCTCATTTGCCCTGCCTGGCTGTTTCACTCAGTTAAATATCACACCGCAGACACAGTGTGTGAGTGTATATTTTATGTTGTGCGTAACTGATGACGGTGCATCTCCCACTTATCCAGTTCCTTCATTTTTAAATTCTTTTGATATTACACCAAAGCTGAGGCATTACCTCTGAACAGACGTCACTTCCTGTGCTGACAGATGCTGGATGCACTAAGACGTTCCAGTGTGATTCTGTAATGAGGGTAAACTCGGTACTAGAGGAGGTTTTGAATCTGATATATTTCATCTCCTACTCAAGATGTTTCTTGCTAGGATGCCTTTTCTTCTATATAACCCCAAACAGTCTAGAATCACTGAAGAACCCAAAGAATACCAGAGAATCTAGAGCTCATTTCTATTTAGACTAAACACACACTGTATTTATACTCTGCTCAAGGATTGTAGATGTTCCGGATTGAAACTAAAGGCTTCAATTCTTGCAACGCCTAAAACTGACCCATCAGGATTTTATTCTATGGGGTATATAAGCAAATACAGCCAAGTGAGCTCTGCCATTGTTTAGGACTTGTTAGGACTTGAATTAGTCAGGTTAAGCAATAACATACTTGGAAAGCGACAGTGCAATCATGGAATGAATTTAGCAGAGGTGGGACCAATTCTCTGAGAAACAAAATGTCACTCTAGCCTGGAAGTCTGGAGATTCTAGATATACCATTGGCTGCAAATGTGAGTGGTGGGTGATTAATGCAGGATCGGAAAACAGCTCTCTATCAGAGCTCTTTGCTGAAGACATCACAGTAAAACTGTCACACGCAATGTCAAGGGCAACATGTACTTTCAAGTCACGTCAAAAACCGAAAATGTCCAGTTTTGTTCTGAACGCAGAGATATGCTAATATCTGTTACATGCTTTCAATCCAGAATGCCTGTTCTTAGACCCTAATGTTCACATTTAACCTAGTATGCTATTAGCTTAGTGCTAACATACTACTCTGATGCCCGCAGTGTTGCTAGCAGAAACTGGCTGTATCATAGAGAAGTTTTTCTGGTACTGAGTAAGATACATCATATTTAACATACATAGATTAACATATATATATATATATATATATATATATATATATATATATATATATATATATATATATATATATCCCTATCCTTTCTGTTTGTTTAGATATTAAAGATATTTAACGCTAAACTCACACAGCAACAACAACAACAGTTTTTAATGAAGTTCAAATCATAATAAAATGTGGTCTGCATTTTCTGCTTATGTACATAAAGGCAGGATCAGTCTGAAATGATCTCTTCCCCGACCAAATTTCTTAACTTCAATTCGCAGTTTAATTACCTACAAATAAGAAATGGCAGCGGAAACTGCATCGTCTGAGGGTTAAGTCATTCTTTTAGTGAAGTGGCGGTACTTTTACTAATGATGGATTTATGCTAATTTGCACACCTCTGCTTCGGAAGCTTTCCATGACTCATCACCGTAAAATGAATGTCACTTTGGCAAAACATTAAAGAGAACTCCAACAAACACAGCCTAAAGCTGCCGATTAAATATGACCTGACGCACAACAAAGTCACAGCACAGGCAACCCAATGTCAAACTGCAGGCATCAGGACGCATGACTAGACATCAAACCTTGCAGGTCTGTTCCACTCGCATACACTCTTTCTTTGTCTCTCGCACACACCTCTAATTATAACACACTGATAGACAGCCCTCTTTCACTGATATTGCTCTATGTCACTCTCACTGCCCTTCAGTGCCTCTTTGTCCTCTTACCTATCACTCCATATGCACACCCCCCCTCCTTCTAATCTAGACTGGGAGTACTCTCTTCCATCTGTCAGCACACCTTCCTCTGTGTATTCCATCTGCACAGCAGAAAGACAGAGAAAGCGAGCAAATGCAAAGTCATTGAGGACTTGCTGTTGGCTTGTTACACAGTGCACAGGTGCTCAAATCAGTGGCCTGCCGCAGTATATTTCTTGCAGAGGAGCCACAGGTTTTAAACTACAGTTGCTGATCTTAGAAAAGCAGATAATAGGAAAACACAATTATACCAGCAGTCAAGGGGGCAGTTTGTTCAGCATGTCACTCAATGGCTTCTATTATAAGAGTGTTTCAAGTCAACAGCTTTTATTTAATAAATGTGTGAAAATGCATTAAAAAAATCTTTTTATACTACATAAACGATTATTTCTTTTTCTATTCATAGCTGTTTAAAATCTGTTCTTGCTCTTTTAAGGAAAGAGAAAATTTGTAAGGATTAATGATCACGTTGTTGGATATCAGTGTTTTGTATACAAGGGTGTTTTGTGGAGAAGTGTGTATGTATACAAGTGTGTATACGTTTACCATGTGAGAAACAGATGCATCATCAGAACAGAACGGAGCCCCTAAGAGAATGTTGCTATCAGGGTTCTACAGGTCATAGATCTAACACCACTTGAAGGACAACTGGCCATCTGTTGACATTAAATAAGGACAGCTGACACATCGTCTTTGAATCTTACGGGTGTGGTGACACGGTGTATAAAACCTCTGTGACAATGGTCTGTCTTCGGACTGAGTTGGGCTGAGATCAGACAGTACTGGACTGGCGTGTCTTTGGCCGAGAGATGTGAGTGAACTGCGATTGCCTTAAAATAAACTACTCCAACATCTCCAGCCTTCAGTCTCCTGACTCTACCCTTCTGTGCAAGCAAGAAAAGAAACTACAACGTATAAAATAATTTCAGTTTACAGAAGAGGTCTATCGATGGGAACTATCGTCTGTGGTGCTCGAGGCATGCTACAGATACAGCAGATAAGGATCAGACTGAAAATCCCGCAGTAACTAGGGGAAAATTACCCCCCCCTAAACACACTGGGTCATGTTCACTAGTACTGTTTTTTTATTGGACGTGTGATGTGTTCTTAAAATGCATAGTTGCTGGCACTTTCGTTTTCCTGGGTGTTTTTTTTTGTTTTTGTTTTTTTTTTACCGAAGAACAAATCCCCAATAGGGAAGTATCAGTGACATCATCTTTATAAACATTGTGTGAATCCCAGTGTCCATATACTGTAAGGCCAAGCCATGTCTATACATGGATGTAAAAATTTTAACACAGGTAGAGAAAACAAACTGGAACGGGAGTTTTGTTTTTTTTAATTGATAAATCATCCACAGAATGCACAATTTACACTAGTCTTGCATTTTTCAAAGTTTTTTTAATCAGAGTACAACAGTAAAAACTCTATGTAAAAAAATAAAAATCTTTAGGGCGATATACTGAAGGGAGCTTGTTGCATCATGTTTGGTGGTGCATCTTGCCCCAATGTGTCTTCCCCCTTAAAACCAAATGCAATTCTCTCCTCACAACCCCTCATAATCAGATTAGTTTGTCAATTTTGCTCGTACAAGTTAAAATAAAGGCATTCATGGAAATCAGGAAAATCCCAGCAATGCAGTGATCGAGATGATATGTAGATGAATAAGAGGGGGAATTCTTACCCTGGGGGCTTCTTCCCCAAGTTACCTTACTATAACTACTAGGAAACTAATATGTAAGTCAGATGGTGGTGAAAGTGAGGAATTGTATGTGGACCCTGATATGAAGCCCTACATGAACCTATGCACTGCCTCTAACTGAGCCAAGTAAAGTTAAAGCAGCTCACACTACATAAGATCCGATGCTGTGCACCTTCATTATGATTATTCCAAGCCACTCTCTGGCCTTCGCTGCTTTCCTGTGGGCACATTAAAAGAGGGAGTGGAGGTGAACACACTGCAGTCACACACTGCCGCAGCGCCAGGTGACAGAGCCACACAGCATGAGGTCAGAGCCACTGACAGCTTATCAAAGCTCACGAGTAACAGAGGGAGGTGAGAAACAGCACCACAGAGAGACTACTGCATGAGGACAATCCTAACTATGCATCAGCTCTGTGAACACTAGGGAGTAATGGATGCAGGTTGCTATCAGCTGCAGGCCTTTGACAAGAGGAGGAGGACTGTTTATACAGAAACGGCACAGCGAGCACCTCTTACTGTACAGCAACAGTTCCGTTCATTTTTCCACCAGCCCCTAATATACTCAATCAGCCAAAACATGATTGCTTAAGTTTGCTATAGCAGTTTTGCACTGGAGCCTCAAAGCTATCATGGCTGAAAAGTAATGGAAGCTTATACCCTACCATTTGGCATCATCCAAATTGCATGCTTAAAGCATCACCATCAAACCACAATGAGTAATCTCAAATTTGCTTATGTGGCTTTTAGCACACTATTACTTACTGTTATAAATGGGCACAAATTCATTCATCAGGATTTCTGGTACCACTGCTTTTAATTATGCAATGCACCTACACCACTGTGTAGGTAATAGCACTGTGCAAAATACCCCCTGGTATTATTGAGTCCCATCCAGGTTGGCTAATCCATCATTGGCTGGCTGCTCACTCATCCGCCATAGGCAACAAAAGACATATGGCTTTATTTCTTATTTTTGAAATACCCTGTTCTATTTTAGTAAGGAGCTCTTCCACAAATCCAGTGCAGTCTTACACATCTCCTCTTTTGTCTTTAGATTGGAAAATGAGTACACTCAGTTCACTCTTTTCAGGAATCTCTTTAGGGACCAACTGGATGAACCAATTTGCTACTGCGCCAGCTTGAGGCAGAGCAGTGCTGCAGCTCTAGTTAGTTAAGAATACCATTTTGTGGGTGAAGCGGGTTAAACAGTGCAGTTCTCTGAAATAGAATTTGATCACCTATTTTGCATCAAAATGAAAATCTTGATTTTAAGACATTCAGGGGATCCAAGTGGTTGATTAGGGGGTGGCAGACCACCAGGAGCCTGTTCCATTTCACACCTTGAATGATAGTATTTCACACCGTGTCAGTGTCAGCAAGTCATTTTTAGATTACTGAACTAATCAGCACAGTTGAGGCAAGTGTATCTGGCCTCCTATACTTTCCTACCAGCTTCATAACACCCAATGCAAAAAACATGTCTTGATTGGTTAACTGATTACATTGGTCAGCAAATGTCACATTTGGTGACTGAGTTCTGTGCCAGTACTCATTTTTGTCAGACTTGTCAGACGTAAGTGGTATTTTCTGTAATTGCAGACAGCTGTAATCTGTATATGATGGTATTTAAAGAGCAACTCTGTACTGCAACACATATATGTATAAGCCATCTTATAAAGAAGGTTTATAAAGGTATTGGGCCAACATTGGGCAGCACAGCATATTCATTACCATATGATACAATAACTGTCTGAGGTAGCTTTGAACTCAGATGCATTTAAACTCTTTAGACCTCTGGTTCCTATCACCACTACAGTGATCAATTCTTGGTAGGTTTCTCTAAAATAAAGTATTTCACATCCAACCATTCTGAATGACTTTCATTACATCCTAATGATTTAATTATGCAGACATTTTGGAAACCTGGTGGAATTTGTTCCTGTCTGGAGTGCACATGGTAATCTTCTAACGCCCTGATCAATACTGCTGGTCACACTTCATCAAAAACAAGGCGGGCAGAGGCTTTATGTATGATGACCTTTACGTCCCTTGACATCTCTCTCCATCAGTCAAGGGACAGGTAGTGACTACATCTAGGTCTCATTTCCTAAATGGGTCTTTCTCATTTCAGGCTGTACCATTTTTACAGGAGCGCAGAGATTCGGTGTAATCTCCCAGTGGAGCTGAGGGGAATGAGTATGACAGGGTTGTGTGCACAATGTCAAGGGAAAGATGCAGTAACTCTTATCATGTGACATTTCTGTAGTTATTATTGATTCACTACTTAAAAATAAAAGGGCAGTATTTGAAATACGCTGTGGTGCGTCATGTTGATGTTTTATTGTCACCTGATAATGAAGGCCAGCATTTTTATCAGCATGCTACTCTTCAAACAGAGCGAACAAGTAAGTTAAAGGTCTCATACCCAACAAAAAGAGTCTATGGTGTTGACAGGTGTAACATACTGACCAATCCTTCTAGCCCAACACGTCATAAATCACCATACAGCTTTGTTACTCTAAAACCGCAGGCTGGAATGGTAAGAAGTGCTTTGTGTCCCTGCATTTTTTGAATGTGGTTGAACTGGTCTGTGGAATTTGGGCTGCAGCATGTGAAATAGGGAAAAGAGCAGGATGTAGAGATCAGGATAAATTTGCCCAGCTTACCCAACATAATTCTACTTGTCCAAGCACAATAACACATATCAGAACAGTTAATGTTGATTTTCACTTGTGGTTTAGTATTTAGACCTTTAAATGTGAAAGGATATATAGGAAGTATAGCTTCTTTAGAGTAATGGCACTTGTTCACCATGTATTCACTCACAAGCCAGCAAAGCCCACCCCAGAGCTGAGCCCTGGATATCTTATAGTGGCCATATGGGTGCTGTAGTAAATACATACATCACATGGGGACATTTAGTGCACATGACTCATATCACTATATGAGCACACTGGATTTAAACCCACACTTGTAAACACAGCATGCACATACATAGTGGTACAGAGTTGCGGTGATACAATCAGTACTGAAATATCTCTAGTTGCGTGGCAACCTTGGTGATGATTCAGTGGTATTCCAAGCCTTTCCCACAGCTTTCTCCCCTGTAAGCACACTGAAGCCATATGGATACTCCACACCAGATATCCTCAAGTCAAGTTACACTTGTTGTCACATGTGTTGATCTAACACTGCAGCAGATGAGAGACTGAAATGAGCAGGTATAATATTCATTATCATAATATTCAAAACCTCAAGTCCAAATCCTGCAGCAGGTTTTCAAATCCCTGGAGGCTGATTTAACACTTACTGTATCTGGTTGGTCACTTTGTCACCACACCTCACCAGGCAAGAGGAAGTGTCCCACAGCTAGGACTATGAGTGGAATACTGTGCATGTTGTGAATTATTCCAATGATACTGTCCTTTGTAAATGAGTTTGGCTATGGGCTTGTATAATATGCCTTACCATCTCCACTTTGAGTCTCCTGATCTTCTCATCCAGACCCTTCTTCTCCGACTGGCCGCCCTCCGTGCAGCTGGGCTTGGGGTGGCTCTGGAGCCCTGCGTCCTGACGCATCCATTTCAGTAACCCCTCTGGTGTCTTCCTTCCCACTTTCACCTCCAGGTCTTTTAAATCCGGGACACATTCGCTGCTACCAACTTCATCCATCACAGAGTGCCTTAGAAGAGCCTGCAGCGGTGAATCTCTGAAACACCAGCTATGACGGGTCACCCAGGAATTGTCAGGTCTTTCAAAGCAGTTCTTTCAATTCATCAAACCCTACGCATGTCCTGGTCATAGGCACAGTAAGTGGCTAGAAGATGATAAACCGACAATGATCCAAAAGCGTCTAGCCTTTTCCAGACTGATGCTCGTGTCCAGTTGTGCAGGGACGTTTGCGGTATAACATCATGTTACGGGCGAAGCCTTGTCCTGTCAGTGCTGGTTCATGTTTAGGTCTTCTGCTCTGTTTCTCGCCAGTCCTGGAGGCGCTACGTTCAGCACAGTCTTTCCCCTTCGGCTACGATTAGAGCGACAACTGATCGACGCACATTCTCCACCTGCGTGACAGCGAGCGCACAATAAAACGCCTCATTTCTTTTTCCACCCGTATTACGAAAGAGCCCCGCCCTCCAGCGCTAGGATTGGCTGCTCCGCGAACGGGAATTGGATCAACTAGCCAATCCAGACGCATGTCAGAATACGGGCGAGAAAAAACATAACACGGAGGCCACAAGTTGTCTACCGTAATAACTGCAGTAGGAGACGCAATACCGTAAAGATTCCTCTTATTCCAAAAATTAAATGATTAAATGTCTGTAAACCCCTTTTTCTAAGTTTCCAAAATAATCTTCTTTGTAGATCTTTTTCTAGTAATAGCTAATTATGATCTGTTCGTACCAAGTTTCTACACAATTACTATTACTAAGATAAGTAAACAAAGTCATTTAAATAGGGATAAGACATACCTAGTCAGAACTGTTTATGCCGGTTATTGACAGGAACCAGATGCCCAAGGTATTTAATGCTTGTACATACTACCCTACTTAAAGGTTTTACATGAAAAAATGGTTATAAATACTGCCTGAGACATTTCTTTAAGATTTCAGAGTTTGGTTTATGAATTGTTTGAAAATCCTTCATTGTAGAGGTGTAGGGTAAAGTGTGGTACAAAATAGTATTCAAAAAAAGCTTTCAGACTTACCACTATTGTACAAACTTACATATAAAACTTCAGAATATATAAGTAGGTTCACTGCTCATGTGGGATTTCAGTGGCCATAGTTGCAGTGCAGATGCATTGGTTATATTTCCACTGCAGACACAGCAACTCCTTGTTCCTATCACCATGACTGGAGAGAAATGTGAGTCTGTACATGTCTCTACAGTGCACCATTTCAGTGGGGGATGAATTGTGTACAAATGTAGAAAAATTACATTTACTTGTACATACACTCACTGAGAACTTTATTAGAAACACTCGCCAACAATCTCAGTGATTTTGACTGTGGCCTGATTGTTGGTGCTAGATGGTCTTGTTTGAGTATTTCTATAACTACTGATCTTATGGGATATTTCACATACAATAGTTTCTAGAGTTACCACTGAATAGTGGAATGAAGAAATAGTATTCACTGAGCAACAGATCTGCAGAGGGAAACGCTTTGTTTATGAAGGAAAAAAGTGAGACTGATTTGAGGTGACAAAAAGGTTATCTGGCAACTTAGATAACCACACCACAATTCTGGTAAGCAGAAATACATCACAGACTCATCAACATGTCCAACCCTGATGCAGATAGGCTATAACAACAATAGGCCATGTTAGGTTGCTGCAGTGCGCACAAATTCACTAAAACTAGAAAAGTTAAAGATAGCCTAGTCTGATGAATCTTGATATCTCTTGAGGTGGACAGATGGTAGACTTTCCCAGACACTGGATCTGAACACTTTTGAGACTTTTGAGACTTTTGACACATTTGTGGTATAATGAGAGAATGGGAGCATGTAAGAACATCTGCAGGAACTGCACGATGTAGTTATGTTGACATAGACCAGAATATCTAAGGAATGTTCCCAACATGTGAGAAGTGAGGCAGTTTTGAGAGCAAACGAAGGATCCACCCAGTATTAGTATTATGCTGTTTATAGAGTGTTCTGTTAGTGTATATTCCTGATTCTGCCACTGGTTCTTCTGCTTCTTATTTTTTGTGCATGTTTATCTGTGTGTGTGTATATGGAAGTATTTACCTACACCCTAATTACTGCTGCTGTGGCAACATATTCTGTGTTTTCTAGTTCATTTTCACACTTCAGCTATACACTGACCTGACATACTGCAGCCTAACCTGAGGCACAGTAACACCATATTACATCATATCATACTGATTAGGAGGTGTGACATCTGCCTGTCAGTTAGACTTTAGGGGGACAAACACCATCCTCCAGCCATGGCCATACCCAGAACACATCAGCCTTGCAGAACCCAGCTCAAATCTTTTGCTAAAATACTGTATGTGGTTTGCAACGGGTAAAATAACAGGCTGACTCCTTCCAACGGAGTCTTGACTGCTGGAGTTGCAAATTTCTTGAAAAGCAATTCCATTTCTCTCTGCTGCTTCCAAATGCTTTACTCCAAGCATTACTAATATTACACACATAAAACACATGGAATGTCCCTGTCGGAAGCTGAAGGGAAGAGGAAACTGGGCTACTGAGTGCTTGCACCCATTGCTCTGTCACTTTGCTGCTATAGCAGACCAAAAGAACAGAAAGATGATATCATCAAACAGCAGCAGGACGTACAATATGAGGACCTCCGCTCTGCTATAGTCATTATGGGGGGAAAATAGAACGGGAGAGGAAAAAGGATATCACTCAGTATTGACTTCAACATTACAACATATTCATGCTGAAGTCAATTCAGCTCTCCCACATATGGAGAGAATAGAAGGTTATGAACTGTCCTTTATGCACTGGTATGGCTGAGATATGTATATGAGATCATGCCTTACTTATTAGATTGGTATTGAAATTATATTGGTCTATAATCAAAGAGTAGACAGCATCTCTATCATATGATGTACATCACATGCGTTTCTAGTTTTTCAAGTTCTGCTTTTTAAGTGATCGTATGGTTACAAACTGTGCTTATTACCTAAATCCACTCTGATTTAATCTCATCTGAATGGTGACTGCTCACTACATACTTCATCTACCAAGGAACATGTTTCATACTTGTGGTAATAAGGCTGTAGTGTTGATTATTCACTGGTGTGAAAAATAAGACCAAGTTTTGGCTAAAGAACTCATTTGACATCTAGTGGTCAGGAGAGGAAATGCACAGTGGACTTCCTTCTTCAGCTGACAAATCAGGAAACTATTAAGATGTACAGAATTATTTACCAACGCTTGGCTTTGTAATGCCCAAAATATTTCCTCTTTTTTTTTTCTGTCATTCAAAAAATGGCACAGGCAGGCGTCAGAAGAATAGTTGTCTAGAAACAATATCTTCACATATGATCCACAAGCATGTTTTGGAAATCAGCCTGTAAACCATGCAGTGAATATTCTGTTCTCTTTACCTAACATAGTTAAATCATTAGAAGTGCTTACCTGAATACCTTTCATATCAGATCAGCCTGGCTATAGTACTGAGGAATACTGGGAATTCAAAATAATGAGGAAAACATGTCTTATGGCAGACTAACCGTTTAAATTTAATAGACTAAATCTATATAGTTATGTTCTTGCACCATTACTGTGGGCTGGTCTAGTCTCAAAGCAGGTGCATAATTTTATCTATGTCAATAAACAAGTCTTATTGTTCACACACCTTTCTCAAACCTGAACCCTTCCCAAAACCTCTATTTAAATACTAGCAAGCTGACAGTCACTGTAGAAGCTGAATACAAGAAACAAGAAAGCACTTGTCAAACCACATCATTCCTCACGCATCCACTCCCTATCTTCACTCCTCCAAACCTGTATTTCCTGTTCCTCCGATGACACAACGACATTCTGAGTACCTGTGTGAGTACATGTCCTCGCATTAGTATCTTTCTGTCCACAAGACCAAACGGACAGACATGGAGGAAGGCAGCACAGAAGAGGACATTGAGGCTCTGATGGATAGCCTTGCCTTCATCCCTGGACACTTTCACCTTCAGCTTCATCTAAATCTAGAGCCTGAAGGATCAGAAACTCTTCGCAAACGTGACACTCAGTTAAAGCAGGAAAGCCTGAAGGTGGAGCTGGAGGCTGAGACTGGGAGACTGCAGTATGCTGTCCGAAACATGCTGGGCCTACTGGCCTATCATTTGGGTGAACTGGGAACAGCTGAGGAGGTTTTTCGAAGTATCTGTCAGGAAGACCCCGAAAATCTCAATGCCTGGGCCAACCTGGCCCATGTATACGAGCAGCTTGGCCATGAACAGGATGAAAGTGAGTGTTTGGAGCAAGTGACCACTCTCATGGGCCCGGAGATGGATGAGAACCAGCCCGACTGTAGGCTGAGAGCAGCGAGGTGCCTGGCAGAACAGGCCTTCGCCCATCTTCATGATGTGGAGTTGGAGAAAGAAGTGCATCTACAGGAGAGACTGACCACTGCACTGACCCTATATAACCGTGCTCTTCACTATGGAGGAGAACTGGTGAGGTTTTCTTACATATATAACCCTCTCAGTAAAGCCCTGTGGTTTTTAAAAAATACGCTCTTAAAATAAAAACGTCAAACAGCTTCGGTACAATAGAGAAAATACAATAGAGGAAACACTTCCCTAAAATTATTCAGTGACTGGTTCATTAAGGAACATAGTTTGTAAATGAGATGTACAAGTTTGAGGCATGTTTTTATTAAAGGTTTGAGGAACTCCACATACTGTTCTATACAACTTACAGAGATTTTCAAAGAACAGTTTGTCGGCAACCATTCAGGCTCCATTATTTTTAGAAGGGTAAATCCTTTCTACTTGAATTTTATTTAATTTATTTTATTTACATACATCACAGAGTACATTGAGACAGATTTTTAAACATAAATCAGTGGCATTGGGAAGATAATAAGACATACAAATCTCATTGTGCTTCAGATATTTCACAGCGATTGCTTATATTATAAACACTGTTATTAAGCCCACAAGGAAGGTATAACTTACCAAGCCTAGAACTATAACTAAAAATGTAATACAGTTCATACTAAACTCTATCTATATTCACGCATAGCTAAAGGCACATGCATACGTAACTGAGTTTCTATGTATAAGCCTATAACGTAGTTTAGATTTTAATACATTTTGCTACCTTTGCTATTTGTTACAGGTGCCAGCAGAAGAAATGTGGAATTGGTCCTTCAAAATGGCAGTCATTTACTTAAGGTCTCCTACCTTCCACTTTTATGTTCCCTTTTTAACTATAGTGATACAGTTGGCTAAATGTACAAATCTCAGTTCCAAAACAGGTTGGGACAGTGTACAAAATTCAAATTCAAAATACTTTGTTGAGTAAATATGCAGTGATTCTGAAATTAATGGCTGCAACACATTCCAGAAAAAGTGTGTTCCAGAAAAAGTGTGTATTTAGGCAATTTAGGACTAGGCACATGGTAAAACATTAAAAATGAAAAACATCTTTAACACTTGATGCAAACATGCTGGAGTTCAAAAGGAACATCCAGAAAAGGAATAGTCCTTTATGAGTTTATGAGTTTTTGGGATTTCAATGTATACGGTGCATAATATCATCAAAAGGTTCAGGTAGTCCAGAGAAATCTTGTATGTAAAAGCACTGGCAAAAAAAAAATACACATCTGAATACACGTGACCTTTGAGCCATTAGACAGCACTGCATTCAAAACCAGCAAGTTTCTGTGATTAGTATCATCACATGGGCTCGGGAATACATTATCAGATTACAGTCAGTAAACACTCCCCATCACTTCAAATGCAAGATTTTAAGATTGCTATGTACAGTGGAAGCCATTTTTAAGATAATCTGAAATGTGCTGATGCACAAAAGAAGCCTGGATTTTGTCTGCAGTACCCTTCCAAATATATACCAGCGTAAAGTTCAGGGGGGTCTGTCAAGGGGGGTGGGGGTGGGGGGCTATATTAGTGCCAGGGTAACTTGCACATCTGTGAAGGCACCATTACTTCTGAAAGATATATATACACCTTTTGGACATATATACACTGCTTTCTAGATCTTTTTGGAGACTGTCCCAATGTTTTGGAATTAAAGTTTGTAACACCGGAGTATTCCATTTATACAGTAAAGTAACAAAAGCAGCTGCTCAGGATCCTCCTTACCTCCCAGACATTAAATATACTAATACAAAATCTCTTTGCTTTTATAGATTATATGGTATTAACAAAGATTCAAAAGATTTGGAGTATGCAAGGCTTGGGTACTTCAACAAAGGCCTAAAACTGCTAGCAGAGACACTGAAATCAGAAACAACTCATCTGAAAGGTAAAAGATGTCACCGGTCATACCTATGTCGTTTGTGTCTTCCATATCCTGTATTTTGATCTCAGTGAATGTTTTGATTTTGCCACAGTGTTTGTGTGACTTCGTACTCTGTGATTTTATTGCATTAAATGGCTTTTCATGGCCTATGTAATTATTACTGCATGATTACATGTAGTTAAAAAACAGAGAAGGTCTAACAGACCTGCCTGTCTGGTTTCTAACACACGTACGGCTTTCAGGGCATGTAAGTGATCACAAACACCTGCTAATGTCTTTAGGCTGACTAAAACTGTTTTTGTACTCAGCACTTGCCTGGTGTTACATTGGCCTCATGCTGGAGAGGACAGAAGAGTTTTCAACCGTTCCAATGGCAGTTCATGACTGCGGCTTTTCTGGATCTGACCCACTCTCGTGCTACGGATCGGTACTGTATATCAGAAGATACAGTTTATGGAAAATGTGTTGATAAGGGATGTAGTGCTGTGGTTTTACAGATCATCTCTGTAAAGGCCAGAGCATGCTGACCCAACAAACACCAACATATACTAGCATTCTAATGGCAGAAGTGTTCCAAGAAGATTTACAGGAAGGGAACTGTAGAACAGTTGAGTAAAGAGAATATACTAGAACAGCTGAGTGTGTAAAACCTTTTAAATGTGTGACCAGATCTGAGTTCTACAGATAATCTCTTTAAAGGCCTGAGCACACTGAGCACTGGTAAAAAATGCGAACGGGTGAACATTCTAGAACAGCTGAATGGGCAGAACATTCGACAACAGTTAGATGAGGAGAACATTCAGGAACAGTGTAAACTGGGGAGAACATTCTAAAATAGTGTGAACTGGGAGAGCATTCTAGAACTGTGAATGGGAAGATCATTCTAGGCCAATTCAGTAAGTAGAACATTCTTAAACAATGTGAATGTAGAACAGCTGAGTGGGGAGAGCATGCTAGAACAGTATGAATGGAGAAACATTTTAAAACAGTGTGAATGGGGAGAACATTGTAGAACAGTTGAGTAGGGAGAATATTCTAGAACAACTCTTAAAACAAAGTAAATGAGGACAACGATCTATAGCAGCAGGCATGGGGAGAATGTCCTAGAGCAGAAGTGTTCCTAACCCAGTGTCAGTTCCTAATTCAGTGGCAGGATGTCGAAAGTGCGCTTGGAAAAAATTCTGTATGACTGCAATGTAATACTAGCAAAGCTAAATATACATCGGGACTTGCTAGTTTAGATAAGGTTGGGACAGAGATCTCTGTTCCAAAGTAGTATGAAGAAAGTATAAACAGTATTAAAAAAATGGCTGGTATATATACAGTATATGTCACAATATCAAGAACCAACTGTTATTGCCAGCAAGCTATAACTGATCTTCCCTGTCTGTCCTTACAGGGTATCAATCTGGCTACAGATGATGCATTTACATTGAATCAGTTGGCCAATGTGTTTTTTCGGTCAGGCAAGCATGAAATGGCAATGGGAATCTGTAACATGGCCCTGAATGTCCTGCCTGATCCAGAGCTCAACTGGCAAGCTTACTGCACCCGGGCAAAGGTAAGCAAAACCTTTGAACACAATTTACCCCTTCAACAACCATCTACTATTTCAGTGTGGTTTAACAGTTTTTATCAAATATATATATATATATATATATATATATATATATATATATATATATATATATATATATATATATACATATATATATATATATATATATATATATATATACATACATTTTTTAATCTTTACTTTGGATTACACGTCAGATTTGAGGTTTAAATCAATCAATCAATCAATCAATATTTATTTATATAGCGCTTTTTACAACCAACGTTGTCTCAAAGCAGCTTCACAAAAAATCAATTTGTCATACAAAGAAAAAACCACAAGGTTAATGTACAGACATGTGAGAGTGGAAAAACCGGGTCCGAGCCCCCCTTGAGCAAGCCAGAGGCAACAGTGGCGAGGAAAAACTCCCTTGGGTAAGGAAGAAACCTCGAGAGGGACCAGGCTCAAGGGCGGAACCCAACCTCCTCAGGTCGAACCCGGATGAGAAGAGAGAGACAGACAGAATTAACAAAGAGGAACATCTAATAGATCCAGTCTGATTAGTCCAGGAGGCAGTAACTGCAAGTTGGAGTCGACCATAATAAGCATGGCCAGACGCTGGTCAGTGTAAGGTTGTGGTCATGCCGGGTGATGAAACAGGACAGGAGACACACAGTGGCGCTGATGCTCAGGTGCCTCTATCCACTCTGGGGGTTCTGATGTGATCACGTCAATCCAGTGCTTAAACACAGAAGAAGAAAGAAAGAGAGAAAGAAGGATAGAGATAGAGAAAGAGATGGAGACAGACACTGATTAGGAGGATTAAGGATTAAGAGGTAGATATTGTAATTTGTAGGATTGAGTGTGTGTAGTCCTGTAGAGGATTCCTCAGCGCTGGTAGCCCCTCAGTGTGATCCGTCAGGAATGATCCGCTCATAGAGGAGACAGACAAGAGGGAGAAGTTTGGGTATTGGTCCATTTATGGAGAAATGTAAATTAAAGCGGTAAACAGATGTTATCGGCTAAATGCTTGTGCAAACAAGTAAGTTTTGAGTCTAGTTTTAAATGTAGAGAGTGTGTCTGATTCCCGAACGGATAAAGGGAGAAGATTCCAGAGTTTCGGGGCTACGCAAGAAAAGGCTCGACCACCTGCTGTGGTTCTTCTGAACCTAGGTACTGTCAGCAGGCCGCTATTTTGTGAGCGGAGCGCACGCGTGGGTTCGTATGAGTGAAGTAGTTCACTGAGATACTGAGGGGCCAGACCGTTCACTGATTTGTATGTAAGGAGTAGAATCTTGTAGTCCACACGAAATTTAACAGGTAGCCAGTGTAGTGAGGACAGTATCGGGGAAATGTGATCGTATTTTTTAGTTCTAGTAAGGACTCTAGCAGCTGCGTTCTGGACGAGCTGGAGCTTATGTAGAGCCTTATTTGTGCAACCGGCTAAAAGTGTGTTGCAATAATCCAGCCTAGAAGTTATGAAGGCATGGACCAGCTTTTCCGCGTCTTTTAAGGATAGGATATTACGTAATTTAGCGATATTCCGTAGATGGAAAAATGCCGTCCTAACTATGTTACTGATATGTGCATCGAAAGACAAGCTGGTATCGAAAATAACGCCTAGATTTCTCAGAGTTGAGCTAGGAGTAATAGTGTGGCCATCTATATTCAAGACGAGCTGGGAGAGTTTAGTTCTCTCTGCATTAGGGCCAAGTAGCAGGACCTCAGTCTTGCTTGGATTAAGCTGAAGGAAATTCTTGGCCATCCAGTTTCTAATATTAGTAATGCAATCTTCTAGTTTATTTAGATTTAAAGCCTCATTTGGTTTGGCTGATATATATAATTGAGTGTCGTCAGCGTAACAGTGAAAGCTGACGTCGAAACTACGGATTATGTTACCAAGAGGCTGCATGTAAAGGGAAAAAAGAAGTGGCCCGAGCACTGACCCTTGAGGGACACCATATCTTACTAGAGTATGACTAGAGTGCTTATTGTTAAGACTAATAAACTGATAGCGGTCAGTCAGATACGATCTGAACCAGGATAAAGCCTGTCCTTTAACGCCAAATTGATGTTCAAGTCTGTCAAGGAGGATTGTGTGGTCAATGGTGTCGAATGCAGCACTGAGATCTAAAAGAACTAATATAGATACCTGACCATTATCAAGAGACACCAAGAGATCATTCACTACTCTAGTTAAAGCTGTCTCGGTACTGTGGTGGGGTCTAAAGCCAGACTGAAACATCTCATGAAGAGAGTTCTCATGTAGGTGAGAGCAAAGTTGTTGCGATACCACTTTTTCTAAGATCTTTGATAGAAAAGGGAGATTGGAAATTGGTCTATAGTTAGTGAGCTCATTGGGATCGAGCTCAGGTTTTTTAATTAGAGGTTTAACTACAGCGAGTTTTAACGATCTCGGTAAATGTCCAAGACTAAGGGACGAGTTAATGATAGAGAGCAGAGGATTCACCACACTGGGCATGATCTGTTTAAGAAGTTTTGTCGGTATTGGGTCTAGAATGCAAGTTGAGGATTTAGTAGAGCTAATTAGCTTAATTAACTGATCCTGAGTGATGGAGCTAAAGGATACCAGTTCGCCTTTTGGGCTGACAGGAAACACGTCATACTGTGTTACTACATTTACAGATGTATGTTGGGTTAGTGTTCTAATATGTTCTATTTTGTCATTGAAAAACCTGCTAAAGTCATCACAGCTGAATGTAGTTTGAATACAGTCTTCAGACTGTTTAATGTTACTAGTGAGTTTTGATATTGTACTGAACAGGACTTTAGGATTATTTTGGTTTTTCTCAATTAGTGATGAGAAGTAGGCAGTTTTAGCTGCGTGTAGGGCGTGTTTATATTCCAGGAGAGTGTTTTTCCACTCACTTCGGAAACAGTCTAATTTAGTTATACGCCATTTACGTTCATACGAACTTTTTGTTTGAGTGTGCGAGTATAATCATTGTACCACGGCGCAAACGTTTTTCTTCTAACAATTTTCCTCTTTATTGGAGCCACACTATCGAGAGTTGACTGAAGGGTGGACTGCACGTACTCAGTAGTACTCTCAAGCTCATCGAGGCCCAGCGGGGCTGGGACGTTTGAAAGATCTGGTAGCCTATTTATAAGGGCATCTATAGTAGAGGCAGTGATACTTCGTTTATATCGGTAGCGGGGCGGCATGAAAACATTATAATCTAGAATGACTTCATATAATATCAGGTGATGATCTGAGATGCAGTCACTCTGAGGGACTGTGTCTAAGTTCTCTACCCTGATTCCTCGCGATAATACCAAATCTAAGGTATGGTTACAGCGGTGAGTAGGTCCTATCACGTTTTGAATATAGCCCATAGAATCAATCAGAGCCTCAAACGCTATTTTTAAGGTGTCTGTGTTATTTTCGAAATGAATGTTAAAATCTCCGACTATAAGAGCCTTATCCGCAGAGAGGGCTATGTCTGTTAGAAACTCTGCAAACTCTGTAAGAAATTCAGAGTACGGGCCCGGGGGGCGATACACCGTAGATAATATTAAGCTAGTAGATCCAGGACAAGGGCTGGCTACTCGAATATTTTGAAATTCGAAGGCGTTTGTTTTGTGGCCTGCAATTTGAGTGAGGCCCATATCAGTATTATAGAGTGTAGCTACACCTCCACCTCTACCACTGATACGTGGGGTGTGATAATAACTAAACCCTGGTGGGGTGGATTCATTCAGAGCTAAATATTCACCCTGTTTGACCCACGTTTCAGTGAGACATAGCACACCGAGTTGCTTATCAGTAATTATTTCGTTTACAATATCTGCTTTGGGTGCCAGAGACCGTATATTTAGTAAACCGAGCTTAATACGAGATTTAAAGGAGGCAGATGTGAGATTTATAGTTTAAAACATTCCAAAATTATTAAAACAATAAACACTCAATCACTTAATCAATAAAGTGATTTAAAATTTATCAACATAATATGAATAAGGATGTATTGTATTGTGCTGCAGATTTATCTACTAAGTTAGCATGTTAATCAGCTAGCCATGTTAAAGCTTCAAGCCTGCCATCAGTCCATCATGAGAGGAAGTAGAAGTAACACTGCTGCCCCAACTTAGTATTTTAACCTTGTGTCAGTCATGTTAAAGTGTTTGCTCCTAGTTAGATTGTTTAAGGACTGGTAGCCAGTGAAAGAAAGAGTAAACACAATGAAGCCTGAAGCTCTTGGTAAGCGACTATGATCACAAACACCACCTGTTGTCTGTAGGACATTGCTTTCCACTGCTAGAGAAGCTGTAAGCTGTTAATGCTCACCCCGAGGAGAAGGGACTGTGCTTTCTTTCTTTCCTACAATAGGGGTGGTACATGCTAATAATTTATTGCCCCTTATTGCTTGGACAATGAATATGACATATAAATTATAAATATAAATATTGGACAATGAATATGACTTATAAATTGCTACTTGAATGTTGTATTTTAAGCATAACATGCGGTATGTCAGCTTTAATTCCAGAATATTCACATCTAAACTTGTTAGATCATGTAGGAATCACAGGCTTCTTTTTCTCTGGGGATCAAAAGTAACTGAGCAATTGCCCATTTAGTTGTTACTGGGCCAGCTGTGTCACTGCATTATTCAGTCACGCCTGAGAGAACTAACAAACAAACTGTTCATCCCAGATGCGACAGTTGCATGTGGGGCCTGTTAACGTGAGGATTAAAAAGGAATTACTAACAGTATAGCAGGCAATCCTGAAGCTGCCGTGCTAAAACATAGGTGTGCCAAACCCAACTCTAAACTGAATTGGTTCATTATTAAGAAACATTTGTAGGAAACATTAAGAGTTGTAAGTTATCGATTTCAAACCTTTTGCCATCAAGTACTGCACTGTAAGGAAAATCACTCAGAATCTAAATGAAGTGATTAACCCCTAAATTTAAATTGATCCAGTACCGTGATAAATCAAATAAAGGGTGTAATATTTAATGCCTAATTTGCATTTAACATTTTCCTGTAAACATCCTGTTGACTAAGAATATCTTGCACAGTAAATAGGCCATTTTTAAATTGCATTTTAAATGGCTTTTCGTACTCTCCCCAGCTAAAGGTCACAGCCTACGTGAAGTGCTTGGACAAGGCTAAGCAAGGACTGGATGGGATTCCTGACCGCCAGGACCTGAGGGACGCCCGTGCTGACCTTGAGCGAGTACTTAGTGTCCGGCCCTGTCTGAGGATGCACCTGGAAATGGGGCAGGTAAGACAAATGGGCAAGACAAACAGAATGATGATGCAGCTCAGACACTGGACATCATGAATTAGATCGGTGCTTCCCGATCTAATGTCCCTTTGGATGGTTATGGCTTATTAAGCTTTTTTTTTTTTATTCTGAATGTAGAGGAAAGCTGATTTTAAGATGAGTTACCATACAAATTAAGTTTGACTGGAAGCACAGAGGCCTTCCATGTTTTTGAGACCCCATCATCACCTCATGTCTATATTCCTTATCTTAGTCAATCTATCTATCTATGGGGGTGGGGGCTCCAGTCTTCTAGCTCAAGTAGAATTTTCCCCTCCTTCACTCATATAGTCCCATCATATATTTCAAGCATTAACATGTAGTCTCCACATAATACCAAGGGTCTTAAATTGCCTCAGAACTGTTACATATCTCTGTCAAACATAAATCTTTAATAAACCACAAATAGTTTTTTTTCTGCAGGTGTATGAAGGTACTCAATCCTGCATCTGGAGATTAGCTCCCATCCTAATCTGACACACCTGAGTGAAGTATATGGAGGCCTTTGGAGATCCTTGAATTTTATAGCGAGGTGTGTTGTAGCTGAACTCTCTAGGCTGGGTGGGTTTTACCCAGGATTGAGGACCTTTGTTTAAAGGCATTACACTTGAGCAGTAAGGAATAGCCCACTGACCAGATATTTTTTAGGCAGTGGATCATAGCACATTTTTAGTATCAGGCACAGCAGTGCTGTTGAGCTTTTTAAACACAGTGCCCAATCATTCTCATTTCCTCTCTCAGGTCTACTACTACATGGGTGTGGATGCTCTGCAGGAGAGTTTAATGGTGGATGAAATGGCAGTAAATCAGGCTTTGGTCAGCCTTGCCCAGGCTCTGCACTGTCCAATGGGCTCCACTCTGCCAGAGCTGCAGCTGCTGAGGGGGCGCTGCCTATTGCTGAAGGGCGAGGAGCAGAACGCCATAGACTGCTTCAAAAGGGCGCTGGACCTGGAACAACCCGGCGGTCAGGAACTAGGTGCCCTGCCTTTACTGCTGCAGGCCCTGCTGGCTGCCTTCTCTCAGAGCACAGGGGACGTGAGCCACATTATCGACGAACTGGAAGAGTGTGTGCAGCATGCTGAGGAGAGGCACGGCACCAGCCTGGTCCGGGTAGAGCTCAAGCTCCTGTGCCGGACGCACACAGAAGAAGTGGCAGAACTGTCCAGGGAGCTCGTGAAGAGAGGCAAACTGGGGATTGTGAAGAGGCTGCTGCAGAGTGTACAGCCACAGGGTAAACACACAATGCTTGGCAGGTCCTTGTCTGTGTGACACTTAAAGGATGAGTAGCAGATCTCTCCCACTGTGAGAACACTGACCCTGATATGGTGCCTATAGGGGGACATTTCATATGTGTGTTGGATTAGAGTTCATTACTTTTGGAACAATGCAGACTTTATCTACGATGGCAAAGAATGTACAGTACGATGGTTACTGACCTTATGACTTGATGTAATGTATATAATATATATGTAATAAGAACTTGCTGAAATTATTAAATAAAAAGACAGTTTCAGAAAAGCAGATATTTTGTTTTACTGATGTTGAAATTTAATTTCACGCAATACAGTAATACACTTCTGCCCACTACTCTTACTAAAGAACAACAGAATTGTAGAACACTCTTGTTTGTTCCTGACAAGTTACAGGTTTATTGTAACTACTACTAATCTCTTTTCTATACCTCACATAAACCCAGTTACTTAGCTAACAGACCGCGGGAATGGCCGGAGTCAACTCTCAGCATTTCGTCACTTGGAGTCAATTTCCAGGAGTCGACTCCAACTCCCAGACGGCTCCCCGTCACTAGCACAGTAATACAGATGTACAGTATTAGAAAAACATTGTGCTTAGGGAAACTGAAGCATATAAATCTGTCCCTGTAAGGGCTTTTCTCTCTCATCCCAACACTGGAGTATCTGAACACAGACTGTCTATGTGCCTGAAGGGAATCATTCATTTTTACTTTACAGTCTTAAAATGGTTTGTATCAGCTGCTGTAAATCCTTTTGGTTCACTAGAAGGGAAGTACAGTTTGTTCCAGTTTAAACAGAGGTGATTTATTAATGCTGTTGTTGTTTATGTAATAGTAAACTGCTGGCTGTTTAAGAATGATTCGTCATAGAGACATGTTTACGGTCGCCGTGGTTACAAGAAAACATTCTAAAACAAAAACTCCGAAACTTGAACACAACTGCTCCGCGACTCAACTCATCATCACTGATATCTACTTACTTACTACAACACTCTTCTTATTTTATATTCACTTTCATCTTTTAAACTTTCATATCCGTGTATTACTGACTAGCTAACTGTGTTTAGCTTTGTGCTAGTTCTTAGCTAACGCTAGCTTAGCTTTAGCCTAGCTTTGTTTTAGCTTAGCTTAGCGTAGTTTAGGTTAGTTCTAGCTTAACGTAGCGTGTTGTAGAGTTGTAGAAGTGTGTGTAGGTTCTGTGTTTTTCACCTTTTTTTCCAGGTCTTCTTTTCTCATTTTAGTATGTTTTGTACCGGAAGTTGGTTCCGTGATCTCCCGGCTGGAGATCAGACGCTCCTCAAGGAGATGTACAGCCTGCACATCACCATCAACCAGCTGGTTTGTTTCCTCAGCTCCATCCTACCTAACCAGAACAAGCAGCGTTTCGATTAGTAGCAGCTAGAAGAGCCCAGGCCTCATTTACTGTCCTGTTGTTCTTCACTGTAATGCTCATGTTCTGGTTTCGGTGTCAGGAGTGTGAGGTCGCTGTTCTCCAGGATGAAAAGGAGCGACTGGACAAACAGGTAATTAGAGAATCCTGAGTGTGTTTAAAATACAGTGGCTCCAGAAGTCAGGACAGCCCTGTAATGAGTGTAATGAGGAGTCAAAGTAAACTGTGATTATATATTATACTGCAGGACCAGCGATTGGAGGCAACACCAAGGATAAATAAAATAAAGAATAAATATGAAAGTTTTCCATATTTATACACACAGCAATTCAGTTTAATTCAGATTATTGTTATTAATACAATGTGCAGGCACATATCACTGGTGCCAGAACAAACCCGTGTATCTCCAAATGTTTTATTTTAATGATGTCTAAAATGGAGATAGAAGGTTTGTTTCAGTGGTGATACCAAGAGTACAGCAGGAGCATAAGATTGATGCACATAGAGGAGCTCTATTGTAATTGCCTACTCTGCCCTGTGCCTCATACAAAAAGCTGTCTGAGCTGAAACACTACTTATAACTTTCAGGTTACTGGGTGGGGCTAAACTGCTGTAGGCTGTACAGGAGAAATATATAAATGTGTTGGTTTCAAAAGCTCAAAACTGTTTTTACAGCTTAGTTCCATATATGGACTGTACAGACTGAGAAGTGAAAGGCTTGAAACCTTAAAAAAATATAAAAACTCTTTTACTTAAAGGAGCAATTTATATTTTGTATTTGAGTCTTAAAGATGTGCTTGTTTATGTTTTGTGAAGCTGTTTCTTGAGGAGAACGCTGTACAGACAGCTGAGGAATGGCTAAGGGAAAATGAAGGCATTTTCTCTCATTTTGAGGTAAACTCAGATTCACTATAAACACACCACAATCAGTTCTAGTACATCTAAAATGCAGACACCATATGATTACTATCAGAACTTTCATCACTTCTCCACAGGAGATCACTGATGAAGCAGAGAACAAGCTGCTTCAGAGTGCTCAGTGCTTGTCCAACGTAAGGATGTCCTGCTACACAACACGATTAATAAGGATGTAAAGTTGATGGCTTGCAGTGATGTCAAATGTTTTATATTAGGTCAAGGCTGAGATCCAGGAGCTGGAGTCCTGTAAGGCTGCAGCTTCTTATGAAGTCACGGTATGCCAAATATGTAAAAGAATAAGGAATGTAATGTAGGTTTCTTCACTGTTCCACAATCAGTTTCTCTCTGTGTTGTGTCTCAGCATCTGATGGCTGTAAGGGAGGAGCTGCAGCAGAACCTGCAGGTGACCAGTGAAGAGGAGGGGGAATTGGAGACCATCTCACTTGGGGAGGTCATCATTCTGGAGGAGCCCCACCTTGAGGAAGATCAGGAGAGCACTGCTGGAGTCACCCTGGAGGAAGCTGAGACTGAAGAGGAGCCAGAGCAAGGTGCTGAAACAGACAGTCAGTGGTGCATGTATAGAAGTTCATAAAACACTTTATTACACTGATATCATAACATTCAGTCAGCACCTACATCTTCACTCCTCTCACAGGACAGACTTCCATGGCTCCAAGGAGGAGGAAAAAGAAGAAGTGCAAGTAAGGGTGGCCATAGCTCTCACCTTTAAGATTTCTAAAGATTTATTTTAGTAAGAAATGAAAAATAAAATAAGAATGTGCAGTACTCAGCGTGATAACAGTTTTCTTGTTTGTCCTTTAGGAGCTGTGGATGCTTCCGTTTCCTCTGGAGCTGGTTCCGCAAGTAGCTTCTTGAACAACCTTCATCCTCTCTTCATTCTCTCTCTTCATTCTCTCTCTTTTTTCTTTGCTTATAGTTCATATCGTTGCTGTCAGAACAAAACCTTGTATCTCTAAAACGGTAACATTACAGGAGGTGTAGGAGAAATTCTTAACTGGAAATGGAAGTTAATGTAATAGGAATTATAGCAAGTCATTTTGGGTCATTTTTATTTTTAATAATGAAATATTAGCACAAGGAAAAGTCACACTGGACTTACAGAAAATGTAAATACAAGGTTTTTTACATGACAGTGATGAAATGTTGTAACCCCCCCTCCCTGTTATTGGTATGTTTGGTACTGCTGGATTTTTTGATTATTTATATGGATTATTTATTAATTGATTGACTGATTTATTCATTTATTTATACATTTAGTATCAATGTAATAAGCTTGAAAGCTCCAACAGTACCAGCTGCTCCAACTTTTCCTACTGTCCTTTAAAATCACTTTATCCACATCCCATATACACCGAGTGCACAAAACAATCATAACACCAGCTTTTGAGATACATCTCATTGGTTCCTGAACTGTATCCAGACAGTTAATTGTTGGATTGTAGCATGATTTACACTGTCTGTGTTTGTCTTCATTGGTCTGGCCTTATTTGTGGTCCCAAACTAAGTGTAGAACCTTATTGTGTGTACACCGAATGGCCACTTCATCTCGTAGTATCTAAACTGATTGTCCATTTGATCAGCTCCACTTACCATATAAGAGCTGTTTGAGGTTCTGCAGTCCATCTGATTCTCTGTATGCTTTGTAACCCTGTCCTTTAGTGGTCAGAATCCCCACCGGAGCACCACAGAGCCGGTAGACTTGGGTAGTGGACCATTCTCACCACCGCTTTGACACTTACATGGTGGTTGTGTGTTAGTGTGTGCTGCTCTGGTATGAGGAGATCAGACACAGCAGTGCTGCTGAAAACTGTTTAGCAACAGATGAGCTATGGTCTCTCTTTAAGTCTACAAGGTGGAACACCAAGGTAGGAGTGTCTGATAGAGTGGGCGGTGAGTGGACACAGTGTTTATATACTCCAGTAGCACTGCTGTGTCTGATCCACTAACACACCACCACTTCGTCAGTGGTATGGCAATGCCAGGAACGATCCCCCACCCGAGTAATACCTCCTCTGTGGTGGTCCTGACTACTGAAGGACAGAGTAAATGGGGATTAAAAACCTTGACACATGAACTATGATATGTATTTGTAGGAGTGCACCTATATGGTGGATCTGATTAAATGAGCAGGGAGTAGATACACACTGCCCAGTGAAATGGCTGGTTGGTGTAGTTTCTCAGATTTAAAACCTATGCAGCTCACTTTACTCCAGCTCTTACGCAGGTGTGCTGAATGTTCTGGTCACTCAGTGTAGAGTACAGCTGTCCTTTTGTCCATAACATGCATGTCTTCCTTTAGCTCTGTATCTGTTGCAGTCTGAAGGGTCAGTGGGCGTGTTCCATGAAGGTCCAGAATAACAATAAAGTAATTCATTCATTAAACTCTATAATAATTATTCATATGTACCATATTGATGGATCTCCTAATAATTTGCAGGTAACACATATACTAATATAATGTATTGTGGCAGCCTGTATTATAGTTATTGCATAAAGAGTTTTATGAAACTGTCAGACATTAAAAAAGGCCACTCATGGCCCACTCCACACTGGTTCCCCATCAGACTGCACTGGATACACTGACCCCTAATCCCTGAATCCCACTAATCTCATTTCATCTGGATGTGTTACACTGTGGTGTTTTCCTCTCTTTGAACAGACGTGTATGAAGAGTTTCATTCCAGAATCCATTTTTTATGACAATATTGGACAGAGCAGGTTTATTGTTAGAATAACAGCTGATGAATAATAGAAAACAAATTAATCTCTGATAAAAATAATAGTAATTATAATGTAGTATTGATATTACTTGTACATGTAAAGGCCACTTCTACCAAAATATATTTCTGTAAAGTGATCTATAATGCATTTTGGAAAGAAACTCTTCAAGCACTCACTGAGCACTTGTTCTACACGCGTTGTCCATTTTATCGGCTTCACTTTCTAGTTAAGTGCACTTTGTAGGTTTTCACATACAGACTGTAGTCCACCTGCTTTTTGGAAACCTTTCACCTTGAGCTTCAGTGGACCCCCACAGGACAACCCCAGAGCAGGTATTACTTGGATGGTGGATCCTTCTCAGCACTGCAATGACACTGCAATATGGTGGTGTGTTGCACTGGTACGAGTGGATCGGATACAGCGGAGTTTGTAGGTTGTGTTGATCTTAAATAGGAACCACTTAGCACTGACTAATACCTAGAAAGATGAAAAATAAGCAAGGTAAAACCTAACCACTTTAAAGGTGTTCAGTTAATTCGGCCTGCCTGTCACATGCATGTGTAATCCTCATTCAGTCATTTATACATTAATGCCTTAACATCTATATTAACCTGAATTCAGTTTCTGTAATGAGCATTATGTATAAATGATGAAAGACTATCACACTTGTAGCTGAATAGATATAGATGCACATTAACGCCCCTAAACTAGGAAGTACTATAGTATTAACCAGTGTTTACTGAACATATCAGTTTTATAGGGCTCTCGTGGTCATTTTACTTTTTCTCTGTATTATTAATATTGTATATAAACTGTATATAATGCTGTTTATATTGCTCTGGTTGTGTTATTGTTTTACTATCCGGTGTCGACCAGAGGAGGATGGGTTCCCCCTTTTGAGTCTTGGTTCCTCTCAAGGTTTCTCCCTCTTGCTCTGAGGGAGTTTTTCCTTGCCACTGTCGCCCTTGGCTTGCTCATTGGGGGCTTGGACCCGGATTTTCTGTAAAGCTGCTACGTTACAGCCTCTGTAAAAAGCACTATAGGAATATATATTAACTTGATTCATTCACTGGTCAGCTAACTCAGTCAACCTATCATTACATACGTTGGTTAAATTCTCTTAATTGATTGGCTTGATTTGGTGTGGTTAGAGAGCAAGAAGAGAAATGCAGCTTTACTGAAACATTTAAAGTAAAACAATAACACTTTCAGACTTTTTAAATATCTTGCATTCAATAAACATACTGTATATGTTTAAACTAGTCACTGTTGTCATGTTGTTTTTTTCTGGAAATGGATAAAACGCAGGATGTCCTGTTTTCCTGAAAATGCTTTACATATTCCCTGTATAATCAAATGCTGTCTTAATGTACCTGGAAGAAACACTGGCAAAGCCGATTCTTAATGGAGCTGAAACTTTTAATAAGTATTAAAATGGTGAAATTGTGGTATATGCTTTTTGCAGCTTGGTTTCAATAGGTGGAGAATACCATCTGTACTGGAACTTTGACAGTGTTTACATACTACATCAGACCCTGTTATTAAAAACTGACCTGTTATTAAAGGATATTTCCTGTTTCCATGACTTGTTTATATATTTACATAATATACACCCTACAGCAGAAGGAGCTGAATCAGCATGACTAAATGGTTTAGAGGTAAATCGTATTTAAAGGGGTTTGATGTGAAATGCTGAATTATTTACAGTGCTGGTGAATGGAACCAGATGTTGAAGAGTTTAATGAATCTTTTAAAAGCTCCCTCACAAACACCTTCACAAAACTGTTCATCTATCCAACCTTTGGCGGAGCTGTCGACCCCTCATTTCCATCTACAGGCTGAGGGGTTAAAGATATAAAACTGCATTCTTATCAGCACTATATGAACTATTAGCTGATATTAACATACAGTAAGCAGCATACAGCAAATACTGGTGTCACTGTTTCTAAATACTAAGAAGAAATAGAAAACACAGAATAAAAAGGCTCTCAGGAACGATATTTCTGTCTGTCTGTTAGGTGAAGTTTCAGTTCTTTGTCAGCTTGCTAGGTAATGTTACAGGTAGCCTAACGTCTTTTCTTTACCTCACATAAACCCAAAGTTAGCTACTAAACCACCTTGAGTTGGTGGTGGACTTTTACAGGGACTATCAGACTGTGGTGTCCATCTGTCTCTTGTACGCTGTGGTGTTCTGGGAGGAAGCATTAAAAAGAGAGACGAGAGGCGACTGGACAAGTTAGTCAGGTGAGCGGGTCTGTTGTTGGTCCGGAGCCGGACTCTGTGGTGAAGTAGCAAAGAGAAGGACACCCCATAAATTGGGCACCCGCTGCACACCATCATCAAGGTTAAAAGGAGCAAGACAGGACTTCCACAGACAGACTCAGGAGATGTTTGTCCCGAGAACCAATAGGCTCCTCAACTCCGGGACCAACACAACACTGATACAGTAATCCAGCCTTGAGGTAATAAAGGCGTGAACCAGCTTTTCTGCATCCTGTAGTGACAGTGCATTTCTTAATTTCGCAATATTGCATATATGTAGAAAAGCTATTCTAGTGACATTATTAGCTAGATTAGATAGACCAGTCCAGCCTCTCGTCCAGATGCACACCAAGGTATTTGTAGGACCTGACCACCTCCACATCGACCCCCTCGATGGAGATTGGCTGCTGTGAGGGCCTGGACCTTCTGAAGTCTAAACACATCTCCTTGGTTTTGGTGAAGTTCAGCTTCAGATGGTTCGTCTTGCACCACTCCACAAAGTCCTCAACCAGGCTTCTGTACTCCCTCTCCTGACCATTACGCACACACCCCACAATTGCAGCGCCATCAGAGAACTTCTGCATGTGGCATTACTCTGAGTTGTACTTGAAGTCCGATGTGTACAGGGTGAACAGGACTGGAGAGAGAACAGACATGTTGGGGCTCACCCGGTGAGGTAGTCAGTGATCCAGGTGACCAGGTGCATGTCCACCTCCATCTTCATCAGCTTGTCTCTCAGCAGTAGGGGCTGAATAGTGTTGAAGGCACTGGATAAGTCGAAGAACATGACCCTCACAGCACCACCCCCTTGTCCAGATAAGAGTGAGCTCTGTGCAGAAGATTCTCCTGGTACAAAAACTGCAATGGGTTCTCAGCATGGTGGACCCGAGGTCTGAGGTGGTTCAGCAGTAGTCGCTCCATGGTCATGGCTCCTTCGGGTGTGCCTTCTTGGGAACTGGAATGAGGCTTGTCTTCCACGTGGCAGGAACCCTCCCGAGACGTAGACTCAGGTTAAAGACATGTTGGAGGGGCTCTCCCAGTTTGGTAGCACATGCCTTAAGCATTCTGGGGCACACTTTGTCTGGGCCGGCCGCCTTCCTTGGGTGTAGTCTCCTCAGCTCTCTCCTGACTTGGTCTGCCGTGAAGGTTGGGGGACAGTGGGAACTGTGGGAGTTGCTTTGCCTTCCTGCTGATGGTGGTGTTGATGGTGGTGATGATGACTGAGATGGTGGAGGTGAGGGTGATGGTGGTGAAGGTGACGGAGATGGTGGAGGTGAGGGTGATGGTGGTGAAGACAGGGTGGTGAATGCTACAGGCAGGTAGGTGGAGGAGGCAGCAGGAGCAGGACAGTCAAACCTGTTGTAGAAGTAGTTAAACTGGTTTGCTCTGTCCTCACCCCCATCTACTGAGTTGCCGCTGTTGTTCCTGCAGCCTGTGATGGTTTTCATTGCTCCCCAGACCTCCTTCATGTTGTTGCAGCTTAGTTTCCACCTTTTTCCTGTAGGACTCCTTAGCCTCTTTAAGTCAAACCTTGAGTTCCCCCTGTACACGCTTCAGCTCTGTCCAGTTTCCATCTTTGATCGCCCTCTTCTTTTGGTTGAGGAGGTCCTTGACGTCACTGGTAATCCAGGGTTTGTTGTTTGGGAAGCAGCGTAGTCTTAGTGGGAACAGCAACATCCATACAAAAATTAGTCCGTAACACAGTGCATCACCTCTTCAATGTCCTCTCCGTGTGGGTGCAGCAGAACGCTCCAATCAGTGGTATTATAGCAGTCCTTGAGGGCTTCTTCCGGAGACCAAACTCTGAATGAGCATGTGGTAGTGGGCTGCCTCAGTACCAGTGGTTTGTACACACGCCACCTGCACGTCCGCCCGAGGCGGAATGTAAACACAGACGACAATGGCGTGTGAGAGCTCCCTCGGCATGTAATATGGGCGTGAGGCTCACCACTTCACTACATTTTAATGTCCCGACAGCAGATCACCTCCTTCACGTATACATGTCCAGGGTTGCACCATCTGGTGTTGATGAAAAGTGTGAGCTCACCACCTTTGCGCTTCCCGCTTAGCGTCGGGTCCCTCTCCACCCTCACTGTAGAGACTCCAGGTAGCTCCACGTTAGCATCCGGAGTGTCAGGGGTGAGCCACGTCTCGGTGAAATACAACAGACTACACTCCCTGTAGAACCTCCGACTGTTCACCAGACCTGCCAGCTCATTGGTTTTATTGTTCAGCGAGTTGACATTCCCCATATCCACCGACGGAACCGAGGGTTTGTACCTCCACCGCATATCCGACTTCTTAGCCTTTAGCTTAGTGTTATGTATTGTCTGTCATAACATTAGCAAAACAAACGGCAGTCACATGTACGTTCAATAACGCAGCTGAGACTCGTTAGCAGTGTACTCGGAACTTCTTTACTGAATCCTTCACTTGGTATACAGAGACGATAACGCCACCTATTGGCATCCTGAGGTAACAGCATGAGTAACATAAGTTCTAGCAATACATAACATTTCCTCCCACCTTACAGAGAAAGTACATAGAAAATGTCCTCAGTTACTGAAATGCCTCTTTTCCTTTTTATTTATTTTTTAAATAATGGATATAACTGAATCGCTAAACTAATCTAGAGGGAGGGGCTGCCCCTAACCTCGAGCCAGTTCAAGGAATTATTCTGCCCAAAGAAAATAGAACATGCTCACTACATAACTACATACAAGTCAACTTCTTCTTGTTTACCATGTGGTCACCAGCAGTCCTACAGTGTCAAACGATCTGGTGGTTTGGTTGCCCGAATGGGGTATCATCTGGTGTTTTCTCGACCAGAGGAGATGTCCTTTGTATCATGTGTTCTTTCGAGGCTGACTGAAACCTCACTGGGGAAAACATCAGGCACACCTTGTTCATTTTCAGTTGACACAGGTGAAGTAACATCCGTTGTTGCCATGGCTACTTAGGGCACTGTGGATATATTATCTAAAAATGCCGTCTCTGGCATCCCTTGCTTTTCAGGAGTGGTTTGGTTTTTGAGAGGCAAAAGTTGATCAGCATGACGTCTCCATGAGTCTGTCTCACCTACATCCACCGTACATGAAACAGGTCCACTTTGGGTGGACACCACTCCCAGTCTCCATTTTTCTGTCCCTCTATAATTGCGAGCCAGCACTGTATCACCAACTGCAAACTGTCTGTGTTTCGATCGTGCAGCTCTGCGAAGGATTTGTGAGTCTTGTGTTAGTCTCACAGCTGACATTACATCGGGTTTCAGGGCATCTAGACGTGTGTGCAACTATCGGCCCAGAAAAAGCATGTATGGAGACTCCTTTGTCGTAGGGTGTGGAGTGTTACGGTAGGTCAGCAAAATGTGTCTAACCTTTGCCGGACAGTAGTTGAGGATGACTTGGAAGACCTTAGTGCCTGCTTGAAAGTTTGCACAAACCTTTCCGCTTGCACATTGGTGGATGGGTGGTATGGGGAGGAAACATGTCTGACATGGTTAGTTTTAAGGAATGTGGCAAATTTTTGCAAAATAAACTGTGGCCATTATCACTAACAAGAACCTCAGGTATTTCATAACGACTGAACAAATTCCTTAACACCTGAATAGTCTTGTCTGAGGTGGTAGAATCCATTATCTGAACTTCTGGCCACTTTGAATGAGCATCAACCACAACCAAGTACACATGGCCTTCACTTGGCCCTGCAAAGTCCACATGTATGCGCTGCCATGGTTTGCTAGGCCAAACCCATGGATGGAGAGGGGCATGGCACGGCATTTTCTGAATCTGATGACAGGATGGGCAGATGTTGCTCAATATCACTATCAAGGCCAGGCCACCACATGTAGCTACGGGCTAAAGCTTTCATCCTAACCACGCCAGGGTGACCAGTGTGAAGCTCTTTCAAGGATCCTTGGAAGCAATTTTGGTGGGATAATAACTCTCATGCCACACATTAAGCATCCTTGCTGTACAGACAGCTCATTGGTCAGCTCGTCTGGTAAAAAATGGTGAGAACTCCCTGCTGTTTGCATTACTCATTACTCTGTCACCTTGACTGACCAATGACAAAACAGCTGATAAAATAGGATCTGCCATTTAAACGGATACCGCACTGGGGGTCATAATGTGTCAGTACATTGTGTGATACAAGCTGCTCCCCTGCCCTCTGGAATGCAGATGTACATTCTGTGGACCAATGCCAACGTGTTCCCTTACACAACAGTGCATTCAGT